>CM028357.1:34826674-35426674 GCA_016618105.1 Dendrobium huoshanense
TTGTCTGGATCATCTGAATTGATATGCTATGTGTATATGCTATACAAGGGAGATATAAGGGGCCTGGATCCTATGAGATTCAGTTAGTGTCTGGGAAATCTGAAATGAGCTCAATCTGAATTCTGTTCTGTTTCGGATCCGAGGAAATCTGTTTAGGTGGCTAAAGCACTATATATGTATTCTGGTGCTATATGCGCATGGCCTGGATCCTATGAGATTCAGTAAGTGTCAGGGAATTTAGCTATTAATTATATACTGATATCTGATATCTGTTTGTTCTGATCTGTTCCGTTCTGATCTGTTTCTGATTTGATATATGTCTGTATCTGTTCTGATTTGATCGGTTTTGTTATGAACTGTTCGATTATGATTTCTGTACGAAAATTCTGATATCTGTTTGATTCTGTTTTGGTTTCTGATTTGGATTTGGGTCTGATGTGTTTGGTTTTAGATTCTGAGAATTTTGATTGGAGGTTGTTGCTTTGATGAGCTGTTAAGCTCACTCTCGTTTTCTGGTGGTTTTAGGTTCTGGGAAAGGGAAGGAAGTCCAGGACTAAAGTTCAGAGTCCGATCTGTGATAGGTACTTTTGTACTTTTGATTTTGTACGGTCATGGCTTTTCTTCTGTATTCTTCTGTTAGCCATGTATCGTATTTGTAGATGATTGTTTGAGGAAAAAGACAGAAAATATAGATGATTTATTCCGCTGCATTTGATGATTCATAGTAGCTCTGGTCTGTTCTGTGTGTTAGTGTTTGTGTTGAAATAATTTGGAAGATTTAGTTCAGTAAGCAAATTCCAAAGCCAGATCCTGGTAAGTCAGTCTGTTCGTTCCGTGTCGCGACCCGGTACGAGCGGGATCCGTCCCGGATTGGGTCGGGTCGTGACAATTCTAGTGGTATCAGAGCATTGGTTTTGGAATTTGGTTGGATTGTACAACAGAGCTATAGGAAGTGATCTGTAGTGAGTTAGTCTGGGGTAGTTTTGGTTTGTTTGGTTTTTTATTGTATTGTTTTGTGATAGTTTTCTGGATTTTTCTGGATTTTCTGTATGGATCAGCCAGACCCAGACATGACTGACGGGCAGAGTTCCAGTCAGGCAGCACCAGTGGGGAGTACAGCCCAGTGGCCGGTGCTGACACGCTTTCACAGTTTGCTACGCTTGTTGCTCAGCTGATGAGCGAGACTCAGAACAGAGCTTCTACAGTACGATCTGATGATCTTGACAGACATCTGCAGTTGGTTTTGGGGTTGAAACCTCCGAGGTTTGAGGGCGCTGTTGAGCCCAGAGCTGCTGAGGAGTGGCTGAGGAGGTTGGAGAAGACCTTTGATAGGATGCATTGTCCTGCGGATAGGAAGGTTCCGTTAGCAGTGTTTTTGCTAGATGGAGAGGCTGAGCACTGGTGGGTGGCCAGCAGGAGGCCAAGTTCCAGGACAGACTGAACTCTTTGATCACTTGGGAAGAGTTCACTGAGGTATTCTGGGATTGGTTCGTTCCCCCTTCTGCACGATAGCAGATGCAGGAGACTTTTCTGAGGCTGGTTCAGGGGAGCAAGACGGTGATGCAGTATGAGGCTAAGTTTACTGCATTAGCCAGGTACGCTCCGCAGCTGGTTAGCACTTCTGCTGAGAGGTGCTACAGATTTCTGAGGGGACTACGAGACACTCTGAGACAGCCCCTGATACAGTTCCGGATCACTGATTTTTCTGAGCTTGTGGTGCGAGCTCGTCTGATAGAGAATGACATGACAGCTACTCAGCAACGTTGGACTGCGAGTAGGAAGAGATTTGGAGGCGAGACTTCTGGCAGTGGTTCCTCTGGGAAGAGGAGATTTGTAGCTGGTTCTGGATCGGTGACTCCAGGAGGAGCGGAGGGTCGTCTGGTACTGTTACCAGTACGACGAGTTCTGGTTCTGTCAGTATGGCACCTGTGTGCCAGAATTGTGGACGGTGATACTTGGCCAGTGCTACATGATGGCTGGTCTGTGCTTCCGATGTGGTCAGCCAGGACATCAGATTGCTGAGTGTCCACAGATGGGATTTGATCGACGTTCTGAGTTCCGATCTGAGGGTTCTGTTAGACCTGCCGGTTCAGCAGCAGGAAGACCGAGGACTGTTCCTCCACACTCTGAGGGATTTTCTGGGAGAGGTGGTAGTTCTAGTTCTGGACCACGGAGACCACCTACTGTTCAGAAGGAGCAGAGTAGTTCTGTTGCTTCAGCTCCTGCTCTAGTTCAGTCACGAGTTTACAGTCTGAGTCAGCAGGAGGCTTGTGATGCTCCGGATGTTGTGACAGGTACGGTTTACATTTCTGATCAGCCCTGTCGTGTTTTGTTCGACTCTGGAGCTAGTCATTTTTCTGTCCGAGCGATATTTTGAGACTTTACATTTGGATTCGATGGTTTTACCGGTTTTTTTGTCTGTGATTTTACCAGCTGGGAGTCCTTTGATTGCTCGGAAGTTTTGTTTGTGTGAGATTGACATTTCTGGCAAGAGGTGAAAATCGAGTCTGATTCTATTGCCGATTTCATCGTATGATGTGATTATGAGCATGGATTAGCTGAGTCAGTATGAGGCCCAAATAGACTGTCTGAAGAAATAAGTGAGCTTGCTTATGGCTGGAAAGAGATTTGTATTTCAGGGCTTACGGGGTGTTCTCTCCAGTCTGATTTCTGTTTTGGAAGTAAGCAGGATGTGGAAGAAGGGATGCCCAGTGTTTTTGGCTTCGGTGCGGGATTTGAACCTGGAGGTTGGTTCTGTTTTCGAGATCCCTGTGGTACGGGAGTTTGCTGATGTTTTTCCTGAGGAGTTGGTTGGTTTACCTCCGGATAGAGATGTGGAGTTCTCTATCAATGTTTTTCCGGGTACCGCTTCTATATCAAAAGCTCCGTACAGGATGGCACCGAAAGAACTTTCTGAGCTGAAAGTTCAACTTCAGGAGTTAGTTGACAGAGGTTTTGTCCGTCCTAGTGTTTCTCCCTAGGGAGCACCTGTTCTGTTTGTGAAGAAGAAAGACGGTACACTCCGTATGTGTATTGATTATAGAGATTTGAACAAGGTCACAATCAAGAACAAGTATCCTTTGCCTCCGATTGATGACTTATTTGATCAGCTTTCCGGATCTTCGGTATTTTCGAAGATTGATTTAAGATCCGGATATTATCAGGTGAAGGTGAAGGAAGCTGATGTAGTGAAGACAGCTTTCAGTACTCGGTACGGGCACTACGAGTTATTGGTTATGCCTTTTGGGGTAACCAACGTGCCCGCTATTTTTATGGATCTGATGAATCGAGTATTTATGGAGTATTTGGATCAGTTTGTGATCGTCTTCATCGACGATATTCTGGTATATTCTGCATCTGAGGATGATCATGCCAGACATTTGAGGATTGTATTGGAGACTTTGAGGCGGCATCAGCTGTATGCCAAGTTCTCCAAGTGTGAATTCTGGCTAAAGAGCATTTCTTTTCTGGGGCATGTGATTAGTGGAGAAGGTATTTCTGTAGATCCCCAGAAGATTCAGGCAGTTGTTGATTGGCCAAGGCCGACTACGGTATTTGAGGTACGTAGTTTCTTGGACATGACCGGGTATTACAGGAAATTTGTGAAAGGATTTTCACAGATTTCGACTCCTCTGACAAGACTGACGCAGAAGTCAGTACCTTTTGTTTGGACACCGGAGTGTGAAGTTAGTTTTCAGAGATTGAAGGATTGTCTGACTTCAGCTCCAGTGTTAGCACTTCCGTCATGTACGGAAGGTTTTCAGGTGTTCAGTGATGCTTCACTGAAAGGACTGGGATGTGTCCTGATGCAGCATGGTCAGGTAATTTCTTATGCTTCGAGACAGTTGAAACCACATGAAAAGAATTACCCGACGCATGATTTGGAGTTAGCTGCTGTGTGTTTGCTTTGAAGATTTGGCGTCATTATCTGTATGGCGTCAGATGTGAGATTTTCACTAATCATAAGAGCCTGAAGTACATTTTACCCAGAAAGATCTGAATTTGAGACAGAGAAGATGACTCGAGTTGATCAAGGACTATGATTTGACCATTCAGTATCAGCCTGATAAGGCGAATGTGGTAGCGGATGCTCTGAGCAGAAAGTTTTCTGGATTATCAGATTTGCAGCTTACTTGTGATGACTTTCTGATTCGAGACATGGAGCGATTGCAGTTGGAGGTGATTTCCTCCAGTGATTTGGATTTGGCTCAGATGAGTATTCAGTCTACTTTGGAAACAAGGATTCAAGAAGCCCAGAAGTTAGATTCAGATTATTCGAAGTTGATTGCTCAGATTGGATCTGGTAAGTAACCTGAACTTCGAATGCTATTTTCTGCAAGAACAGGTTGTGGGTACCTGTGTCTGGAGATTTGAGGTAGGAGATTCTGTACGAATCTCATCATTCAGGCTACACTGTACATCCAGGTGGTAGTAAGATGTATTCTGATATGAAGCTTTTGTTCTGGTGGCCTGGGATGAAGAAGGATGTGGTGGAGTTTGTGTCGAGATGCGAGGCCTGTCAGTTGGTGAAGGCAGAGCATCAGGGACCAGGTGGACTGTTGCAATCATTGCCTATCCCTGAGTGGAAGTGGGAGGAGGTGACGATGGACTTTGCTATGGAATTTCCTCGATCTAGACAAGGACACGACGCTATTTGGGTGGTAGTAGATCGACTGACGAAGTCCGCCCATTTTCTTCCTATAAGACAGACCGATCCGGTGGATCGTTTGGCACAGATATATGTGAAGGAGATAGTCAGATTGCACGGTGTGCCTCGAGTGATTATTTCTGATCGAGATGGACGCTTTACTTCCAGACTTTGGAAGGGCATTCAACAAGGATTGGGTACGAAACTGCATTTCAGTACAGCCTTTCATCCTCAGACCGACGGACAGTCTGAGAGGATCATTCAGGTACTGGAAGATCTGTTGAGACTTTATGTTTTGGATTTTGTCGGAAGCTGGGAAGATCATATCCCTTTGGTTGAGTTTGCTTATAACAAAAGTTTCCAGTCCAGTATCGGTATGGCACCGTATGAGGCTCTGTATGGCAGGAAGTGCCGTACCCCTTTGACTCTAATGGAGGTCGGAGATAGACAGGCTTTGGGTGCCACTTTTGCTGATGAAACTGCTCAGAAGATCAGTTTGATTAAGGAAAGATTGAAAGCGGCTCAGGACCGTCAACAGAAGTATTAAAATTAGAAGCACAGGTTTGTTGAGTTTAAAGTTGGTGACTTTGTGTATGTCAAAGTCAGCCCGATGAAGGGAGGGTGTGAGCAGATTTGGTCAGGTGAGCAAGCTTAGTCCAAGGTATGTTGGACCTTTTGAAATTTTGGAAAGGATTGGAAAATCTGCTTACCAACTGTTGTTTTCTGATTCAATGCCTGACGTGCATAATGTGTTTCACGTGTCCACTTTGAGGAAGTGGGTATCCGACTATGGGAAGAAGGTATCAGCTGATGAAGTTGAGATTCAAGAGAATCTGGCGTACAAGGAAGAGCCAGAGTTGATTTTGGCGTACGATGTCCGAAAGTTAAGAAATAAACAGATTCCGATGGTTAAAGTCCAGTGGAAGCACCGGACTGCACGGGAAGCGACGTGGGAGAAAGAGTCTGACATGAGACAGTCATACCCGTACTTGTTCTAACTGAGTTTGGATTGGATAATGTCGAGGACAACATTTTTCTGAAGTTGGGGAGATTGTAATATCAAAATCTGCTCCAGGATCGTCCAGGATGATCTGGGATCGTCCTGGGACGATCAGTTAAGAATCTGTTCCAGAATTTGCCCAGATTTGCTCCAGGTGTTTTTCTGTAAGCTTCATCCAGGCCGATCGAGTCTTCGGCCAGGCCGATTGGCACTGTTCAAAATATCGGCCGGAAAATAGTTCTAGGAACTCTCGAGGACGATCAAAATTGGTCTGATCGTCCCGGGACGATCTGGAGATCGGCCGGGCCGATCTGTGGATTATAAAGCTGAAATCAGTCGTTTTGAAGAGAGAGAAAATTTATTAAAACGAAAAATCAGCCGAGGAGAGAGAAAGTCAAGGTGAAATTTGCAAAAGTTGATTTTCAGGCGACGCGGAGCTATTTTCGTCCGACGAGATTGTTCAGGAAATTGTTGTACGCAAGGTAAGGCACATTCCGCCTTTCTCAATTTCAGAACCGTCGTGTTTGGCGGTATTTTCTGTCCGGATTTTGCTTCCGTTAGCGATTTCGTCCGTATCTTTTGATTGGTTCAATTTTTACCGCGTAACTTTTTATATATTGTTGTCGTGCCGGGTGTGTACGTTTTGACTATATTTTGAAAATTTTTGTCCGGGTATTTTTGATTCAACGGAGTTTTTAGTCGACTAGATTTTTCTGTGTAAGTGAAAATTGTTTGTGCAGTAGAATTAATGTTCTGAAATGTTGTTATCTATATATGTGCAAATTTGGTGAATTTTGATTTTCAGAAAAAATTGTGTAAATTCCGTATACTGCCGTTGTGCTGCCCGATTTTTGTCTGATTTCTGATTTTGTCTGGATTTCTCTGAATTGATATTCTATGTGTATATGCTATACAAAGGGAGATATAAGGGGCCTGGATCCTATGAGATTCAGTTAGTGTCTGGGAAATCTGAAAAGAGCTCAATCTGAATTCTGTTCTGTTTCGGATCTGAGAAAATCTGTTTAGGTGCTATAAGCACTATATATGTATTCTGGTGCTATATGCACATCTGTTCTGGTGCCGTGAGCACAAAGGGAGACATAAGGGGCCTGGATCCTATGAGATTCAGTCAGTGTCAGGGAATTAGCTATTAATTATATATCTGATATCTGTTTGTTCTGATCTGTTCCATTCTGATCTGTTTCTGATTTGATATATATCTGTATCTGTTCTGATTTGATCTGTTTTGTTATGAACTGTTCGATTATGATTTCTGTACGAAAATTCCGATATCTGTTTGATTCTGTTTTGGTTTCTGATTTGGATTTGGGTCTGATGTGTTTGGTTTTAGAATCTGAGAATTTTGATTGGAGGTTTGTTGCTTTGCTGAGCTGTTGAGCTCACTCTCATTTTCTGGTGGTTTTCAGGTTCTGGGAAAGGGAAGGAAGTCCAGGACTAGAGTTCAGAGTCCGATCTGTGATAGGTACTTTTGTACTTTTGATTTTGTACGGTCATGGCTTTTCTTCTGTATTTCTTCTGTTAGCCATGTATCGTATTTATAGATGATTGTTTTGAGGAAAAAGACAGAAAAATATAGATGATTTGTTCCGCTGCATTTGATGATTCATAGTAGCTATGGTCTGTTCTATGTGTTGGTGTTTGTGTTGAAATAATTTGGAAGATTTAGTTCAGTAAGCAAATTCCAAAGCCAGATCCTGGTAAGTCAGTCTGTTCGTTCCGTGTCGCGACCGGTGTGAGCGGGATCCGTCCCGGATCGGGTCGGGTCGTGACACCTTCCGATCTCCATCATCAAACAACGATCTTTCTGGCCCCTGTCTCCTGCCTTCTATGATCCTTCCGACCTCCATCGCCTACTATGGTGCTTCTAACCTCCATCACCAAACAACGATCTTTCTAACCACTATGTTCCGCCCGCTGACTACGGTCCTTCCAACCTCCCTCACCAAGCAACGGTGTTTCTGAACATTGTCTCCCGCCAACTATGATCCTTCTGACCTCCCTCGCTAAACAACGATCCTTTTGACCATCGTCATTAGACTACGATCTTTCTGACCTTCGTCGCCCGCCGACTATGGTTCTGCCAACTAAACGAATATTTCAATACTAATTCTTTCAATTTCCACCATGTAATATGATGTACATTTGCTACATCAACCCAAGGCCTTCCTCCCATGCAAGGAAGGACCTCATTTGTAATCGACTGCAAATAATAGTGAATTCATTCAAATTGGGCCATGCCCCGTGATTTTTTTCCTTTTTTTAGGGGTTTTCAAGTAAAAACTCATATGTCTCTTATGAATGTTACACCCTCTCTTTTATCTACTTGTGTGTTGGATCTTCGTACAAAGCTAAGACATTAAATTTCATATTTCTCTACCGCCACGAATATTCCAGGACGCAACAAGCCTCATGGATGGCAAATGAATATCATAAGTTTAAGCCAATTATTGACAATTAATTTATAAATATCTTAGAGGTTATTCATTGACAATATATATTTAAAACTACTAATAAAAATGGCTTTCGCAGCACATTTTTTGACCAACTGCTGCAACGGTTAAAGACCTGCAAAATTTCTTGCAACAGTTTAGAAAGCACTACGAAACTGCTATATGTGAGCATTGCAAACGGCTTTCCCAACGCTCTATGAACCGCTACAGTAGGTCCAGTTTTAGCAGCACTAGATGTAGCAGCATTTGGAACCGCTTATATATTACAGAATTGCAATGGTTAAAACCGCTGCTAAATGGTAGAACAGATGAAAAAATATAATTTAAAAAAATTGAATTTTTGTGATCAAACTAAATTAAAATATTTCTGCACAAACTAAGCTGTCATCAGTTCAAATTAATCCATTTTCTGTGATCATAATTAGCTTTTTCACAAAAAAAAAAAAAAAAAACTAAACTTTAAATTGGTCAGTTTGCTATAGTCTAATTCAACAGAATTATAATCATTAAAGAAAGCAAACACTTAGAAACTTCATAACATTCAACAAATACATCAAACCTCTAAAATTTTCCTATCTGCTATAACAATACATAATAGGACGCAATACGAAAGTGACTAATCCTATAAAACACAATCTAAGAAAAAAACAAGAACTCAAGCACAGAAACCAGAAATCAGAATATGCATATATTAGCTTTGGAGAGTGCAGATGTTGGATTTCTTCATATTTGGATATGAGACTGGAGTACTTGGTTCTCTTGCTTGAGGAAGAATGACATCTCTCTAGACCTCTTGTTCTGCTCCATGATGCAATTTTTCTTCACATATATAGAGCTTGATCTTCACTATCTTCATATCTTCTCCTTCTTTATCTTCTTCCCAACTATGGCTTCTTTTCTTCAACCTGAAGAATGAAATCTCATTAGTTAATGAAAATTCGAACAACTATTAGGAATTACTTCAGTGAACATAATCACCATTAAATTTTTCTACAATTAATCACCATTAATTACTTCAGTGAACCACTCAGTACATACACAATACTCAAGATATCATGAACTGATTTATTCCAAGAAGAAGAAAAACAAACAACTTGAAAGGAACATCATATTCATGACCTTTTTAAAACGGCTTAACCACTGATCAAAAAGACATCATATTACCCATTGGCCCCCCCACCCTATTTCATCAACTAAAACTTGAAAATTTCAAAAAATAACGTAAAAATTCACCAACATGTGAAAATTTATCTATTTGAAGACTAGAATTTTTCCAACATGTGAAAATTTTAGAATGAAAAATATGATAGTGACCTTGACCATATTGGAAAGCTTCTTCACAATAAAGCAAATATATTCTCTATCAAAATATATTCTCTATGCAACACTTAGAGAAAAATTTTAAATATAAAATCATGACAGTCAATATGAATATAGAACTTAATGCAACAATTATAACTCAATGATCAATGATCAATAATCATATAAAAAGTCAGTACGATCTATCAATATTTCTATGCTCAATAAGTATAATGTGTAATTTTGTTCTACCTCTATACCATTCCATTTATGCTGATATGCATATTGTCTACGTAAGTTGTATAGTAACAATGTATGTATCATAATTCATATCATTTATAAATGCAATGTATCATGTGTATTATATATTCTAGTATCAATCTTATCATATGCATGTATCATCAATCATATCATGTATTTGCTCATGTCACATCATATCAATTATACAATTTTCACGTTATGCTCCATTCCATCAATACATAAGTAATTCTATCATCACATTATAAGCAAGGCATGCCATCTAGCTCTTATAGTATTTTTGTGTATTAAGTCCCATAGACTAACCTATAAGAGTTAGTCTCAATCATATCAATCATGTAAAAAAAAATAGTTATAATACTCTCTATCACAAGTCAGGTGGCTTTCATGTAAGAACTTGTCAATTCCTGACCCCCATATATTATATTATACATATCAATCAATCTCTTTATGCCAATGTTTTTATATATTTTAAGATCACACTACAAACTTTATTTAAAGGAAAGTGATACAGTGCAGTCACATGTTAAGGCGGGAGCGAGCTCAGATTACCACCACTTTCTTCCCTATTTTTGCTCCTATTATTTACCTATATCGTTTTTACCTTCTTTATATTAGATGTAGCAATATATCTGAGCTTTTGCCTTACTATAAGTAGCAATCTGATAGCACAATAGGAATACTTATATGACTAAAAGAACTAATGGAGAACATAGAACAAAAAAATATTATCTACCATTCCGCTGTGTTTTCTTGTATTCTCCGATGGCTTTGTTTTCTGCAGGTTCTCCGATCAGACGTCGCACTAGAAAGCCTATCAGCCCATCCTTTTGTATAGGATAAAATGTATCCATGTAGCCTTTCTTGCTTTCACAATGTCAAATCATGTTCATTATATAATAGTAATTATCATGTTATTCAACCAATTATTATAACAGATAAAACAATCTAGTGTGTTTATCAGAATACATGTAATATGCCAAAATACATGTCAGATCAATAAACAAACTCTTATACATGTCATACATCATGCCTACATTTGAATTTAGCTCGTATACATTTTATACATGCTTTTAGCCTATTTATTTCATCCAAAATAACATATGCACTAATATCAAAATGTTCAGAATAATGATATCTATTATATATCAAAACTTAAATGGTGAAAACTTGCTAAATTGAGATATAATACTTTTCAAATAGATTTGGGAGGGAGAAAACCATAAAATAAAAATAATTGAAAAAAATATATAGGAAAGTTTATATACCACAATCAAAATGATTTTTATAATTAGAGCGATGGAAAAAAATGACTTATAATCAACTTTCTCTCTCCTCCCTCTCTCCCCCACCTCTTCTATATTGCTTTCCTCACCCGACCAAGCATGCAAAATGAGGAGGGATGGTGGTGGTGAGGGTTTTAATAAAATGGATTGAGATATTTTGTATAAAAGAATATTTTTATTGTGCCAGCACCGCAGCGTTGGAGATCTCAGCGTTGATGTGCTACATCAAATTACTACAGGATAGAGATGATAGCATTTCGACACCACTCCCCAATATTATTGTGCTCTCAAAATCAGAAATCTATTACAGAAAAACCAACATCGCCACACTCGTAAGCATAACGTTGTGGAGCTCCCTCATAAAATTTCATTCATGTAGATGATCCAGCTAGCTTTTTACACAGAGTGCTAGGCAAGCGCACATGTCGTTCAAGTAATATAATAATGAGAGTATTATCATTCCAACATAGAGTTAGCAATTAATTTTGGATTCTCTTAACCACACAAGTTATCTTGCCACCGACTTGATTTATAATATTCTAAGAAAACAAACTATTTCAACCACACTATTTATCTTTCCACCGACTTGATTTTGAAAATTCTAAAGAAAAAAAAAACTATCTCACTTTTACAAAAAAATAATAAATAATAAACTTCTGAATTTATGATTGATATGTTGAATGTGTGATGTAGATTAATCTAATCAACTTAGTTGTGGATTAGATCATAAGTGATTCGTAACCTCTATGAGGTTCATTGGAATCGTAATAAATGAATGATTAACCTATGCTAATTAATTACTCATTCACTGCATGATAAAAATATCATTAAAAATATCAAATTTCTTGAAATACATATTTCTATGTTTAAAATTTTTTTGTTCATATTGTTTTGTTTGTTCCACTATTCCTCTCTTGAGGTTATAGATCACACATAAATGTTAACTTTGTGAATGACCAATCCTTAAGTAAGTTAAATTATGAGTAACGTAAAACAACTATGTTATTCTATTTGATGCTTAAACATAATCTACGTCACACATACTTCACCATATGATACCATAAGTTCAGAATAAAAGATATATCCACTAATATTCATTATAATAGAAATGATAAACCTAAAATTCATTGATAATCAGAACAAAGAGTTCAAGAAAATAGAGTGAGTAAGATATAACCAGGAATCTCGTCACAAAAACTACAAGTTTTATTTTATTTTATACAAGTTTTACTCCACTAAAAGGCGATTTTACTCTCATTGCACACTCCCTATCTTCTACTCTCTTACTTAATAAAGGATTACAAAAAATACATAGCAAAATAATAACCACCGCACTAAAAAATTTGGCCCTCTTTTTATACTAGTATCCCATAACGGCCCTTACAGCATGACGCTTGAGGTACTAGTACTGCAGTGCTCCTAAAATGATTTAATGTTGTGATGATTTGAAGACATAGCATTGTGGTATTAGATATAAATCAAAACTTTGCTTCCAATATAATTGTATTAACTTTTCTATCACGATGCTCTCGTGATTCTGCACATCAGCATTATGATTGTGTTGCGATGTTAAGGCGATTTGGTATTGCAATGCTTTGCTCTCTATCTCTGTTAGTTCTCCACAGTGCCACAAGGATTGGTGCATTGGCATTGTAATACTTAGGATTCAATTTGCATCCAAATATTGCCTTTAGCGTTGTGGCGTTCCAAGGTGCGTCGCTAGGCTAATTTTTCTCCTCTTGAAGATTTCTTGCACAAAATGACAAAATTGCCTCAATTTTCATAGCATAAACTATTATAAATTTTAACTTAACAAAACCCCTCAAACTTACATTTTTAGTTGTCTTTAAGTAATCTATATGAACTTGATTAGTTCATTGCCTTATTTTGTTAAATTGCAATCCTTCAAATCAAATTTCAATAATATAACACAAATAAATTAGAAACTATACAATTTGTTAATAACTAAATAAATATAACCAAATACAAACCATTATTCGATCTTCATTTGTCCTTTAAACAAAAACTCCTAATTAAGAAAGTGAGATTTGACTAGCTTAATTAGGTCTCAATAATTTCATATTTAAAGGAACTGCAATTTATTTAAATTTTTGTCATAGTATATGTCTCTTAATGTATCATAATCCCTATAATTCTTCTTAGGGTAATACCTCTTTAGGCTAGTTAAATGGTAATAGAGTATTTGGTACTAATTTTTTTATTTGTTTGTGCTTGGCTTCAACTTTTTCTTTGCTTCTTTTAGTTATTGTATTTTTGACATATATTGACCAATTGGCCTTTTTCTTCTTTTTATTTTTATTTTTTTAAGCACATTTTAATGATTTTGAGTACCTACACTCCTTCCCATTAGACCATCTAATTTAGTTCAACATAAGGGCTATCATAAGTCTTTTTATTTCATTAGTACACACCTATAGTAGACGTTTTGATGTATAAATCTAATAATTCTATATGTGGTTTTAAAATGTATATTTTAATTTATAAACTTGACTGATATTCACAGTCAATATATTGAAAGTAATTATTTGTCCATCTTTTATAAGAATAATTTAAATTTGTGATAGAATATTACCCCATAAAAGAAATTAAGTATTGTATGTTTCTTTGAGATATGTTTTAAATATTCAAAATATTGAAAGATATATTCATCTATAATAAATGTCAATATATAACCTCTTTTAGAAATTCCAAAGAGTTCATAATTTTTGAGTTATTTTAGTGATTTAATCTTCTTATGTATAAGGGATAACATTCATATTCAATAACTCTAATAATTTTCTTGTCATGACACCTTTGATCTCCTCTATTTTGAGATTGATGATTTACAAGTTATTCTTATAAATAATAGCCATATATCCTTAACAAATCAAACATTCAATCTTTTCCTTTAATTAAAATTAATTTTCTATTTAATGTCATTTTAAATGATGAAAATAACAATATTGAGATTAATTTATGCCATTTGGAAACTTTAAAGGTTTTGGATACTTTAGGTGTGTTTGAATAGTTGCTATTTGAATGATTTATATTTGTGCAACTTATGTAGTTTTGATGATTCCAAACATTATTGTTCAAATGAATAGTTATCTCCTAACAATTTCAGAAGATTTGCACTTGCTCTTGTGTGTACTAACATTTCAGGAAAATCAGACTCCAGACTACGAAAACTTCAAATCAAATTCAACATGAGAAATTTTGTTTATTTGAAGTGTCTTTTCTTTGAATTAATTTTGAAAGGGAGTGATTGTAATTGAGTGAATAAAATCTCACACACACAAACTAAGGAGATCTTGAAATTCTATACTGATCGTACAGGACGATATATATCGTACTGGACGATCTGTCAGTTATCTCCTATAGAGCAGTTGGAACGAATAGGAACTTGCTTCAAAAAATTTTTCTAAGTCCTATTCGTCCAGGACGAATTTTTATATCGTCCCCGGCGATGGGCGCTCTGGAAAATTTTCGTCCAGACGAAAATAAATATCGTACCGGACGAACAGCTCTCTGGAAAATTTTCGTCCAGACGAAACCAAATTATCGTCCCGGCGATGGGCGCTCTGGAAAATTTTCGTCCAGACGAAATAAATCATCGTCCAGGACGATCGGCTCTCTGGAAAATTTTCGTCCAGACGAACATATTTTCGTCCAAACGATAAACCGACTTAGGACAGTTTTCAGCAGTTTCTAGAACCGACTTGTAATAACCGTTCGTACTGGACGAACCTAGTTCGTACAGGACGATCAGCTGTACGAAGTCATTTCGTACACATATACAAATAAGGTCGTTTCAGATCATTTAAGTAAAATCGTCCAGGACGATCCACGATCGTACCGGACGATCCACTGCGTACAGAATTGAAAACTTGCAGTTTTTGGGCGGTTTTTCTTGTCTTTTGTATAAATACTTCAAATTAGACTGCCACCCAATCTTTTTATCACTTGAACTTCGTGCCTATTGAGAGAATAGTCAAGGGGAGAGTGGAAGAGAGCATTCAAAGGAGGATTCCTACCATTGGAGCAAGAAGGCTTCACTTGGATTGCTAAGGTAAGAATCTCTACTTGTGAAATTGGATTTCTTCACTCTTTTCTTTCTTTCTTCTAGGTTCTTGTGAGAAGATCATTCAAAAAGGTCCGGTTCTCTGCCGACACTTGGAGAGTGTGAACAGACGTGGGTTCTCTGCCTACACTAGGAGAGTGTAAAAGGAAGAAGGTTCTCTGCCTACACTAGGAGAGTGTAAACAGCCGTAGGGTTCTCTGCCCACACTAGGAGAGTGTGAAAGAACGACGGTTCTCTGCCAGCACTGTGGTTTGTGTAAAAGGACAACGGTTCTCTGCCGCACCGGGGAGTGGTGAAAAGAGGGTTTTGTATAGGCTTCTCCGCCTTGCTGTGGGTGCTAAAGGAGAGTCACTTTGTGGTATTAGTGCAATACTCAGAGGGTGCCTCTGAGGAGTGGATGTAGGTCTGGTTATAGACCGAACCACTATAAATCTGGTGTCATTTATTTTACTGCTTTTACGTTTCCGCATTTTAAATTTTAGTTTTAACAACTCTGTGGTTGAAAAACATTTTTCTACAAACTTTAAAAGAGAATTTCATTTCGGTTCAACTTTAATTTTAAGAGGGTTTAAAATTTTAAAACTACCAATTCACCCCCCTCTTGGTAGCCGTGGGACATTTACTTAGGCTTAACAACCTAATTACTAGATTCAACAAGTGGTATCAGAGCATAGTTTCAAAATCATAAGTTTGAACTACTTTTTGATTAACGTAGATGGCTACATTTGGAAACCGAAACACACCTGAGGGTTACTCTATCACTAGACCTCCACTGTTTGACAATATTCCTTTTGATTTTTGGAAAACACGCATGTCTACTTTCTTACAGTCACTTGATTATCGCATGTGGATGTTAGTCCAGGAAGGTTACACAAAACCAACTAGATTAGTTGATGGAATTAGGGTAGATACACCCTATGCAGATTGGACTATAGAAGAACGTGACTTAGCACAATTAAATGCGAAATGTTTAAATAGTTTCTTTTGTGCTTTAAAATCTGAAGACTACATGCGAGTTTCCACTTGTAAAAGCAGAAAAGACATATGGGATAGACTTTGTATTACTTATGAAGGGACAAATGAGGTTAAGCAATCAAGGCTCAATATCTTGTTACATGACTACGAACTATTTCGCATGAAACCTAATGAATCTATATCTGACATGTACACAAGATTCACTCAAATTGTCACCTCTTTGCATGCACTTGGTAGGGAATTAACTAATGCTGAAATAGTTAATAAGATTCTTCGTTGTTTACCTACTGCATACGATGCTAAAATTACTGCAATTACAGAGTCAAAAGATCTGAACATTTATTCTATTGACAATCTTCTTGGTTCACTCATTGCTTACGAGCAAGGAGTAAGTCAAAGAAAGATTGATGCAGGTGAACCAAGAAAGGACAAGAATATTGCACTAAATGTGGAAGAGTCAGAAAGTGAACACTCACAACCTGAGGATGAAGATGATATAGCACTGATGACTAGACAATTCAAAAGCTTTTTAAAGAGGAAGCAGAAGAGACGCCAGCAATGGAATAGAGGTAAGTATAACAGAAATGGCAAGGTTTCTAATGAAGTAATTTGTTATGAATGCAGGAAACCAGGTCATATAAAGACTGACTGTCCAAAACTCAAAGCCTCTCCTAGCAAGGAGAAGGTAGAGGAGAAACCAATGGTAAAGAAGGGCAAGAAGAAGTTTCAAAAGGCTTTTTGGGCGGACTCAGCTTCAGACTCATCTGAGACTGAAAAAGAAGAAGAAGTCACCAACCTTTGCTTGATGGCAGATAAAGCTGAACAATCAGATCAAGAAGAGGTATGTGATTTAACTTATAATGAATTCTTTGAAGTTTCTGAACACATGCATGATGCATATAGGAAAACGAAAAAGATGCATGCTAGTTTAGTCTTAGAATTGGAAGAGCTTAATAAGGAACACGAAATCCTTAGGAAAGATCATGCTTTAATTGATAGCAACCACATGAAACTACTTGATGAATATGATGACTTGAATAAAAATTTTGAGAATTTAAAATCATCCTATGCTGAACTTGAAAAAGAATTTGAGAAATTTAAGGATGAATCTGAGCACAAGACATATAGAGTAAGTTATACAAATCGAATCTTGGAGGAAATGAATTCATTTTACAAACTTACTATTAGAGCTCTCGAGGATAATAGGAACCCCCCTAAACTTGAAGATTTTACAAATCCTAAATATTATCCTAAATTCATGAAATCCCTTAGAAGACAATCATATGAGAGAAAACATAGGAATATTTTTCCTAATGTTAAATGTAACAATTGTGGATTTTTGGGACATATATCTCACACCTGCACTTTAAAGGTTAAATCTAATTTGGTGTGGAGAATTAAGATGCATAAACCTAGACATATCACACATGCATCTGATTATAAATTTCGTAAAGGTGAACCCAAACTAGTTTGGGTTCCCAGGTCTAACATTTGAGAATTTTGCAGGGATACTCTCACACAAGACCTCGTGAGAGTATATGGTACCTGGACAGCGGATGTTCTAAGCACATGACTGGAGATACTGCTCAATTCATAACGCTGGAAGCCAGGAGTGGAGGCAAGGTTACACTTGGAGATAATACCACAAAGAAAGTGGTTGGATCAGGTATGATTGGAAACTTGAAAAACTTTTTTATAGACAATGTTTTATTAGTTGAAGGCTTAAAACATAATTTGCTTAGCATAAGTCAGCTATGTGATAAGGGCTATAATGTAAAATTTTTACCTACTAGCTGCATAATTAGCCTAAATGGGAAAATTGTTTTAAATGGAAAAAGGGTGAACAATGTTTACATGCTAGATTTAAATTATATTCAATCTCCTACTGCTTTTTGTTTGAAAACTGTTTCTGATGAATCATGGCTTTGGCATAGGAGACTTTGTCATTCTAGTATGAAAAATCTTAGAAAAATTACCCAAAAGAATTTGGTGAGAGGAATACCTAAACTAGACTTTACTAAGGACCATTTGTGTGATGCATGTCAATTAGGAAAACAAGTGAAGTCCTCTTTTAAGTCCATTAAAGATCTTAGGACCAGTAAACCTTTAGAAATACTACACATAGATCTTTTTGGACCAGTAAGCACTGTTAGTCTAGGAGGAAAGGTATATGGATTTGTTATAGTAGATGATTTTTCAAGATTCACCTGGGTTAAATTTCTTTTTCATAAGAGTGAATCATTTGAGGAATTCAGAAATTTTTCAACATGGATACAAAGAAAACTAGGATGTGAAATAATTTCTATACAAAGTGATCATGGAGGAGAATTTGAAAATGAAAGATTTGAAATTTCTGTAAAGAAAATGGGATTGATCACAATTTTTCTGCACCTAGAACTCCTCAACAAAATGGAGTAGTTGAAAGAAAGAACAGAACATTAATAGAAGCCGCCCGAGCAATGTTAGCAGAATACTCACTTCCTAGATATTTTTGGGCTGAGGCGGTTAGCACTGCATGCTATGTTCTGAATAGGGTGAATGTGAGATCAAATTTGAATAAAACACCCTATGAATTGCTAAAAGGAAGAACACCAAATTTGTCTCATTTGCATGTATTTGGTTGCAAGGTGTTCATACATAATAATGGAAAATCTGCCTTAGGAAAATTTGATCCAAAATCAGATGAAGGAATTTTTGTTGGATATTCAAGTGTTGGAAAATCTTATAGAGTATTCAACAAAAGAACTTTAGTTATTGAAGAAACCACACATGTTGTTTTTGATGAAAATGGAAACTTGGAAGAGCCAAAAGTTGTTGAAGAAGAAATTGAAGAAAACTCCCAAAATATTGATAGATTAAATTTGGAAGAAAATGTGGAAGAAAATTTAGAAAGAGAAGACCCTTTGCCTAGAGATTTGAGATTTTCTAAAAACCACCCAAAGGAATTAATCATAGGTGAACCAAGTGAGGGTGTTAGAACTAGGCGTGGATTAAACAAGGAAGTCAATCATTCAGCCTTTATTTCAACTGTTGAACCCACTAACATTGATCAAGCACTTTCAGATGAATTTTGGATATTGGCCATGCAAGAAGAGTTGAATCAATTTGTAAGAAATAAAGTCTGGGAACTAACTACAAGGCCAAAAGATCAAAGTGTTGTTGGAACCAAGTGGGTGTTCAAGAATAAAATGAATGACTCAGGAGTAGTCATTAGAAATAAGGCTAGATTAGTAGCTAAGGGGTATAATCAAATTGAAGGAATTGATTTTGAGGAAACTTTTGCTCCTGTAGCTAGACTTGAAGCAATTAGGGTTTTACTAGCCTTTGCCTGTTTTAAAGGTTTTAAATTGTTTCAAATGGATGTCAAAAGTGCCTTTTTAAATGGAGTAATTGAAGAAGATGTTTTTGTAGAACAACCTCCAGGTTTTGAAAACTCTAAATTTCCAAATCATGTTTTCAAATTAAAAAAGGCATTATATGGATTGAAACAGGCACCTAGGGCTTGGTATGAGAGGTTAAGCACCTTCTACTTGAAAGATCTTTTGAAAAAGGAAGTGTAGATACAACTCTCTTTTTAAGGAAAATTGGAAAGGATATACTTATTGTTCAAATTTATGTGGATGACATCATCTTTGGATCTTCAAATAAACATCTTTGTGATGATTTTTCTAAAACAATGAGTAGTGAATTTGAAATGAGTCTAATGGGAGATTTAAATTACTTTCTAGGATTTAGCATTAAGCAACTTGAGGAAGGTACTTTTCTTAGTCAAACCAAATATATTAAGGACATCCTCAAAAAATATGAAATGGATAATGCTAAACCTGTTAGTACACCAATGAGTTCTTCAGTTCAGTTAGATAAAGACCTTAAGGGAAAATCTGTTGATCAAAAGAAATTTAGAGGGATAATTGGATCTTTACTTTACTTGACTGCTAGCCGACCAGATATTATGTTTAGTGTTTGCTTATGTGCTAGATTTCAATCAGATCCAAAAGAATCACATTTGACAGCAGTGAAAAGGATTTTAAGATATCTACTAGGAACTCAAAACTTAGGAATTTGGTATCCTAAGTTTAGCTCTTCATTTGAAATTATTGGTTACTCAGATTCTGACTTTGCAGGCTGTAGAGTGGATAGGAAAAGCACTTCTGGAACATGTCAATTCATTGGAAATTCATTAGTTTCATGGTCTAGTAGAAAACAAAATTCAGTGGCACTATCTACTGCAGAAGCAGAATACATTGCATTAGGAAGTTGTGTGGCACAAGTACTTTGGTTAAAACAACAGTTGATTGACTTAGGATTAACTATAGGCACTATTCCAATTTATTGTGACAATACTAGTGCTATTTGCATTTCCAAAAATCCTATTCAACATTCTAGAACCAAACACATTGATATAAGGCATCATTTCATAAGGGATCATGTATCCAAAAGAGAAATTGAACTCATACATGTTTCAACTGAAAATCAACTTGCAGACATTTTTACAAAACCTTTAACCTTTGATACCTTCAGTACTTTAAGAACAAGGCTTGGTGTTATTGATTTGAATGCTTAACCAAAATGTCTTTGCAACATTGATATTTGTTGTATTTTGTTTTTGTGATTTTGTAAATTTTGTGTTTTTGTATGAATTGTTTTTGAATTTATGTTTTTGTCTTATGTTTTCTGTGTTGTTGATTATTTTTGTTGTTTTTGTTAATTTAAAAATTTAAAAATCAAAAATTTTTTTGGAGATCGTCCAGGACGAAATTTTTCGTACAGGACGATGTGTTAAGAAATAATTTGCGCGAATTTAAACCGTTTTGAGAGCAGTTTTTTATTGGATCGTCTGTACGATCTGTGATCGTCCAGTACGATTTTTTCTTTTTCTCAAACGTCGGGACGATTGAATGCAGCGGTTGAGTGGATAAGACAGTTTTTAATACGAATTCGTCTGTACGAAATTTTTTTTTTTTTTTCTTTTTTTTTTTCGTATGTACGAACATGTGTCGATTCATTGTAGGGGACGGTTTTCAAGAGTCATTAAAACGAAACGCTTTTTGATCGTCTGTACGAAATATTTTCGTATGTACGATCGGTCAAGTCAAAAAGCCTGTACGAAGGGACGCATCGTAAGTTGTGTTGAATACGAAAAGCCGTTACATTTTGGACGAATTGGATCGTCTGTACGAAATTACTTCGTCCAGACGAACAATAATTTTTCGTCCAGGACGAATATTTTCGTCCAGGACGAACATATCGTTTTTCTTTAAATATGAGGGCTTTCTAACTTGAAAATCACACTTTCAAACATCTTTTTCAATCCCTTTCTACATCAAATCAACTATGGCCTCCTCTAGCAAGAGACAAAAAGTTTTGGTGAAGAAACCCAACAGGAATGCTCCAGACAACTTCCTTTCCAAAGCAAATGAGGAATCTTTTCCTCGTTTTGCTTCTGCGAAAATCACTCCGTCTCGCATTCTTATCCAAACGGAGTTGAAATTTAGGGTATTACACCTCTTGCCTCAACCCAATTTCATTTCATTCTCTCTCTTGTTCACCTCTACAATAAGCAAACCTACCATTACTTCCTAGCCAACATGAGTTTCAATCCTGACCACTCTATCATTAGTTCTTTTGTTTTTAAGAAAAAAATTGAGATCACCAAGCATGACCTTGGTGCATTTTTAAACTTAAGGACTGAAGGATATAGAGCTCACACCCTAATGTCAGAAAACGTCTTCCATTGGTATGAAATCAATAGGGTAATTAGAGAAAATGGAATTGACAATCATGTTGCTAGAGTGGCCGGTATGACCCAAGATGCCCGAATCATCCAGCATATCCTTAGATCCTCAATTATTCCTAAAGCTGGTGATAGGATTAACATTACTCCTCTTCTTTCTTGTCTAACTTTTTTAATCATGAAAAGACATCCTATTGATGAAGCCCAACTCATCCTAGATCATATCTATGGGCTTTCAGAAATAGGACATCCTAATCAGAAGAGGAAGAAGAATATTTCTTTAGGGCACTTGATTACTTATGTTTTGGAGAAGAAGTACAATATAGTCCATCCTGATGAGGAATATGAAGAGCCAGTTTATTACAACGATGCATCTTTCAGACTGCTCTTCAGGGAGGAAAAAGAAAAAGAAAAAGCACATGATAGTGCTTCAGAAGAAGAAGAAGAAGGAGTGCAAGCTTCTGCTTCTCAATCAGATTACCAGAATCTGATTGAGAGATTTGATAGACTAGAGACTCACATTGATCAAAGGTTTGATCAATTTGATGCTCATCTTACGCAGCAGCAACATGACATTGGTAATATTAGAGATGAAGTTCATGAAATAAATACCAATGTAATGTTAATGGCCTCCTACTTCAATCTCTTTGGCGGCATTCCTCCACCTCCTCCTCCAGAACAGTAGAAGTTTTTTTTATGTGTGTCTGGTGTATTTTTTTTGTTTTGTTGTTATGCTTTTGTTTAAGTTCAATGTTTTTATGTAATTTTCTTTTTAATCAATGAAAGTTTGTTTGTCTTAGATTTGTTTTGAAATGTGGCTAATCTTTATGAATTTCATTAATATTATTTTTAATCTACATTGTGCTCAAATTTGATTGTAATATGAGATTATCTATATTAGAAAATCTAGACTTTCTAAATTTATAATTTGTCTATAACTTGTTGTATTTAGAATTGTTAAATTCATGTCTATTCATTTAGACTACATAAAATTTAATATTGTTATTGCAATTTTGATGTTATCTTATTTTGTATTTCTATGCTCAAATGATATTTATGCACCTAGAAATATTTGAAATGTTAGATTATAGATTTTGGAAAGAATTGGTTAAATTACTCTTGAAAATTGTACAAATGTACAAAAATCAAAAGGGATTCGCAAAAATTTGCAAAGTGAAAAAGAGGCACAAAATAAGCCCAACCAAAGACAAATGCACAAAAATGTGCTCCAAAACTTTGAAAAAGATGTGCAAAGCACCACATGAGGTAATTCTCTTCTTTCCAAATTCGTTTAATCTCTTAATTCAAGTTGATCTAATGTTCATTTATATTCTATTGAACTTTGAAATATAGAATTTTTTTTTACATCTCACTTGTAATGATTTTCAATAATCAAAATGTCTAAATTGAATCATGTCTTTGATAAATTCTTCTTACTTACAATGTTATATCATTTCATAAATTTTATGAATTTCTATGATTGACCTAATATCTTTAGTTTAAAATTGCATACTCTATGTCAAATCACAATTTAGATTAAATTTTAACAATGAATTTCATATTATTATTTACATTTCTTGTCTTTTTCTTCTTCACTTTTTGTTGCTGTCAAAAAGGGGGAGAAATTATTATGTTTGTGTTTGTGTTTTGTTTTGTTTGTGATTTATGTTTGTGTTTGTGTTTTTGTTTTGTTTGTGATTTGTGTTTTCTGTTAAAATTTTAGAAAAACAAAAATTTTTGTTCTTTAATGCCTCCTTATTTTAATGTACTCATAAATTCAGGGGGAGTTTAGGAGATAAGAGATTTTGTCTTAACTTGAAACCATACTAATAATAATTGTTTTGCCATCATCAAAAAGGGGGAGATTGTTTGAATAGTTGCTATTTGAATGATTTATATTTGTGCAACTTATGTAGTTTTGATGATTCCAAACATTATTGTTCAAATGAATAGTTATCTCCTAACAATTTCAGAAGATTTGCACTTGCTCTTGTGTGTACTAACATTTCAGGAAAATCAGACTCCAGACTACGAAAACTTCAAATCAAATTCAACATGAGAAATTTTGTTTATTTGAAGTGTCTTTTCTTTGAATTAATTTTGAAAGGGAGTGATTGTAATTGAGTGAATAAAATCTCACACACACAAACTAAGGAGATCTTGAAATTCTATACTGATCGTACAGGACGATATATATCGTACTGGACGATCTGTCAGTTATCTCCTATAGAGCAGTTGGAACGAATAGGAACTTGCTTCGAAAAATTTTTCTAAGTCCTATTCGTCCAGGACGAATTTTTATATCGTCCCCGGCGATGGTCGCTCTGGAAAATTTTCGTCCAGACGAAAATAAATATCGTACCGGACGAACAGCTCTCTGGAAAATTTTCGTCCAGACGAAACCAAATTATCGTCCCCGGCGATGGGCGCTCTGGAAAATTTTCGTCCAGACGAAATAAATCATCGTCCAGGACGATCGGCTCTCTGGAAAATTTTCGTCCAGACGAACATATTTTCGTCCAAACGATAAATCGACTTAGGACAGTTTTCAGCAGTTTCTAGAACCGATCTTGTAATAACCGTTCGTACTGGACGAACCTAGTTCGTACAGGACGATCAGCTGTACGAAGTCATTTCGTACACATATACAAATAAGGTCGTTTCAGATCATTTAAGTAAAATCGTCCAGGACGATCCACGATCGTACCGGACGATCCACTGCGTACAGAATTGAAAACTTGCAGTTTTTGGGCGGTTTTTCTTGTCTTTTGTATAAATACTTCAAATTAGACTGCCACCCAATCTTTTTGTCACTTGAACTTCGTGCCTATTGAGAGAATAGTCAAGGGGAGAGTGGAAGAGAGCATTCAAAGGAGGATTCCTACCATTGGAGCAAGAAGGCTTCACTTGGATTGCTAAGGTAAGAATCTCTACTTGTGAAATTGGATTTCTTCACTCTTTTCTTTCTTTCTTCTAGGTTCTTGTGAGAAGATCATTCAAAAAGGTCCGGTTCTCTGCCGACACTTGGAGAGTGTGAACAGACGTGGGTTCTCTGCCTACACTAGGAGAGTGTAAAAGGAAGAAGGTTCTCTGCCTACACTAGGAGAGTGTAAACAGCCGTAGGGTTCTCTGCCCACACTAGGAGAGTGTGAAAGAACGACGGTTCTCTGCCAGCACTGTGGTTTGTGTAAAAGGACAACGGTTCTCTGCCGCACCGGGGAGTGGTGAAAAGAGGGTTTTGTATAGGCTTCTCCGCCTTGCTGTGGGTGCTAAAGGAGAGTCACTTTGTGGTATTAGTGCAATACTCAGAGGGTGCCTCTGAGGAGTGGATGTAGGTCTGGTTATAGACCGAACCACTATAAATCTGGTGTCATTTATTTTACTGCTTTTACGTTTCCGCATTTTAAATTTTAGTTTTAACAACTCTGTGGTTGAAAAACATTTTTCTACAAACTTTAAAAGAGAATTTCATTTCGGTTCAACTTTAATTTTAAGAGGGTTTAAAATTTTTAAAACTACCAATTCACCCCCCTCTTGGTAGCCGTGGGACATTTACTTAGGCTTAACAACCTAATTACTAGATTCAACAAGGTGTTCAGAATTTTATATATCCATTAAGATGTTAGCTCTGAATGTATTTAGTGGAGTGTAATTAAGTGACCCAAGCTGAATTTAGTGAAATGGTGTCTTTGATCTCTTTACTACTCTTTTTTTTCATTGAATGCCAATAAAATTTTTATTGTGAATTCTTATATTTATTAGAGTATTATTTAAGTTGATTTCTATGAGTGTTGATGGTCCCACCAATAGTTATTTGTGTTTTTACTCAATGGATAAGATCAACAGAGGACTAAACTATCTCCCTCATCAATAAGTAAAAATGTTCAAGATGAAGATCTCCAAGAAAAACACCTCATAAGAACTTAGATTCACTCTTTAAATTTGGCATTTTTCATAAGAGAATCATAGAAAGAATTCTTTTATAGTCTTTCATTCATTTTAACAAATCTTGAAAATATTGGATGAATCTTTAATAATCCTTCGATTGTCGATGAATTAGTTAATGAAAAGTCTGGCTAAATCAGCAAAAGAATGACTATTCTTCCAAAAAAAGAGTAGAATCATATGCAAGCATGTTCCTTAAGAATTGTGGGGAAGACCTAGAAAAAAATGATATCAGAAGTATACTAAATGCCCATAATGGTCCTGCAGTGATTAATGGTTAGAAGTTTTAATATATGGATCAATTGCAGGCAACTTAAACTCCATCAAAATAGAATGTTGGAAAATTACATCAATTAGGGATGAAGATTCTTGGAAGTTATTATCACGATCTAAAATTTAAATCGAAAGAATTATTTATTTGTCTTTTTAATCATTTACTTGAGCTTCTATAAATCATCTATATAACTCAATTTCCAGTGAAAGCAATTAAATATCATACACCAAGAAAATATTTTACTATAATCATTCACCAAATTCACTTTTATAATAAACATGAAATCACTAACAATCACTAATCTATCAATAGATCCTAACTACAAAAAATAAAAGAAAATGCAAAATAAAATCAAATGAAGAACCTGAGGATCTCAATCAGTCTCACTCTATAATAACCCAAACTCTTAACTATTGAGATATTATTCGCTTTGGCCTAAATGCGTCATGGTTTTTTCATGTTTGTGTAACTTTCTAAGAGGTCACCCATCCCAATATTTTTTTGGGATAAGCATGTTTAACTGTGGAGTTTCTTTAATACAATTTCAACCATTACACCAAAAAGTACCTCGATGTTTAAGAGTTTAGCTTTATTTTACTTAATGGGTTTCACAATTAACCCCACTTAATTAACTGACATCTTTATCAGTATTTTTATCCCAGAATTATTCACTAGGCTGATAGGATTTTAGAGGTGGCCCATATAAGTTCAAGTGGTGACTCCTTCTACGTAGCACTTTGTCCTATGTAGGATTCAAGAGGTGGCTCCCATGGCATAACACTTTATTTTGGCACTAAGTTCACATCTTTCATATGGTGTATTGGTTTGATATCATTTATAATAGCTTAAACTCTTACCTATCTAGATATTATCTAATTTGGCCTAATGGCCTCACAATTTTTTCATGTTAATATAATTTCCCATTAGATCACCTATACTAGGCTTTCTTCAGGATGAGCACACTTAACTTCATAGTTTATTTAATAAAATTTTAACCATTATACTAAAATATGACTCAATGTTTAAGAGTTCAGCTTCTTTTTTTTAAGAGGTTTCACACACATCATATGGTCATGACTTCTTCTCCGACCTGAAATAATTAAAATCACATAATGAGCTTATAAAACTTAGTAGAAACCCAAAACTCACTAAAGTTTTTAATACAATATCTAAAAATATTATATGCATGCTCATCTCAATTAGTAGAATTAGTAGTGTTCAATATCATCAATGCTCAATCATTATGTGTACGATTCAATATGATCAATAACACATATAATATATTTTAACAGTCAACCTGAATTAATTATAGTGTTAACAGACATCCTTCCTTGCTTAAATATAAATATACTATATATATTTCATATCACTTGTACCACTCTCCCTTTTATGTATAAAATGTAATATGAAATATTGAAATCTAAAAATTCAGAAAAATCTATATAATAATCGATAGCTTTAGAAAATAATAACTTTCATTTTAACAATGAAATTTAATAATATTACAGTCAAAATGTCCATAAAATTTATATTTATCATATACAAAAAATTATATTATAAAAATATGATAAATCAGGAGAAAATATATTTTTATCTATTTAGGAGATTAAATTTGTCAAACAAAAAATCATTGAAAATTAAAGTGAGATTTAGGTTACTAACAATGGTCAAAAGACTTTTCATAATAGAATCAATGGACAAAATTGGCCAAAAATTGGACATATTTCTCTTTTGTCTCTCTTCTCCCTCTCTCTTTACCTCTCTTCTTCAACAGCAAGCCACCAAAATGGGGGAGTAAGTAGCGGTGCTAGAGCTTTAGTACTTAGGATTTAATTATAATAAAAATAATAATATAAACACTATTAGTAGTCTAACACCACAATGCTCCAACTTAACTCCTTGAGCCGCATGCTGAATTCATAATTATTGTAGAATAAAGACTTAAATGTTGCGACGGTAATTTCTTGCGCTGCTCTGCAATTAAGCCTAGCATCATAGCTCTCCAAATACAATGCCGAAGCACTCTAGTTCAAACATAAATTCAAAATTATATATTTTGAAAGTGCTCTTTGTTATCAGCCTTCTCTAAAAAGTTATAGGATTTAAACTTGAAGTTCTTCAATCTTACATATATGATCCTCTAAATCAAAGCCTGAGGGATATTCACTACTTATATTATGATATCCTTGATTGATGGTATGGGTGTCAAAATGGGTTTTGGGTTGTGTTTGGGTTCAACCCAAAACTAACCCACCTCCAGCTACTCTGACTTAAACTCGACCAGATTAGACAAATAGGTCTAAAAGGTAATACCCAATCCACTAGGTTTTCAGGCAAACTCAACCCGACCCACTAACTAGGGGTGTTAATATTTAACACAGACTAAAAATCTGACCCAAACCTTGATAAAAAAATTTTGTGTTAGGGTCAACCCAAAAGGTAAATGGGTCGAGTGCCCGACCACTTTACTTTCTGCATATATGAGTTGTAATAAAGGCAATTTGCCTATGGCCATTTTGTTGATTATTCTAGATTTATATTGATGTGCGCAGTAGAAATACCTATTTTTTCTAGGTTTCTTTCTTGCATGTCGCTTTTATTTTCGCCTGTATTTCGTCAGGCTCTTTAAGGACTGCAAAATCTTTTCTACTCATAACCAAAATCTAATATTTAAGTTTTAAATAACATAGAAATATAACGAACCTAGGGAATTGTCGGAATCGTCCGGGGTCGCATGCATATTACTGCATTCTTCTTTCCTTGCTAAAAGACATCTCCTTGCCCGCGGGTAGAGTCCGGATAATCTGGCCTATGAGGATGAAGTGTCGGACCTAGGGAGACTCAATCTTTTTTAAAAATTTATTTTTATAAGCCTATTTTTAAAATTCTATAGCATTCATGAGCTGACATTTTAACTAGCATGTATTGCATTAGTAACCAACTAAATAAAATTTAATTACATTAGCTAGGAGCATCTGACCAACATAAGTCCAGGACCACTTAGAAAATCCTCTAGATGTCGGTCCTATTTCCAAAGAACTGTACCACCCACCCATCTATCATAAATGACTTAATATCATGATTTTAAAGAGATTAGGTGGTTAGTTGGCTCCCCAATCCAGGCCGGGGTAAGTCTAGGTTTTGCACTGCATTAGTTAGGACACGGGTCTTAGTGTTTCGTAGAACATTAAGCCCAACCTAGAATTAGGATTCGAGGTTATCACACTCAGTCTCGTAGTATGCCTTAAATAATAGGTATGTTACTTTCTTTCAGGGACTCTAAATCCTAGTTATCCGCATCACAGGATGGCGCCACCTCCATCTTTTCTCTCACATATGTGATTGAGTGCTTGATTTTCTTTTCCCAGTTTCTCTCTAGTATCCTAGAGCCTCTGAGTGCTGGTATGAGCCACGCATGTCAATTCAGCCCTTCGGACCTTTCTTCCTTTTGGATAGGACTTCCTAGTTTACACCCCTATGACATTCCCACTTTCAGGAGAGGATATTGTATGATCCTTAATCGAGAGTTTTCTCGTGCTCCGGCCTGAGATGTAATTAACCATGGGGGCTTCCGCTCGTGGGAAACTCGGTCCCACATCTACTAAACCCCATTCGAACTGTTATATCGGGTGGGGGAAACCCGTGATTAGAACGTGTATATTACTACCCATTGGGGTGTGTTAGTGACAGCCTTTATCTTCAATGGTTAGTCGTATGCACGATCCAATCTGTCCTTTCCAATTAACCCGTTCGCGCGGTGCTCTTTCGGAGGTCCACACTAGCCTTAATCGAAAGTTCTCTCATGTTATCGGGAGGGGTAATTAACTATAGGGGCTTGCGCTTATAGGAAACCAGAACTCGGATAAAAAAGTCCTCACAAAATGAGGGCGAAATCTCTGGGTAGTGTCTTATCTAAAATCTAACCTACCTTCACAAAATTCACCCAGAACCTAATCTCGTTAAAACTCTCAACCGTCATCATTATACTTAAAATAAAAAGAGATCGATGACGTAGAAAGGCCAGGAAACACATAATGGAATTTTCTAAGCCCATAGTTCCTCCCATTCGCATGCTTCTAGGCCAAATCGTGTTTCGTGTCTGGTCGGCTCAACCCGAAAACCTGATGGGTCAGGTTCATGTTGAATTTTATGACCCATTTTTAAAAACAGGTCGAGTTTGGGTTGTGTCAAATAGAGTTTGATGAGTTTTGGGTTTGACCTGAACCCAACCCTTAACCCAATTTTGACAACTGCTAACCCATGAATGTGACCAGGGTGTGAGCACGAGTGCGCATCACAGTGTTTAGCATGAGCGCGGGTCGCGGGGATGAGGCAGATAAGCTTGGGTGAAAGGCTGCAGGCCTGAGACTATCGGTGCAAGGTTGTAGTGCGAGCATGGGACATAGGTAGACGAGTGTGGGATAGGGTCACGGTGCGGTGAGGGATAGGGGCTTGGGTCAGTTATGGGTTGATTTCAGGTTTTTGGGTTAAACCCAAACCCAACCTAAAATTGTAATCGAGTTAGGATTTCAAACCCAAATTCAACATGTTTTTCAAACAGATTGATTCGAATCCAAAATTTTTAGGTTTGGTTTTTGGGTTTTGTCAAATATTGACACATCTAATTGAGGGATTTATCACCAGCCATTGAGGAAATAGTTCTAGAATGTTAGGAAGGATTTCCTATAAATGACACCAAAGTATTACATATTAGAAAATTTATAATGGTAGTGTGTGCATATATATATATTATCTTAGTTTTGTATAAGGATCCAACACACTAGGATAAAAATTGTACGAGACTATAAATTTTATATGAAAACACATGAAGGGTAATACTCAGCATGACCTTGCTAAATAAATCTATTAAATAATTGATGATATTAGAATCATTCAGTCCTTATATTTAAAGAAGAAGAGATTAAACATAATTGTGAATAATTATCTGATTCTTGTTGTAGGGATTACAAAATTTTTGCGTCCATGCACAGGCATATACTTAAAACCCAATACTAGAAGTACATATTACTTTGTAAGGAACAATAGTCGAATTACAAAAGTCTGAAGATAATAATAGAGATTAATGATGGTAGTATTCGACGGCGATCGCCGAAAATGCAATAGAGTTATGAATATCTCTAAGCTATTAAATCCCCCTCCTATATAAAATGAGACAATATTAATAATATTTTAGACGTATTTTGGTAATTTTAGCTATAATTCAAAACACTTAATCAAACAATTCATATTGAACCCTTGATTTGATATAAGCACACATGATTTAAAGATCATTTGGTCTTTCAATTAATATCCTGAATCTTCCAAGTCTATTTCAATTGCTTGATTTGAGTTCATTCGGAGTTCAATCAAATTACTTATAGTGCCAATGAATTTGTTTCATCCATACATTCAATTTAACTATAAATTTATTAAAATCGGAGTTCTAATATTGATGAATGTAATTTCACAAGTTATCAATTTATATGTTATCTCAAAATTAGTGTTGATTAAACCCTTTTTTTAGACATTAGTTATCATTATTACTACAATAATTTAAACCGTTGTGCATGTGCAATCATATTAATTATTAGGGAGGGGAAGAAAATGCCACTCAACCCCTACTTTATTCGCTTAGCATTGCTCAATCCCTTTTTACTTGGAAATTCTCTCGACTTTGAGTCAGTGACTATGACTCTATTTACGTGCAGAGTTCAGATCCAGAGCATCATTCAGCTGTGTGATTGTGAACAACAAAAGCATAGTGATGAACAATAATTGTACTTTTATTATGCTTTGAATGTTCACAATCACAAAATCGAACAGTTCTTTAGGTCCGGACTCCCCAAGTAATAATCTCTTGATTAATTGTGAGTCTAATTACTGTTAAGCTGAGCAGTGTAACAGCCCTAATAAAAAAAATTACTGTTACATGCTCTGTAAATCATCGATCCTGTTTTTAATTTGATATGGGAGAGGACATTGCGACGCCAGAGCAGCATGGCGATAAGAGCCGCAGTTCATGGCAGTTCTCACGTTTTCTATTCTCCGTCTTTCTCTTTGCTAAGTTCAATACCGTCTTCCTCCTTGCCAAGTAGGCTCCGAAACCCCAAGTCCTGTAGGTGGCTCGGACGTTCTAGAATCGCCAAGAGCTCTCGTTCTCATGGCATCTGCGGTGCGATCTCTCTCCTCTCGCTCGATCAAATTACTTTGTTGTGACTGGAATTAGTGCATGATTAATTTCCTTATTAGACATTGTCATGATCCAAATCCCAGCGTGTAATGGATAAGGCTAGTATATGGGTCAAATACAAGTTAGGAAGATCTTTTTTAATCAATTAATTAGCCGGTGTGCTTACTAAGACTGCCAGGTTTTGAGCCCATTTTCTGACAGATTGATTCTAGCACTCAAGATGTTTGATGAAATGCCTAAGCTGTTTGTGGTTTTTTTGGACCTATGATAGTAGATGGGCCTAATGACTGTCTTTCAGCTTGCAAAATGTAACTATATTCATTGCCTATGAAATTTCTGGAATCAATAAATAGGATTCCCAAAATACATTTATCTTGTTAAAAAAACGCTTCTCCTTGCATAGAAATTCACATATATGCAATGTGAGATGCAGATTTTGTTCATGTTTTAAGCACATTATGTTCATGTACTCATGGGTAGAGCTTTGTTAGGTTTGTGTAGTAATACTTTTTTTATGCTTGTGTATGTGTGGGGGTGTGCAAATAACCCTTTGCTGTTAATAATCCCTAATATACTCACTTTATTAAATCATTAATCTATAGAGTTGTGGATCCTCATCAGTAGCATCCACCTTATTATATTTATTGAGCTATGATCTCCACATCTTATATATCCTTTTCACAAGGTACTAGCTCTTTTGATCATAACGACCGGCAAGTATCCTTTTTTAATAAATGCCCATGTTAGTTAAGTTTCCCATGTACACTACTGAATATTAGGCAACCAATAGATAAATAAATGGCTAGTTCATTGTTTCCGGCTTATGTGTAAAACCTATGACTTGTTGTGAAAGGGTCATAAGGTTATTATATAAGGAGGCCATAGGTATTTACATTTATAGGAAAGAAATGGAATTTCCATAACAGATAAAAATTCTGCTTCTTAAGTCAATTTACTTAAGAAAGAAGCAAGCTTGACAAAATGGTATATTTATATTTTCCAAATGAACCATGGGATTTATAAGGTAGTTGTGCTCTAAATATCTATAAGAAAAGGCATCCTTATGATTAAAAATTTGAGAAATATTGAAGTAGGCCAATAAATGAGTCAATCGGATGCCGATTCTTTTGTTTATGGCATCTTTCTAACATTGATAGAAGATTGAACCTCCTAAAACAAGGTATTTGCTAAAGACCTTGGAGGGCTATGGACCTAAGCAATGATACGGATGTGGACATCGACCAGAGGTTCAGACATGTGTATCGCCGTAGACAGCGCAGATCGACGGCCGAGATTCAAAGTTTATATTTCTAGCTATTTATGTATTTCTTTTATGCCTTGTTCTTTTATTTCCTATTGTACCCTTGGTCTAAGTTGAGTCATGAGTGTAGCCCTGAGGGCAAGAGAGTCATTGTATTTTTTTTTTTTTTTTTTGGACCTATATATAGGCCATGTCATTTTTGTATTTTGGCTTAATGAATTATTGAATGAAAAAATTATCTTTGTTTCTACTTTCTTAGCATGAGTGCTTGAGAGGGAAGAGAGCTCAAGTGGAGCATTTCGCAAGGCCCACCAATCGTCGGAGGAGTCCTCGATTCGTGGTTAGTTTTATTCTATCTTCTTGATCGTGTACCCATCCATTTCCTTCCCCCTCTCTCCCACAAGAAATTCCTCTCCTCATATTGCCGCCGCCCCTGTGAGGAATCCGCCGCCGACTTTCCCCAAAATTCCGGCCGGCCACCTTGCCAGCGCCACCACCTTCATCCACCCGACCACCCACCACCACCGGCCACTTTCAACATTTCCCCCATGCTCAAATTTTGAGTTTCAAAATTATTTGAGTTCCCAAACTTTCCAAATTTGTCAAAACGCCATATTAGGAAAGTATGAAACGTCATTCAATCTAATTTTAAATTAGATTGGATAACTTTATTTTCACCCTAAATTGGATTTCTCTAGTTTGGAAACTTGGTAACTCACCACATCACCCCCTCCCCTCTCACCATGCCGCCGGCCCCATGGATTTATTCCCCTCATCAATTGCTCCATTAATCCCTCTTCAATTTGGAATTAATATTTTCCAAAACAAAATTCCCTCCCAAATTTCAAATCCTGAAATTGATTTCAGGATTTATCACTAAAACTCCTCCCTTCCTCCTCTTGTAACCGCCGGCCTCCTCTCTCCTTGCCTCCCCCATTAATTCCCTAATCAAGGCATTAAATCTAATTGATTGGGAATTCAAATCATAGTCAAATCCCTCCTAAATTACACAAAACTGAAAGTAAATCTCAGATTTGTATAATCCCCCTTCATATCTCCTCCTAACCTAACTTCTCCCCCAAAACCTCCCCCTCCTTCCTTGCACCCGCCGGCCTCCCCCTCTGCTTCCTGCTCCCGCCGCCCCCCATCTCCCTTCTCTTGTGAATTGAGAAGCCCACGACAGAAGAAGGCGTCGCTTCCCCTCCTTCTCGATGTCGAATGGCGGATCCCGAACTTGAGTGGGGATTAGTCTTCAACACCGACGGGAGCATCAACCTCTTCCGATCACCGTGTTTTGACGTGGGGTTTGAAGACGACGCAACTCTTGAAGATTACTTGGAGAGAGTTACTCCGATCATCACGAGCGTCATCGACCGTCGATTCTCGAATGCCAATTGGACCATCAACAATCGATCATCACCACCCTCCTCCGCACCGGCCATCTCACCGTGGATCAAGACCGTTGGTGTGATCACCATCTTCGTGGCATCCTTGAGTATACTAAGAGCCTTCTCCCGCTAAACCCGACATTGGGTGTAAGTGAGCAAGGTACTCGTAGTGAAAGTTCTTGATATTAACCGTTGGATTCTTTATTATTTTCCGCATTCGATTATTGTGAAGCTTTTAAGATCTATCCATAATTGGGCTCAAACAACTAGCTTGTGATTGCTTATCATAACTTTTGATAACGGATAATTTCTTGAATCTCAACTTTAGATAATCTAATCTTATAGTGGTAAACTTTGTAATTCTTAAATAATTTCATGTGCAATTCTTGAACGTTTCACATCATAATTGGTATCAGAGCATGGCTAGCATGCGATGATTGTGCTAGATTGCATCCTAGGCATTGCTTTTAAATTCTTCCTAAAAGTTTACATGCATATCATCATTTAGGTGAGTTTAGTTACTGTTTTCCTACTGCTGGCCTGAAAATTCTGCATTGTTTACTTAGTCTTAATCATGCTTTCATGTGTTTAATTGCTGTCCACTAGTTGTCTACTGTTAGTTAATCCCTAGAGTGAGTCTTCTAGTGTGTTTAGTTGCTGTCCTCTATTTCCTGCAGTCCGTTAGTGAGCCTAAAGTCGCTGTTTAGGTGTTGCCATCACTCCGGATCCTTGCCTATACACTTAGGTGACTTTTCCCCTTAGTTATTGCTTGCTGCCCTGATTTTTCTGCTGCTGTACTTACTATTCCAGCAAGCGTTTTGGTAAGTTTAACTGCTGCCCTTGACTTAGGAAGCCTTCTTAGTGATCCCTAACACCTATCAATGGATCCTACCCATATGCAAACAACTTTAGACATGATTATGGGACAATTAGGAACACTTACGCAACAAATGAAGGATACCCAAACAAGTGTAGCTGAACTTAGATGTCATACAGGGGAAAGACTTGACAATATTGAACGAACGGGACACCCACCCATCTATACACCGTCTAGACCCCAATCCCCTTATGGCGAAGATACCCGAACTGAGTACGGGCCTCCTTGAGACTACTACCGACCCAACCACCGACCCCATCAAGAGCCGGTAGGTCGAGACGCACCTTGGAGGGACAACGACACCCAACTCCTTAAGAGCATTAAGGTAGATGCCCCAACTTTTGACGGAACATTGGAACCCCAGGTTTTCCTTGATTGGATTAAAGGGATGGACAGTTACTTTAAATGGTATAACATTTCGGAAGAGAAGAAAGTTAGATTTGCTGAAATGAAGTTGACGGGTAGAGCCAATCAATACTGGACTAACATTGAACATATGAGGGAGACTCGAGGAGAATACCCCATAGCTGACTGGGGAGCGATGAAGCAAGAGCTAAAAAGGAAATACTTTCCGCCTTCGTACTACCCAAGACTACTAGATCGTTGGAATAGGCTAACCCAAGGGAGTAAACCCGTTAAGGAATACATCTCCACGTTCGATGATTTCTTAATTCGTTGTAACGGCGAGGAGACCACCACTCCCACACAACTTCTGTCCATGTTCAGAGCCGGATTGAGAGAAGACCTTAGGAATGAGCTCTTTGCTAGAGGAATAAATACGTATGAAGCTGCCTGTAGTCTTGTACTAGACTTGGAAGAGTCTAGAAACCACACCACCAGGACTCAAGACTCTAAACCCAACCCTTTTAAGTCTTTCACTAGCCAACCATACAACAAACCCACTGGACCCCCTGGTAGTCGGCCTGCTCCTAACCAAGCCCAACCTCGATTAGACTATGAAGGGAAGACAACGGAACGAGAGACACCCAAAGCCACTGCCGGTACGAAGTATTTTAGATGCCATGTGTACGGACACATTGCTTCTCAGTGCTCCAGCCCGTTCAAGGTCACTATAATTGAGGAAGTGGCGGAGGAAGAAGATGAACATGAAACTGACTTGGTCCACCATGTGGACGACGATGAGGAGTTTTTCGACGGAGAAGAGACTGCTGTTGTTCACTACCTCCAAAAGATGAACCACTTAGATCTGCAGGTTGTTAGGTGTGCCTTTTCCCAACCCAAACCTAGTGACGACTGGCGAAGGACCTCAATCTTCTACACTTTCACGAAGATAGGAGACAAAAATTGTAAGGTCATAATCGACAGTGGAAGTTGTATTAACGCTGTGTCTTCTGCTATGATCTCTAAGCTGCAATTGAAGACCACACCTCACCCAAACCCCTACAAAGTTGCTTGGATCAACTCGACCACCTTGGAAGTTAAAGATAGGAGTCTTGTTCCTATCGAATTCGTTGGGTACAAGGAGAAAATCTGGTGTGATGTTCTGACTATGGATGTGGGTCAAATCATCCTTGGCCGCCCCTGGTTGTTCGACAACGATGTTCACATTTATGGGCGATCAAATACCTGTGTATTTGAACACGAGGGCAAGAAAATTAAACTACTTCCCACTCAACCTAAGTCCACCAAGGAAGAAGTTAAACCCAACTCCCTAAAACCCAATGCAGGCTTGAATCTTTTGACCGCTAAAGACTTAGGTGTGGAATTAGATTCAGGAACCCCTCTGTACGCGTTAGTAGCCCGGGAAGTGAATGTAGATCAAGAGGAACCGATCCCCGATGAAGTTAAACCATTGTTGAAAACTTTTTCTAATGTTTTCCCTGAAGACTTACCTTACCAATTACCACCCCTGAGGGATATTCAACATGCCATTGACCTAGTGCCTGGAGCTTCTTTACCTAACTTGCCCCACTACCGGATGAACCCTACGGAACATGAGGAGCTCAAGAGGCAAGTGGAAGAGTTGTTACAAAGAGGATTTATTAAAGAAAGCCTTAGCCCGTGCGCTGTCCCCGCCCTTCTTACCCCTAAGAAGGATGGGTCGCGGAGAATGTGCGTTGATAGCCGTGCCATCAACAAAATCACTGTCAAGTACCGTTTCCCAATTCCACGATTAGATGACATGTTGGACATGATGACAGGCGCCACGTTTTTCTCAAAAATAGATCTTAAGAGTGGCTACCACCAAATCCGAATCTGCCCCGGGGACGAATGGAAGACAGCATTCAAAACCAAAGATGGGTTGTACGAATGGACTGTGATGCCTTTTGGATTGAGTAACGCACCTAGCACTTTTATGAGAGTAATGACTCAAATCCTTAGGCCCCTCCTTGGAAAATTTGTTGTAGTATACTTTGATGATATCTTAATTTACAGTCATTCGGTGGAACAACATTTAAATCATCTAAGACAAGTTTGTGAGATCTTAAAAAGGGAACAGATGTATGCCAATCCTAAGAAATGCACTTTCCTCGCAAATCAAGTGACCTTCCTTGGATTTATCATTTCTTCCCAAGGCATATCTGCTGACCCCGAAAAGGTGCGAGCTATAAACGAATGGCCCCAACCCAAAAACATTAGAGATGTTCAGAGTTTTCACGGATTGGCCACGTTCTATCGAAGATTTATTCGAAATTTTAGCACCATAGTAGCGCCAATAACGGACTGCCTTAAGAAAGGTGAGTTTCTTTGGACCACAACAGCGACAAGAGCTTTTGAAGAGATTAAGAAGCGAATGATGGAAGCCCCTGTAATGAGATTACCTAATTTTTCTAAAGTTTTTAAGATAACTTGCGACGCATCTGGAACTGGTATAGGTGGAGTCCTGTCACAAGGACACCCGGTTGCTTACTTTAGTGAAAAATTGAATGACACTAGGCAAAGGTACTCCACCTATGATAAAGAATTTTACGCCATCATTCAATCCCTTAGACATTGGCGTCACTACCTTCTACCGCAAGAATTTGTTATCTTTTCGGACCATGAAGCTTTGCGGTACATTAATTCTCAAAAGAAACTCAATGCTCGACACGGCCGCTGGGTTGAATTCCTGCAAGAGTACACGTATACCATTAGACATAAAGCAGGATCTGAAAATAAGGCTGCTGACGCCTTAAGCCGTTGGATGATGATTACTAGGAAGATGACGACTGATGTAATAGGCTTTGAGAGACTCAAAGAAGACTACCCAGACTGCCCTGATTTTAAGGAGACATACACTGCGTTGACCACTGGAGATGAACGGATTATAGGAGATTTTATGTTGGAAAATGGGTACTTGTTTAAGTCCCAACAACTTTGTATTCCCAATACGTCACTTCGTGAATTTCTTGTGTGGGAATTACATGCTGGAGGTTTAGCTGGTCATTTTGGTCAAGCTAAAACCATTGCCGCGGTTGAAAACCGTTTTTACTGGCCGAGCCTTAAGAGGGACGTTAGCAGATTAGTGAGGCGTTGTCACACCTGTCAGTTAGCCAAACAGCGTAAACAAAACACCGGCCTTTACACACCCCTCCCCGTGCCTAACCAACCATGGCAAGATGTTAGCATGGACTTTGTCTTAGGTTTACCCAAGACCCTTAGGAAGCATGACTCGATTTGTGTAGTCGTAGATAGGTTTTCTAAGATGGCCCATTTTCTCCCGTGCTCCAAAACTTTCGACGCCTCTAGAATAGCCAAGCTGTATTTTGATGAAATTGTAAGACTTCACGGCCTACCCAAAACCATTGTGTCAGATAGAGATGTGAAATTTACTAGCTACTTTTGGAAGACTCTATGGCATAAAATGAGAACCAAATTACAATTCTCCACTGCTTTCCACCCCCAAACAGATGGCCAAACCGAAGTAGTGAATAGAAGTCTAGGAAATCTTTTAAGGACCTTGGTAGGAGAAAATCTTAGGGAATGGGACTCTAAACTTCCGATAGCTGAATTTGCATACAACAACTCTGTAAACCGATCTACTGGTCTAAGTCCTGCTGAAGTCGTGTATGGTTACCTACCTAGACAGCCGATTGATTTAATTCCTGTAAGTTCTAAGGTTAGGATGTCTGAGTCTGCATCTGCATTCGCATCTCATCTTCAAGAATTGCACAAAGAAATAAACAAAAGAATTCAACAAAGTAATACTCACTATAAGATTGATGCTGATCGTAAGAAGAGATTTAAAGAATTTGAAGTTGGAGATTTTGTTATGGTACGGATTCGTCCGGAGCGGTTCCCCCAAGGAGCCATTAAAAAGTTACATGCTAGAAGTGCGGGCCCCTTTAAGATAATCTCGAAAGTAAACAGTAATGCTTATGTGTTAGACCTTCCTGGAGGCTTTAATATGAATCCTACGTTTAATGTTGAAGATTTAGTAGCTTTCGAGGGACCCGAGTTTAACCCTGATAATCCACTTCATGATAAGCCTTGTGAGAACCTACCCAGTGAGATCCCCAACCTACCTCCACTCCCCAAATTGCCCCATTTACCTACTGCGGAGAAGGTCGAGGCTATAATTGAGGATGAAATCATTTCCACGAAGGAAGGTGGTCGCCAAAGGTACTTGGTACACTGGAGAGGGAAGCCGGCGACTGAGGACACGTGGATAGATCGAGAGGAGCTGCAGAGATTGGATCCAGATCTTCTAGAGATGTACGAGAGCTCCAGAGATTTCTACTCGACGGGGTCGAGCTTTCTCCCACCTGGGGAGAATGATGTGGACATCGACCAGAGGTTCAGACATGTGTATCGCCGTAGACAGCGCAGATCGACGGCCGAGATTCAGAGTTTATATTTCTAGCTATTTATGTATTTCTTTTATGCCTTGTTCTTTTATTTCCTATTGTACCCTTGGTCTAAGTTGAGTCATGAGTGTAGCCCTGAGGGCAAGAGAGTCATTGTATTTTCTTTTTTTTTTTTCTTTTTTTTTTTTGGACCTATATATAGGCCATGTCATGTTGTATTTTGGCTTAATGAATTATTGAATGAAAAAATTATCTTTGTTTCTACTTTCTTAGCATGAGTGCTTGAGAGGGAAGAGAGCTCAAGTGGAGCATTTCGCAAGGCCCACCAATCGTCGGAGGAGTCCTCGATTCGTGGTTAGTTTTATTCTATCTTCTTGATCGTGTACCCATCCATTTCCTTCCCCCTCTCTCCCACAAGAAATTCCTCTCCTCATATTGCCGCCGCCCCTGTGAGGAATCCGCCGCCGACTTTCCCCAAAATTCCGGCCGGCCACCTTGCCGGCGCCACCACCTTCATCCACCCGACCACCCACCACCACCGGCCACTTTCAACATTTCCCCCATGCTCAAATTTTGAGTTTCAAAATTATTTGAGTTCCCAAACTTTCCAAATTTGTCAAAACGCCATATTAGGAAAGTATGAAACGTCATTCAATCTAATTTTAAATTAGATTGGATAACTTTATTTTCACCCTAAATTGGATTTCTCTAGTTTGGAAACTTGGTAACTCACCACATCACCCCCTCCCCTCTCACCATGCCGCCGGCCCCATGGATTTATTCCCCTCATCAATTGCTCCATTAATCCTTCTTCAATTTGGAATTAATATTTTCCAAAACAAAATTCCCTCCCAAATTTCAAATCCTGAAATTGATTTCAGGATTTATCACTAAAATTCCTCCCTTCCTCCTCTTGTAACCGCCGGCCTCCTCTCTCCTTGCCTCCCCCATTAATTTCCTAATCAAGGCATTAAATCTAATTGATTGGGAATTCAAATCATAGTCAAATCCCTCCTAAATTACACAAAACTGAAAGTAAATATCAGATTTGTATAATCCCCCTTCATATCTCCTCCTAACCTAACTTCTCCCCCAAAACCTCCCCCTCCTTCCTTGCACCCGCCGGCCTCCCCCTCTGCTTCCTGCTCCCGCCGCCCCCCATCTCCCTTCTCTTGTGAATTGAGAAGCCCACGACAGAAGAAGGCGTCGTTTCCCCTCCATCTCGATGTCGAATGGCGGATCCCGAACTTGAGTGGGGATTAGTCTTCAACACCGACGGGAGCATCAACCTCTTCCGATCACCGTGTTTTGACGTGGGGTTTGAAGACGACGCAACTCTTGAAGATTACTTGGAGAGAGTTACTCCGATCATCGCGAGCGTCATCGACTGTCGATTCTCGAACGCCAATTGGACCATCAACAATCGATCATCACCACCCTCCTCCGCACCGGCCATCTCACCGTGGATCAAGACCGTTGGTGTGATCACCATCTTCGTGGCATCCTTGAGTATACTAAGAGCCTTCTCCCGCTAAACCCGACATTGAGTGTAAGTGAGCAAGGTACTCGTAGTGAAAGTTCTTGATATTAACCGTTGGATTCTTTATTATTTTCCGCATTCGATTATTGTGAAGCTTTTAAGATCTATCCATAATTGGGCTCAAACAACTAGCTTGTGATTGCTTATCATAACTTTTGATAACGGATAATTTCTTGAATCTCAACTTTAGATAATCTAATCTTATAGTGGTAAACTTTGTAATTCTTAAATAATTTCATGTGCAATTCTTGAACGTTTCACATCAGATACTGGATGTGCATTGATTGTTATTTGTTACAAGGAGAAGAATTTTTGGATTTTGATCAAGTGGTTTTAGTCTTCTATTCATATAATAAAAAAAGAAGAAGTGTTGGATATGTTCAATATGATGAAAACAAAAATGGTAGTATGCCACTTGCAAGTTACTTCACGCTCTCAAAGGAAAAATTACCATATCCAGGTGAAGATAAAAACTATATGGATAAAATCCCTTACGCATCAAAAGTTAGCTCTTTAATGTATGTAATGGTCTGCACAAGATCAAACATTGAACATGTAGTGGGAATTGATAGTCACTATATGTCAAATCCAAGAAAGGGACGCTGGGAGGTTGTAAATTGCATTATACACTACCTGAAAAGTATAATAATTCACTCATTAAAGTTTAAAAGGGTTAACTTGAAACTACAATGATTTGTTGATGTAGATATGGGAGGAGATCTAGATATACAAAAACTTTCTATTGGGAATATCTACCCTAGGTGGCATTTACTTCAATTGCATGCTTCAATTGTAGAAGATAGTTGCAATATCAACAGGTAGAGCTGAATAAGTAACTATCTTCAAAGACAATATTTATCTATTATGCAATAATCAATGTGTCATTTAGTTTGTAAAGAATGTTGCTTTGCTTTTCACTCATAAACAAAACACATTTAACTCAAAGTATCACATCATATGTTGCTTGATTAAACATTATGTTTTACTATTTGTCAAAGTCTAAAAGTAGAAAATCTGGTCGATATGCTCATGAAAGTGTTATCTATTGAAAAGTTGGCTTTGCAAGTCCTTAGTAAAACTCTTTGAATGGAGATATGAAGGTGTCGTACAAAGAGGTGTTTAGACACCAATACTATATAACTTCATTAGTAAATTTTATCTCCAAGTGGGAGATTGTTAAGATATGAAGATAATTTTTGTTTTCCTAACTCGTACAGTTTTCATACCTATCTCATGCATATTTTTTTTGACCTACCATTCATTGCCTAACCTCCATATTATGATACCTACCACAAACTACCTAATAAATTAAAGCTTTCTACCAACCATTTCTACGCTCTATATAAGGAGGTGGTCTCCATGTATTTAGGTATTTGATAACCACAAACAAATAAAAAGGAGAGGAAGAGAGAGGAAAAGGGGCCTAAACTTTTAACAAGAGTAAGGGAAAACTCTTGTAGTAGAAGCTCACAATCAAGAAGGAAAGATGGAAATGATAGGAACAGTAAAGTCTTCTTCTCCACATTTGACCCTCATTTTCACAACAGGTGGTTGTGTTTCATCTTAATTATTAGCATAAAGAATGTGGTATCTCTATCCTGATCCTTTTATGCACAAAAGAAATATTTGTATACTTCTCTTTTAAGTTTAGTGAAATATTTGATCTCTATGCAGCCATGGATATTGGTGAATTTCACTGAAACATATAAATTTATGTCTTGTGATTACGAGATTTGATATGTTTTGATGCGGACATCAGACCCTTAATGTTCCATCAGGGACGTGGCCGATGATTGATGGCTATGATGACACCTTTTTATTTCAATTATATGTGATGTATTTATTATTTTCTGTCTTTTTCATTTATGCCCTTGCTTAAGGGATTAGTTCTTTGTAAGCCCCGAGGGCATTGTGGTCTTTTAATTTTCCCTTATTGTATTTGTCTATTTAAGTCCATCCTCTTCTTGGAGAAGGGTTAATGAAGATTATTATGAAAATTTCTGCGTTTTACTCTTGTGAGAGTTTGAGAGTTCTTGGAGAGAGCTTTGAGAAAGTCCCTTGGTGAAGGGCGACACAATACCCACCAGTCATTGGAATAGTCCGTGACTCGTGGTCGTTATCTTTTCCCCTCGTCTTTCTTCCCTACCCGCCACCATCCCCACTTGCTCCCAAGCCGCCGCCTCCCTTTCCTCCACCTCCCTCCTCAAATTCGGCCACCACCAATTGTTGAGTTATCATCTACTAAGTCCCCTAAATCTCTTCCGTCAATCTGCTCCCAAATCCCCCACCGGATTCCCAAGCCCTCCCCACCATGCTGCCGGCCTCCCCCTTTGTCCCCACCATTAATGAGAACTAATGGCATCATGACATCCTCCCAAAATAAACCCCCTTGAGTTAGGAAAGAGAAGTCCCAAATTTTGAAATTCAAATTTTGAATTTCAAAATCTTTCCTAATTTGCCCCCGCCATATTTGGAAAGTTTTGAATCTCATTCAATTTAATTTTAAATTGAATATGATTTAATTATTTCCCCTCCTTAATTAGAGGTATGCATTTAGAAGCTCTCAAATTCCCCCCAATCACCTCCCCCTCTCTCTCAATGCTGCTGGCCACCCCTTTAATGGCCCCCCATTCAATGCTCATTAATCTCCCTCAAAACCTAATTAATTTGAGATCAATTTCAAATTAGTTTTCCCCCCAAATTTCCTCAAATCCTGAAATTAATTTCAGGTTTTTGAATTAAACTCCCCTCCCTCTCTCCTCTATACTGCCAGCCCCATTCATGGCTTCCCCCCCTCCCCCCCCCCCTCTTAACACCCCAATCAATGCATTAATCACCCATTAATTTGAAATCGAATTTCAAATTAATTCCCTCCAAAAGTATTCAAAATCTGAAATCAATTTCAGTTTTGAAATTAATCCCCCTCTTCTAGCCTTTAGAATTAATGTAAATCCTTAGGTCATTCCTCCTGCATTAATTCCTGGACTTCCCCTTGCTGCCCTGGAATTCCAGCAAAGGAAACTTCACCGTGGTTATGCCAGAACTTTCCTGTTTCTGCCCAACGTCTTCTGTTCAAGTTTTCTGAGCCAAACAACCTGCTTTCCAGCCTCTTAAAAGGATCCCCAACTGCTGTCTAAGACTCTCTTGACTTAAAATTGCTGCTGTCATGAACTTCAGCCTTAGGAAAACTGCTGTCCAAGAGCAAAACGGCTGCTGCCTTGAATTTCTGCACCACTTCCCGGTTGTTCCATGCTGCAGGAAAGCTCTTGGTTGCTGCCCACATCTTCCCCAGCATTCAAACGATCTTGTCAGAGTGTGCATCTCTCTTATCTTTGGGTAAACTCAACATCCGACTCTTTTAGCCTCTTAGTTTATTTCTCCAACGTGGTTATATTTTGATTCACAAAGATGTTGTTGGTCCGCTAAAGCCTAGTAATAGGAAGAGTTGAGTGAAGGTTTCCTTGTAGTAGCTAGTCTCAATGTTAACAAAGGGATTTATTGTTGAGACCATTCACGTATGCAAAAGTAGATTAAATTAATTGATTTTTATGCTCTTAACTTCTATGCACGTAATTTAACCAACGCTATTTATCACTTTAATATTTTATTTTATCATTCAAACCAACATGAGATCTTGCTTATTATTGTTCTCTAAAACTAAACGTGCAAACGTCTTTAAGCATCTCATCTTCCCATGATTGTTCTACATCATGTTTATTCTTTGTCTTCATTTGATTTTGCTCCAATTTTTATTACTACTAAATTTTCAACTATTTTCTTCCTAACCCACCGCTACTTACTGCTCATCGGTGCCTCACTCGTCTCACCGACCTGCCTTGTGGCAACTACACAACTACTATATTACCAACTACACATTGGTCAATCCACATGACTAAAATGCCTTTTCATTGCATTATCTTTAACTTGAGCAATCTCTCTACTCACTGTATTATAGCTCTAATGTCTTTATAATTGAAAACGACATTGTTTACCTATTATCCACATTTGTTCCACCTTTTTACCACCTGCATCTTATGGCTTTTCCTCAAACAATATCCATCATGTACCTAGCATGAAAAAGAATTTAATTTTCATATATTAGTTTTTTCTTTGTAATCATGTATCTATCGAGTTTTTACCTAACACTTACCATGTGGATAATCTACACATAAGGGCAATCCTTTTGATGAGAAAACTAAAAATGTTTCGTATGAATGGAAAATCAATCAACTGCAATTATTTCTTTTACCGGTTTCAAGAACATGTTGTGTGGCATCATAGATTAAGTTATCTGTTAATTTAAATACTCAAATATATTATTTCTGTTTTCAATTTAGATTTATCATTTCCACGACATAAACTCTCATTTGCAATGCATGTCAATGCTATAAAAGTTATGAGATTCTACTTTTTACCTATGGTACCATATCTTCACAGCCTTTTGAAATACACATTTCAAATGTGGGCATTCCCATACAGTCATATGATGATTTCAAAAATAATGTCATTTTATTGATCACTAACCAAATACATCTGGTATTATTCACTTAAGCATAGTCTAATATTTTTTATGCCTTTATAAGTTTCAAAGCCTTACTAGTAAAGTTTAATAATCATAAAATCATTACCCTATACTCTAATAATAGTGACGACTATCGAACTCATGATGTATTTTATCTTTTTTTTTTTATGTATTTTTTTCTTGTGATGGCATCTTTCATCTCAGTAGTCCAAATGTATCTGAGGATGAGTGAAAGACGCTTACGTGCATTTTGTTCAAACTAATCTCTCTTTCCCATCCCATGCGCCATTCCACCTTCCTATTGGATGCATGATTTTTCCACATTAGCCTACATCATAAACTATCCGCCGACCCCCACACTTTGTCTCTCCTTTCCATATGAACAACTCTTTGGCTTGCCTCCAACTATTACGCACTTCGTCTTTTTTACCTTTACTATTCACGGCTTCACCTACACACACCACTAATAAACTTGAATGTCACATCAATCCTCATGTCTACCTCAGCTACTTCTTCACTTAAAGTACCTATCTCTGCCTCAACACCACTACATCCAAATATGTGTCTTTCATCATCTATAGTTTGCTGATTCTATCTTTCCCATTGCATCTGTTTCTCCCTCTTATGACACACTTGAAGAAACAATCTCCTTATGGTATTTACCTACTATACCCCTATCCTTCCATAGAGGCTCTCTTCATACACACCATCCACAAGATCTCTCTCTATAGCATCATCATGTACAACATCTACTCTAAACAAAACATCCAAAACCCCCACCTCCCTCCACTACAAAATTGAGACCCTCTTCGGTGACAACCACCACTTGACCACCTTTTACCCTAGCAACACATCCAATGACCAAGCAAGTCAAAATAATAATAATTATAATAATAAATAATAAATAATCAATCTAAAAACTCACTCTCACAACCAAACTAAATCAATCACCTTACCTTGAACCTGCCACCATAACCCAAGCACTTAAAGATAATAACTACCATTAGGCCATGTTGGATGAATATAATGCTTTTTTTTGGGGATGGAACATTGAACTTGTTCCCGAACCTCCAGTTAAAACTTGATAGAGTGCATGTGGATTTTCTTGGATCAAACATAACTCTAAAGGCACTATTGCAATATATGAAGCTCGGTTGGTGGCCAATGGGTTTGCCAATGGATGTGAGTTAACTTTCATGACAACTTCAATTCAAATGTCAATCCTACCACTATATGAATAGTTTTCAACCACTGGTTTTCATTGTCATTGACCACCCTACATATCTGTGCAAGCTTTGCAAATCTATCTATAGCCTCAAGCAAGCACATGTACCTAGCACCATGAACTATGATAACTTCTAGTTGTTACTGGCTTCTCAACTTTCTGTAGATAAATCTCTCTTTATCTTCAACTGAGATGATACATTTTTTTTTATTATAATTTATATTGATGAAATTACTATTTTAGATAACTCTAACATAATCGTGCAATGCTTTATCATTTTTCTTGTCCAACGATTTTGCAAAAAGGAACTTGGGCCCTTTGTAATATAATCTTGGTGTTGAAATTATTTGGCATCCACATTGACTTCTTTTATCTCAACGTTGATATATGATTGATCTTCTTATTTGCACTAAGATGATAAACACCAATCCTGCGATGATACTACTTGCTATGTCACGAATGCTAACTTTTTCTGTGGATCTACGCTCATTAATTTGACTAATTATAGAATTTTTTAGGGCAATCCAGTTTAGCTATTACCCACTCAAACATAGTTTTTATGCTTAATAAACCATCACCCCACTACTGATCATTGTACTACAACAAAACATCTACTGTGAAACAAAGTATTGTAACCCACTTCTCCACCAAAGTTGAATAGCAATGTATTGCCACCACAACTGTTAAGCTTCATTTGGTGTGTTCCCTGCTCACTGAACTTGGCATCCACCTTCCTTAGGTCCCTAATGATATATTGTAACAATGAGGATGGTACTCATTTTTGTGCAAAGCTTGTTCTTCACTTAATTATGCATGAAATATGTGGCTATTAGTTATAATTTTCTTTAGGAATAAATTCAAATCCCTTCACATGGCCCATGTATCGTTTGAGAAATAAATGCATAATATTGTAATTAATTAGTTTCCTACTTTAGTCTCCCATGTTTATATAATTTTCTGCTTGAATTTCATGCTTATATTTGTAGTTGGGAAACCTCTCTTTTACAGCCTTGTATACTTATATATATTCACAAAATCTTAATTAAAGGAATGATTAATTATTCAAACATTCAATATTTATAACTTCAAAAATGATTCCTAGTCTAGAAATATTATGGTTTGGAACAGTTTCCATTTTTTGTTAAATGAACAAGTGAGCATTTCTTTTTGTTCAAATTGTTCGGTAGGCACAAGAATGTCAACGGTGGAGCTTGAAGCATCTTTCGTTGTAAAAGTGAGTCATTTATTGCGGCCTAGCTTCTAATATTATTATGAAAATAAACAACAGCACCTCAAGAAACCTTAAATATTTCTTCTAATTGAACATGAATGCAGAAGAAAGCTGCTGAGATTTCCAATGAACTGAAAGGCACGTCCATATTTCTTGTTGGTAAGATCTACATTCAGAAGTCTTCATTTATATGAGCCGATTTGCAGACTGCGATGGAGTAAATTTATTTGTGAAACTGATAAATTGCTTTATCATCATCTTCCTCGTCATCATTACAGCCATAGCAACTACTTTATCCATTTTGTTTCTGGTTGAATTTCTGTTTTTTGTTATCCTTCTCTATGGTAGAGGTTTGCTGATTTCCATTTTCAGTCTGAACTCTTCCTAGACCTTTCATACTCCCTTTACCAGTGCTTCATTGACCATACTATCTCATACTCCATTTTCCAATTTTTTATCGACTTTACTCTGTCGCCATGGTTGCGTCACTTCGTACTTAATTTTGTTGTAGATACTACAAGTTTGAGATGAAGCGCTATATTATATATTTATAAATGATGGATGTGCAGGGATGAACTGCACGATGAAAACCAACTTGGGGAAGGTTTTAGCTAATGTATTGAAATACTACTACTTTGAAAGGTTCATATCTTTCCAATGTTATTAAAGAATCCTTGTACGTCTTTTGGGTCCTTACACAATATTTTGTTATACATTATATATATATATATTTTTTCTGTTGTGTAGTGATAGTGTAGTTGAACAAGCAACTGCTGACGCCTCTGCTGCTAAATCCTTTCAACAGAGAGATGATGAAAAATTTCAAGAATCTGAAGTATTTAAGAAGTTACTTTGGTCATCCATTGTGATAATTTGCTTAAGTGGACAATTCTTACATAATGTATTGTGGCTTGTCAGACTGAAGTTCTAAGGCAGCTATCTGCTATGGGTCGTCTGGTAGTCTGTGCAGGGGATGGTGCTGTGCAAAGTTCAACAAATCTGTAAGAAGAAACTTAACTTTCATTTTTCTAATAATAAATCCGCATATCTAATTGTTGCTTTTCGAACTCCAGCTTTTAACGGCTCACAGCTTCTCTTTTAACCTTTTACTTTAAAGGGCTTTTTTGAGGCATGGCATATCACTGTGGATTGATGTTCCCCTAGATATGTTGGCAGATGAAGTATTGAGGGCTGAAGGCTTCTCTCCTGACTTGGAAATTCCACCAGATGATGATCATTTCTTGGAAGTAAACCAACTCATTCTGCTCTTTAGATTACTGTTATTGGTTCCTTTTTTTTTTTTTACTATTCGTGTCTAAATATGCAATAACTTTAAACGTGTTTCTTTTAGAGATTTGATGTGCTTTAACACTACACAGAATATTTTCTAATGTTTATCTTGGTGGCCCATCATGGTTGCATCTCTAGTAAAAACTGGTATGAAATATTATTGATTTGAGCAATAATCTGTTAGGAAATACCTTGGGAAATCTGAGTAATCCCTAACAATAGGCTAAAAACAGCAACGAACGAGAATCAGATGGAAAATTTCAGAAAAAACAACGCCTTGGATTGAAGGAACTCAAATAAACAAAGAAAGCAACACACGATATAATTGACCCTCAATTCGAGATGAGGATATTCTCTCCCAATCCCTAGATGAAATCTAGGGAGTCTTCCCAAGACTCCAATACAAGAACTCTCCAAAACAGCCACAAAACATGCATAACTCTAATCCTAAATAACTCTTACTATTTAATCCCTTAATTCAAACTCCTAATTCAAAAATTCCCTCAAACCCTAGCTGCGCCCCTCTCTCTCTTTCTCTCCTTAATTGGCTTCCTAGTTGGGGGGGTGTGCGGTTTGTCCGTCTCCTGCATACTAGAGCCGGTTCGGCCAGCTGGGCCGGTTCTGTGAGAACCTGCCTAACATAATCAATTCCCAGATAACTAGAAAATGTGTTGATTAAAGTTGTCTTGAAGTCAACTGAAAAACCTGAAGAAATTGTAAACTCTAAGAATCCAGTGATTGCATGGAATTTGTCTGGGAGTTGTATAAATTAAGATCATTTCACCTTCACCAAAAAGTAAATCAGTGCCAATCTTTTTGTAATTTTCTTTGATTATCGATTTTAAAGGGAATTCAAACCTGGTGAAACAGAGCAATCTTGATAAACTATTGCTAGCATAAGATAGGCCACTGATGTAGAACTATATGCGTAATTGGAGATTTGCACAAAAGGATTTCAAGAGCAACTTTAGATTCTCGTTAAAGCGATTAAAACAACAATGTAAAACAATTAAGTAGTTATTTCGCTTAGGCTAAACTACACAAGAGACTAAGCTAGATCAAAACACATAGAAAAAAAAAAAAAAAAAAAGTTGCATGCGAAGTAGTTTCCAACTTAACCCTTGTTTAACAACGAGATCTAAAGCGAAGAAGTAACAAATCCTACGAATGCTAGTGGATGGCAATAAAGGGACACAATCTCTCGCTTTGAACAAATTCTCATGAAGAATTCGGAATTCAAAAGTAAAAGAATCAAGAAAGAAAAGGATCACCTTCACGGAGAGACGTCGTAGAAATCCCACGTCCCTTCCAATGATTGTTCCGTCCAAGGCTAGGCGAAGTTTTATCGAAGAAACGTCGTGAGATGTAAGGCTAAACTTCAAGCTCCGGATTGATCTTCCATCTTCAATCGAAGTAGGAGCTATGCCTTGAGAGGAGGGTGAAAAGAGAAAGAGAGAGGGGCGGTGGGGAGAGGGTGGCCGGCGGGTTATGAGGGAGGGGGAGGCGGCTAGGGTTAGGGGAGGCTAGGTTAGGTGGAATAGAATTTGTCTAATTCCCAAATCTGAAATTATTTTCAGATTTAAGTAAAATTGGAGGGAAGAGTCATGGATTTTGAATTTCAAACATCATGCATTAACACCCCTTAATAGAGCATTAAAGGAGGGGGCATGAAAGGGGGGCCGGCGGCATGCATGGATGGGTGGGGTGAGGAAAGAAGGGAGTTATGCGTTTCCTAATTTGCTTTGCCAAATTAATTAAGAAAATCTCAAATCCATTCAAATTCAAAATTTGAAATTTGAATTCTCATTGAAAACTTTCCTATTTTGGCGTCGGCCAAATTTGGAAACTTACACCTTGAATTTCAAAATCTGAAATTCATGGAGATGGTATGGGGAAGGCCGGTGATGGGTGGAAGGGAGGGGCGGTGGACGGTGGGGAGGCCGGCGGTCAAGATGGTGGCCGGCGGGATGAATGGTAGGGGGGCGGTTTTTCTTTGAGGAGAGGAATTTTGGGAGGTGAGGTTAAGAGGGGAAGGTTTGTGGTGGTGGATGAGAGGCCGGAGGTGGAAAACGGAGAATAAAGGAAGAAGGAAGACGAGAAAAACCAATAGCCACCGGTGGTGACTGTTGGGTACGACGGGTGGCCTCTCCTAGGCTCCACCTAGCTCTCAACCTCTCTCTCAAGCTCTTACAAAAGAAAGCTTCAAGAAGACCAATGCAAGAAAATTTGTCATATCATTCATCAATCATGAAAATACAAGAAGGAGGCTATAAATAGCCCATTACAATGTCATAAAAATAAAAAGACTAAAATACCCTCGAGGGGCTACAAGACTCAATCCCTCAAGCAAGGGTAAAAAGGGAAAAGTGCAGAAATAAAAATTACATCAACTAAAACAATCATGCTGAAATCAAAAATACATCGGGTACATCGTGGCCGTAGATCTACGGCCACGTCGACGGTAGACTCTCCAACTGATGTCCCCATCATTCTCCCGGGGTGGGAGAAAACTCGACTCCGTCGAGTAAGCGTCTCTCTCGTAAAGCTCCAAAGCATCCGGGTCTATCCGCTGCAGCTTCTCGCGGTCTATCCACGTGTTCTCCGATTCAGGTTTTCCTCTTCACCTGATCAAATACCTTCTCCTTCCTCCTTCTTTTGTAGAGATAATGTCATCACTCAAAACTGTGTCCACTTTATCAGCCATGGGTAGTTTGGGAATGGTAGGAAGGGGGGGCAAGTTTGGATTTTCCAATGGTGGGGTTATATCAGGCTGTTGCAAAAATGGGTTGGGTGGATTGAAATCAGGGCCTTCATAAGCTACTAGATCCTCAATGTTAAAGGTCGGGTTGATGTTGAACTCCTCGGGGAGGTCTACCACATATGCATTGTCATTAATTTTTCTTAATATTTTGAAGGGCCCAACACTCTTGGCGTGTAGTTTCTTAACGGTTCCTTGTGGGAACCGTTCCGGACGGATCCGCACCATCACGAAGTCACCTACTTTAAAAGTTTTAAGTCGTCGTTTTAAATCAGCATATAACTTGTAATCTTTGTTGCTCTTTTCAATATTTTGTGCAATTTCCTTATGCAGTTCATGCAGATGTGATGCAAATGCAGATGCAGACTCAGAAATTCTATTCCTAAAACTCATAGGAATCAAATCTAAAGGTTGTCTAGGCTTAAACCCGTATACAATCTCAGAAGGACTTAGACCCGTGGTTCGGTTGACAGAATTATTGTACGCGAACTCAGCAGTGGGTAGGATAGTGGCCCAGTCTCTAATATGATCCCCAACCAAAGAACGCAGTAGGTTTCCCAAACTTCTGTTAACTACTTTTGTCTGACCATCCGTCTGTGGGTGAAAGGCAGTGGAAAATTGTAGCTTAGTACCCATCTTCATCCACAGGGTTTTCCAGAAGTAACTTGTGAACTTAACATCTCTATCCGATACAATGGTTTTGGGTAAACCATGCAAGCGGACAACCTCATTAAAATAAAGCTTGGCAATGTGAGAGGCATCAGATGTTTTGGAACAGGGGAGGAAATGAGCCATTTTGGAAAATCGATCTACGACTACGCATATGGCATCATTCCTTCGCAGTGTCTTTGGCAGGCCTAAAATAAAATCCATACTGACGTCCTGCCAAGGACAACTAGGCACAGGTAACGGAGTGTAAAGCCCAATGTTCTGCTTACGTTGCTTGGCTAATTGACACGTGTGACACCTAGCAACCATTCTACCAACATCTCTCTTAAGGCTTGGCCAAAAGAAACGGTACTCAACGGCTCAATCGTTTTATCTCTCCCAAAATGTCCAGCGAGGCCCCCAGCGTGAAGTTCCCACACAAGAAATTCCCTAAGGGAGGTGCGAGGTATACAAAGCTTTTGGGCTTTGAAAAGGTAACCATCATCCAAGAGGAAATCATCCACGAGGCGGGTGCTGCCCGTGGACAGGGAAGAGTAAATTTCTTTGAAGTCTGGGCACTCAAGATAATCCATCTTCATCTGATCGAAGCCCATGACTTCCGCTCTCAACTCAAGAGTAGTCATCATCCGTCGGCTGAGAGCGTCAGCAGCCTTATTCTCGACCCCTGCCTTGTGTCTGAGAGTGTACGTGTACTCCTGAAGAAATTCTACCCATCGGCCATGCCGAGCATTAAGTTTCTTTTGAGAATTAATGTATCTCAAAGCCTCGTGATCCGAAAATATGACGAACTCTTGCGGGAGCAAGTAGTGCCGCCAGTAGCGAAGGGATTGGATCACGGCGTAGAATTCCTTATCGTACGTGGAGTAACGCTGCCTAATTTCATTCAGCTTCTCGCTGAAATATGCTACCGGGTGACCCTCCTGGGAGAGGACTCCTCCAATTCCGACCCCCGAAGCATCGCAGGTCACTTCGAAGACTTTAGAGAAGTCAGGAAGTCTCATCACTGGGGCTTCCACCATTCGTTTCTTAATCTCATCGAATGCTCTGGTAGCAGCCGGGGTCCAATGAAAATCACCCTTCTTAAGACAATCAGTGATAGGAGATATTATGGTGCTGAAATTTCGGATGAATCTCCTATAGAAGGTAGCTAACCCATGGAAGCTGCGAACTTCCCGGATGTTCTGAGGGACGGGCCAGTCAACTATGGCTCTAACCTTCTCGGGGTCGGCAGAAACACCTCGTGCAGATACAATAAAGCCCAAAAAGATGACTTGGTCCACGAGGAAAGTACATTTCTTAGGATTGGCATAAAGCTGTTCTTTCCTCAAGACATCGCAAACTTGCCTAAGGTGGTCAAGGTGTTGATCAACAGATTGGCTATAGATAAGTATGTCATCAAAATAGACGACAACAAACTTACCCATAAAGGGGCGCAACACCTGAGTCATAACCCTCATAAAAGTGCTAGGGGCATTACTCAGTCCAAAGGGCATGACTAACCACTCATAAAGACCATCTTTCGTTTTGAACGCGGTTTTCCACTCATCACCGGGTCGGATCCGGATCTGGTGGTATCCACTCTTAAGATCAATTTTGGAGAATAAAGTCGCACCCGTCATCAGATCAAGCATGTCATCGAGCCTCGGAATAGGGAAACGATATTTGACGGTGATCTTGTTGATAGCACGGCTATCAACACACATTCTCCAAGTTCCATCCTTCTTCGGTGTAAGAAGGGCCGGCACCACGCAGGGACTAAGACTTTCCTTAATGAAACCTCGCTGCAGTAATTCGTCAACCTGCTTTTTAAGTTCAGCATGTTCCGTGGGGTTCATGCGATAGTGTGGCAGGTTTGGAAGGGAGGCTCCCGGGACGAAGTCTATAGCATGCTGGATGTCTCTAAGTGGTGGTAACTGATCGGGGAGATCATCGGGAAAGACATCAGCATACTGTCCTAAAATAGGCTGTACCTCCTCAGGAATGGGCTCGTCAGATTCAGTGGAAATCTCACGGCCAACTAAGGCAAACAGAGGGGCGCCTTGGGCAAACTCAGTAATCAGAACCTTTGCGGTGACAAGGTTCACGCCCTTTTTAGATTTGGTTGGGTTGGATTTCGTGGCATCCGTAACCCGAGGTTGTGATGGTAAAAGCTTAATCTTTTTGCCAGTATGTTCAAACACGCAGGTGTTTGAACGCCCATAAATGTGGACATCGTTATCGTAGATCTAGGGGCGACCTAGCAAAATTTGTCCAACATTCATAGCCAACACATCGCACCAGACATTCTCCTTATAAGTGGCAAAGGAGATGGGTACGTGGCTTCGTTCCTTCACTTCCAAAGCATTGGAGTTGACCCACGATACCTTGTATGGGTTTGGGTGAGGAACGGCAGACAGACCTAACTGGGATACCATGCTGGAGGAAACAACATTAATGCAACTACCACTATCCACTATGACTTTACAGTTCTTGTCTTTGATTTTGGTGTAGGTATGAAAAATCGTGGTCCTACGCCAGTCATCAGTGGGTGTCGGGTGTGATAGTGCACATCTCACCACGCAGATGGGAGAGGTATCCGGCTTTTGAAGGCAATTGAGGACCGTAGTGTCGTCGTCCTCCTCGAAGTATTCGCCTTCTTCTTCAACTTGGTGGACCTGATCAACCTCGGGATCAAGATCGTCCTCAGTTACTTCCTCAACGATCGAAACCTTGTAAGGACTGGAGCACTGTGAAGCGATATGCCCATACCCCTGGCATCGAAAACACTTGGTTCCGGGACTCGGCCGAGGGGCATCCGTGGTAGGAGGCTTACTTCTAGAATCAGATCTAAGTGCAGGTGGACCCGTGGGTGGTCGGGTCGTGCTCCCCGAAGTAGGTAGTGAAATAGGAGGGTGCGAGGTGGAACTACCGGCTGATCTATACGAAGGTCTAGAGTCATGAGATCGACTCGGATGCTGAGAACGGGACTCCTCTAGATCAAGCACTAGGGTGTAGGCGTTCTCCAGAGTAGTGACATTCCGGGCAAAAAGTTCATTGCGTAAGTCTTCTCGCAGTCCGGTACGAAACATCGACAAAATTTGCGCGGGGGTGGTTGAGGTCTCCCCTTTGCAACGAATCAGGTAATCATCGAATGATGCTATGTAATCCTTAACGGGTTTGATTCCTTGGGTAAGTCGGTTCCATCTGTCAAGGAGTCTAGGGAAGTAAGACGGAGGTAGATACTTCTGTTTAAGCTCACGTTTCATGGACGCCCAATCAGTAATGGGGTACTCGTTGCAGGACTCCCTAAGACTTTCTAAGTTCGACCAGAATTGGCTAGCCCTTCCAACAAGCTTCATCTCCGCGAACCTAACCTTTCTAGCTTCAGAAATGTTATACCACTTGAAGAAACTATCCATACCTTTGATCCAATCAAGGAAGAGCTGCGGATCTAAGGTGCCATCGAAAGTGGGTGCTTCTACCTTGATATTCTTCATCAAGTGTATGTCGGGGTCATGGTTGGTGTCGTGTATGTAATGAGGATTTCGATAAGGGGCACGCGGGGGCCCATCATCTTGAAAAGTATCATCCCCATACATGGAAGGTGGCCGAGAAGGTGTGTAGAGGGGTGCTTGGTTCTTACCTCGTTCTAGGTTGTTGAACCTATCAGTTGTCTGTCGCCGAAGTTCCGCTAAGTCTGACTGGTTCTCTTTAAGTTGCTGACTAATCGCACCCATTTGACCTACCAACAGGTCTAAAGTCTTGCTAAGTTGTTCCGGGTCCATTTCTAAACACTGTGGGGTACTTAGAAGGTTTTCTAGGAAGTGGACAGTAAACCTACAGCAGGGAAAACACTCTATCGGGACTCTAAATGGTGCTGGAAACTCTTGGACAGCAAGCTACAAAGAAGGGTTAACGTCCTAAATGCAAATGCTGAAGTGGGGAAGTGAATGACAGCACTTAGGCACCTAAACAGTGAACCTACAGCACACTATATGTTGCAGGAAACAATGTGGACAGCCACTAAACAAAGTGCAAAGTGATTCCTAGACAACTAGACGAGTTAATACTAAGAGGGCAGCAAATATAATGCAAAACCAACACGTATTGCTTACTAAATGCATGCAGAATTTTCTGGACAGCAAATGTAAGTGTCGATTAAAATGTTTTTATAGATGTTATGCATGCCAAAATAGTTATGCAAGCCTAATTAATAGCCTAGGATGAATTCTAGCAAAAGTATCGCATGCTAGCCATGCTCTGATACCAAGATGATGTAGAACTATATGCGTAATTGGAGATTTGCACAAAAGGATTTCAAGAGCAACTTTAGATTCTCGTTAAAGCGATTAAAACAACAATGTAAAACAATTAAGTAGTTATTTCGCTTAGGCTAAACTACACAAGAGACTAAGCTAGATCAAAACACATAGAAAAAAAAAAAAAAGACGTTGCATGCGAAGTAGTTTCCAACTTAACCCTTGTTTAACAACGAGATCTAAAGCGAAGAAGTAACAAATCCTACGAATGCTAGTGGATGGCAATAAAGGGACACAATCTCTCGCTTTGAACAAATTCTCATGAAGAATTCGGAATTCAAAAGTAAAAGAATCAAGAAAGAAAAGGATCACCTTCACGGAGAGACGTCGTAGAAATCCCACGTCCCTTCCATTGATTGTTCCGTCCAAGGCTAGGCGAAGTTTTATCGAAGAAACGTCGTGAGATGTAAGGCTAAACTTCAAGCTCCGGATTGATCTTCCATCTTCAATCGAAGTAGGAGCTATGCTTTGAGAGGAGGGTGAAAAGAGAAAGAGAGAGGGGCGGTGGGGAGAGGGTGGCCGGCGGGTTATGAGGGAGGGGGAGGCGGCTAGGGTTAGGGGAGGCTAGGTTAGGTGGAATAGAATTTGTCTAATTCCCAAATCTGAAATTATTTTCAGATTTAAGTAAAATTGGAGGGAAGAGTCATGGATTTTGAATTTCAAACATCATGCATTAACACCCCTTAATAGAGCATTAAAGGAGGGGGGCATGAAACGGGGGCCGGCGGCATGCATGGATGGGTGGGGTGAGGAAAGAAGGGAGTTATGCGTTTCCTAATTTGCTTTGCCAAATTAATTAAGAAAATCTCAAATCCACTCAAATTCAAAATTTGAAATTTGAATTCTCATTGAAAACTTTCCTATTTTGGCGTCGGCCAAATTTGGAAACTTACCTTGAATTTCAAAATCTGAAATTCATGGAGATGGTATGGGGAAGGCCGGTGATGGGTGGAAGGGAGGGGCGGTGGACGGTGGGGAGGCCGGCGGTCAAGATGGTGGCCGGCGGGATGAATGGGAGGGGGGCGGTTTTTCTTTGAGGAGAGGGATTTTGGGAGGTGAGGTTAAGAGGGGAAGGTTTGTGGTGGTGGATGAGAGGCCGGAGGTGGAAAACGGAGAATAAAGGAAGAAGGAAGACGAGAAAAACCAAGAGCCACCGGTGGTGACTGTTGGGTACGACGGGTGGCCTCTCCTAGGCTCCACCTGCTCTCAACCTCTCTCTCAAGCTCTTACAAAAGAAAGCTTCAAGAAGATCAATGCAAGAAAATTTGTCATATCATTCATCAATCATGAAAATACAAGAAGGAGGCTATAAATAGCCCATTACAATGTCATAAAAATAAAATGACTAAAATACCCTCGAGGGGCTACAAGACTCAATCCCTCAAGCAAGGGTAAAAAGGGAAAAGTGCAGAAATAAAAATTACATCAACTAAAACAATCATGCTGAAATCAAAAATACATCGGGTATATCGTGGCCGTAGATCTACGGCCACGTCGACGGTAGACTCTCCAACTGATGTCCCCATCAGCCACTCTAAGGACTATTGATTCTTTGGCTTGCCAAAGCTCCCAAGAGTGTTTTCATTTTAAACAATCTTTGCTAGCAAAGGAAAATATAAGTGAATGGAAATTTGTCAAAGTTACTAAATATTTTCCTTTCAAATTAACTGATTTTTTTTCTGGCCCGTAATACAGATGGACAATCTTGCTACACGTTACAATGAATTGAAAGATGGATATGCAACAGCTGATGCTACGGTGTCACTCCTAAGTAAATATTGATTAGTCTCATTGAATTTTTCATTTCACTGAATTATTATTCAGAACTTCTAACTAAGAATGCTTGCATTCTTGTAGAGGTTGCCTCAGAGCTTGGCTATGAGGACTTGAACTCAGTTAGTCCAGACGACATGGCAGTGCAGGTAATTGTAGATAATTAGTCCAGGAGAATGATATTGAGAAACCAAGAAAACTTTGCTTGCGATAAATAACAAAAAATTTTATTTTATTTAGTCACTCAGTTTATGTTATACTTCAGGCTTTGAAAGAAATAGAGAGGCTTACTAGGTTTAAGAAGATGTTAGAAGAAGCAGCTAGACCATTTTAACTGCTCGAACATGTAGTTTTCACTGTGTTCATAGCGCGAGCTTCTAAAAAGGAATTACTGAATTGGGACCGTCGATTTTTATTTTTCAGGTAGAAATATATTTCTTTTTTGAGTCCATGTGTACTACTAAAAAACTTTAAAGCTGTAACAGTAAGATACATTGAATCATTTTTGTAATTTCTCTTGTATAATTATAATTCCATTCTTTTGTTTTATATTTGGATCCTTTCTTCATGCCAACATCATCTTATTTATGAACAATCTAGTTTATTCTGGAGTTCATATTTATTAGCGAACTAAAATAACTGAATGCTTTTCGGTAGAAGGTTAAAATCTTACTTTTTCTTTTTCTTGCAATCGAACAGTTTGGTATAATTTCTCAAAATCAAACAGTTCTTGGGAGAGCCTTGAACAGGGCAAATTATTTTGTGCGGATGCCGAACGACATCCAGAGATCAATCAGAATGCACTACATCACCCCCCGTTCGGTACCGCGGCTTAGTACCACGGTCGGTACCACACTCGGTGCTATTGACATGACGCATTCTGGTTGGTCTCTTGATGGTAAATTGCATTCGGTGTCTGCACAAAATAATTTCTCCTTAACAGTGACCTAATCTTGTGAGTTTAAGTCACCTTTATATACTCTTCATAATGCATACAACCATCCTTTAATCCTCATATTAGCATAAGTTAGATGTATCAGGCTATCATTTTGCTATGTTAAATTGCCTTTGTTTTGTCAGTTGTGGACCTCCGAAAGAGCACCGCGCGAACGGGTCGATTGGAAGGGACAGATTGGATCGTGCATACGACTAACCATTGAGGATAGAGGCTATCGCCAACACACCTCGATGGGTAGTAATATACATGACCAAATCACGGGTTTCCCCCATCCGATGCAAGAGCTCGAATGGGGTTTAGTAGATTGTGGGGACCAAGTTTCCCACGGGCGCAAGCCCCCGTGGTTAATTACATCCCAGACCAGAGCCTGAGAAAACTCTCGATTAAGGATTATACATTATCCTCTCCTAAAGTGGGATCGGCACGAGGGTATAGACTAAGAAATCCTACTCAAAGGGAAGAAAGGTCCGAAGGGCTGAATCAACATGCGTGGCTCATACCAGCATTCGGAGGCTCTAGGGCACTAGAGAGAAACTGGAGAAACGAAAATCAGGCACTCAATCACATGCGTGAGAGAAGGATGGAGGTGGCGTCATCCTGTGACGCGGATAAGTAGGATTTATAGTCCCTGAAAGGAAGGGACCTACCTACTATTTAGGGCATACTACGAGACCGAATGTAGTAGCCTCGAATCCTAAATCTAGGTTGGACTTAGTGTTCGACACACACTAAGACCAGTGTCCTAGCTAATGCGATGCAAAGATCTGGACTTATCCCGGCCTGGATTGGGGGAGCCAGCTAACAACCTAATCGCTTCAAAACCATGCTATCAGGTCAATTATGAAAGATGGGTGGGAGGTACAGTTTATTGGAAAGAGGACCGACATCTAGAGAATCTCCTAAGTGGTCCGGGACTTATGTTGGGTGAATGCCCCTAACTAATGCAATTAAATTTTAATTAAATTGATTTCTAATGCAATGCATGCTAGTTAAAATGTCAGCTCATGAATGCTATAGAAGTTTAAAAAAACAGGCTTATAGAAAATAAATTTTTAGAAAAGACTGAGTCTCCCTAGGTCCGGCACTTCATCCTCATAGGCCAGATTATCCGGACTCTACCCGCAGGCAGGGAGATGTCTTATAACAAGGAAAGAAAGATGCAGTAATATGCATGCGACCCCGGACGATTCCGGCAATTCCCTAGGTGCGTTAAGTTTCTATGTTATTTAAAACTTAAATATTAAATTTTGGTTATGAGTATAAAAGATTTTGCAGTCCTTAAAGAGCCTAATACGATCCAGGCGAAAACAAAGACGGCATGCAAGAAAGAAACCTAGAAAAAGCAGATATTTCTAAGCGCAATCAGGTAAACACATCAATATAAATCCAACTAATCAAGTAAATGTCCATAGGCCAACTGCCCTTTAATTACAACCCAGGGTATGCAGAAAAGTAAAGTGGCCGGGCACCACTGCCAACAACCCGGATTTTCTAAGCCTATGACAGACGCCAACAACTTTGAGTGGGATATTGGGTCTTCAAATCTTTAGTCTTCTGGGTATCTTCTCCTTGGACTCCTTGGATCTCTCCTCCTTGAACTCCTTGGATCTCTCCTCCTTGAACTCCTTGGATCCGTCGTGGCTTGAATATCCAAACGAAGAAACAATTCCCCCCATATGGAGGTATTGCTTTTTCTCTTTGGATATCTAAAGCCATCCAGCTCGATCTTCCAAATGGAAGAAGACTCTCCCCTTAGGGATGCCTTCCTCTTTTAGAATTCAAGCTGGATAAGAATATCCCAACTCAAAGGTTGTTTTCACAACTCTTAACAATTATTACATACAAATTTACATTTATTGAAAAAGCAGTAAATTCTAAATTACCTGCAAGGTTATCCTAATAATCATCCCAAGCAGTTTATATGAAAATGAAAATGCTAACACCATTGACCCTGTGCCAAGCCATGCTCTGAGGGCTAAGCAGTTCCATCTATAGCAATTATAATTATTTAATAATTTTAGCCCTCATTATATCAGGGGGGCTGAGCAAGCACCTGCATAAGATAATATTAGAAATCATAACGGTGCCCCCCTTTTCTTAGCTTGAGCATGACCACCTGCATAGAAGAACAGTATATATATATATATATATATATGACGTTCCTAACCTAGGGGTAAATCTAGCGCCCATCACATCACAGAGTGCAAGAAAAGTAAGCAAACACAGCAATTCAATTTTCAAACAGCATGCAGTGAAAATTACGAAAAGCTCCGGCACACAGCAAAAAATAAAACCCAGCGGCCTAACCTAGATCTAGAAGTGGTGTCCTAGCAAACCATTCTATGTGTGTGTAAGGCTAGTGTGGTTTGGATAGATCCTAAGTGGGATAGTTAGTTGAAATTATCTAGAGTTCAGGTATGTTGGGGGTCTAAAAAGGATGTTTTAATTGAAATTCAAATATTAGTGAATTAGATCCATTTTGGTTATTTTAATTTGTTGATCAGTTTTAAGAACCAAGGGTATTCATATTTGAAGTTTGAATTGTATTAGCCAATTTTGGAAAGTTCTAGGTCCTCCTAGGAACTAGACTAAGGGTCCAAAAAGTCACTATGGGAAAAAGGCTAATTCTGTGTCTCCTATCACCTTAGGAAAATACTAGACCTTAATACGAGTAGTTAGACAGGTAGTAGACTGAAATCGGAGCTTCCTATCCAAAGTTATGAATTTTCTAAGTTTCGGGCCCTAGACTATAGGCTGGGGTTGACCAAAAAGTTGACTTTCTAATCTAGGCCATTTTCTGGAAACCTAAGATTTTCAATAAATACTAGGCCCTAATTGGAGTCTAATGCAAGTGAGTTTGCTTAATTTGGAATTTTCTACAATTAGTTATGAATTTCTAAAGATAGGGTATTTATTGGAATCTTCTAAATTTCCTAGCAAAGGGGCTTAATTAGCAGGTTAATTATGGTTGGTTAGCTAAGGGCTCTAAAAGCTCCTAAAAATTTCCAGAAAATTATGAAAGGCTTATGATGTCACTAAGTTTAAATGTTGAAGTTTTCATGTCAATCCGTGATCTATCCTAGCTCCTAGAAAACTTGTAAATTCGCTAGACGAGTCCTTAATTATTGTCCTTAGGGTGTCACTACGTTGTAGGAGTTTAAAGTGATGTTTACACTAACCCTCAAGGTAATAAATGCATGGGAGTACAAAAATTAAATAAACACACCATGTCCTTAGATCTAGGAGAACCTAAGCTAAGTGTTCGTGGTGCGACGACCTACACATGCAATCTACGAAAGATTAAATGACAGACACCTAACGAAGGGATTAGTGAATGATTGGAACTCAATCACCCACTAATCCACTCCCCCATAATTGCTCTTCATTCATAGAACCTATGTCTAAAATTTCATACGATAGCGGGTATCCCAAAGTTAGAATTTAGGTATAAGTAGTTTTAAAATAATTTAAAATTACTTATAGATATAAATATATTTTTGGAAAATAAAATAATTGAAAATAATTCAATTCATAATACATAAGTATAGGGAAACCCGCTGACCACCCAATCGAGGTTTCAAAATAGTTTAAAAAAATAATTTTTAGTTTAAAAATAATTAGTATGATAATTAATTTAAATAATATTAAAATAACCGAATCATAGGATAAAATAGAAAACAGTCAAGACAGCCAAAATCAAGGGCTGGAAATGGTTCCAAATTAAAATACGCACTTTTCTTAAAAGATCAAGGGGTTACACGTCAAAATCCGACTTAAAACAGCGAAGATATGAATTTCCGAAGTTAAAACATAATAAAATAATGTTTTAAAATAGTGTAGTTTTGCTGTTTTTTTAAATAACAGGAGATACAGACAAAATTTTCATCTGGAAATAGTTTTAAAATATGCAGAATTCAGAGTACATCCAAAACAAGGTATTGTGCGTTGACAGCGGACTTAAAACGACAAAGTTATGTAATTTCAAAGTTTGAATACGATAACTAATTGTTTTATAAAATAAGCAATTGACTGACTTAAAACATAACTGCAGACAGGTTAAAAAAACTTGAGCCCAACCACCTTTAAAACAAGCAGAATCCAAATACGCTCAAAACAAGGGGTTGTGCGTCAAAATCGGATCGAAAACGAGAAAAATATGGATTTTACAAGCTTAAAAATAATAAAAATAATATTTTAAAATAAAGCAGTTTTACTGTTTTTGAAATAACAGAAAGTATAAATAGAATTTTTATCTGAAAATAGTTTTAAACAATGCAGAATTCAAAATACATCCAAAACAAGGTGCTGTGCGTCGACAGCGGGCTTAAAACGACGAAGTTATGTAATTTCAAAGTTTTCTGTCACACTAGATCGTACTGTACGAAATAAATTCGTACAGTACGATGAACAGAAAGATAAAACACACAAAAAAAGCGTTTTTATTCTTTCTTGTTACAATATATCGTACTGTACGAAAAAATTTCGTACAGTACGACTATATCGTACGGTACGAAGTATTTCGTACAGTACGATGAACAGAAACTTCATCTTCCTCTGCGCATGCACAGGGAACCGAAACCCTAAAAAGAAAATCGTCTCGTTCTCTCAATTGGATGGACGAAACGCGACGAAATTTTAGATCTGGCTTCTACTAGTGAAGAGCATCAATGGGGGAGGTTTATCTTGAATTAATATTCACTAATCACAACGCTAATTAACCCTAAGTGATCTAGACTAGGGTTTGAGATATACCTCAATCCACACGGTGGATTCGGGCGATCTTGGGCTCGTTGGACTCGTGGACCCTCCAGGAACAACTTCCTAGTTGACGTCGAGATCCAACGCACGCTCGATCGACGGGATGAAGCCTTGGAAGGAATTTCGTCTCGGGTTCGCCGGAGGATCGCCGCCGGCGGGGTCTAAGCGTCGGGATTTGGTCGAGGGAGATGAGGGGAAGTCCAAGGAACTCTCACACGAAAGTTCTCGGGCTTTGGGAGGCTAGGGCTCAGGAATTTCAAAAAAAGATCCCTAATTTTTCTCTCAAACTCCTATTTAAACTCCTAGACCTAAGGGGAACGGCTAGGATTGCATCATGATCAAATTAGGAGGGAAATAGGTCGGTTTAGGCCGTGGAATTCAATTCAAAACGAAGGGGGGCTTTAAATTCCATTAAATGACCATTAATTCCTCCCAAATAGGTGTTTATGACCCATTTATGACTCGATTTGACCAAGTCAACGTTTGACTTGGTCAAATCAGTCATTTAGATCAATGGGGAGTGAGGATCGAGCCATGAGGAGATTTAGTTTGGATTTAAATCGATTTGGGCTCTAAATGGGCTAAGTGGTCAACCTTGGTTGACTTGGTCAACCGGGTTGACCCAAGGTCCAGGCTCGGGCTCGACAGACTCGACTCGACCCACTGAACCCAGTGGGGAGGGCCATAGGGTCTGGCTTGGTCAATTTGACCAAGTCAACTCTTTAGGCCCGGGTCTGGGCAAAATCGAGGTCAACATCAGTAACATGATTATTAATGCATGGGTATCACTTCTTGGTGACTAAACGATCACTATTGGCCATATAGGGCTTTGAATATTTGCCATTGTGGAGCTGCATTTGTTGAAGATCTTCTGGTATGGTATAAGTCTCGTTTTTTCTAGTATTTTATGACAAATCAAAGGTATTTGTGTTTTCTTGGAGAATTTAGGGCTATTATTTGTTGGTGGATCAGGTTTATTTGGTTTGAGGTGGAGTATTTTCTATTAACTTAGGTTTCATTTGGGATAGTTTTTTTCCTACTTTTTAAAACAATTTTTTAATACTAATAATTTTTTAACTAGAAATTTTTGTATTAGAAAACGGCAAGAAAATTGTCCCAAACAAAACGTTATTTATTTATATAACTTTGTGGGTTCTTGATAGTGTATGTGCTCCTTTTTTCTCTCTCTTGGATTAGATTACTGCCAAACCACATATCTTGATAGCTGATAGTAGAACAATCTTTTCGTTTTTAGCAAAGCTTCAATAATAGCTTTAAACTAATTTGAAGGCAATAAAGCATAAGATTGAGAAATTTGGTGTTTCAAAGAGTTTTGGACTTTTAAAGAATCAAAATACAAGGTGAGCTAGTCTAACAAGAACTTAAGGCACTGATGGGGCATTCAAAGATGTCTAATACAATGTGTAAAAAGAGGAGATGGATGGCAAACTCCTCGTAAAAATCCTACTATATTTTGGCGGATAAAGTTTCGTTTGGGAGAATTTTTTTACTATTTTTTAAAGCAGTTTTTTAGTAAAAAATTTATAATTTTTTTTAAAAAAATTGTACTAAAATGTTACTTTATAAAGCATTAACAATCTGTCCCAAACAAACCCGAAGTCTTGGAAGAAACAACTACTACATTGCAATTTTAGTTGGGTCATCATGCATAATAACAAAATGCCTCTTTAGCAAATTTTATTTGAGTAGATATTATTTTTGAATCTTATACAAGAAGATGTGTATATTTAATTATGATTGAATGAGTTAATTTCATGGTTAACAATTTGTACAATATTGTGTGATGATTGATGATGATGATCAAACTTTGTTTGCTATTTATTTCGACGAAATGAAGACAATCAATCTTTTTTTGGGAAAAAAACAATCTTCATAGTAGGGATTATGAATTTCATGCATCTCTCATGAGGAGAGAATGATCTGATTTTAAGATGATCTAATATTACTTGAACATATATAATAATATAAATTAGCTCGATGTTGGCTTGTGGATCAAATATATTTAGGTTTTGTTTGAAGTGACTTTTTATTATTTTTTTTAAAACAGTTTTTATATTAAATTTTTTTAAATTAAATTTTTTATTATTAAAATGTTACTTTAGAAAGTATTAAGAAAGCTGTCCCAAACAAAGACTTACTTTCTAGTTAGCTTGGTCTGAATCAATATGATTCAAGCTTGAATCAACCAGATTTCTAGCATGTTTGGAAATATATATATATATATATATATATATATATATATATATATATATATATATATATATATATATATATATATATATATATATATATATATATATATATATATATATATATATATATATATATATATATATATATATATATAGTTATAGTAAGTATTTATATTGTGAGATTATCTTAAGTGGCTTGATCAAATGCAGTAGTTGTTAGATCAAAATTAGCTCAAAGAGCACTGTGCCAAAATTTTCGTTCATAGCTCAATTTGTTTGACTTGATTTTAGCTAAAAATCTATTCAATCTTTTAGGAAACTTTGAGCTAAAATCTTTAGTGATGCTCATAGTTGTTTTTTATAGGAAAATTTATTCTGTGTGGTCACCGAACGGCGTTTAAAGACGAATGAGAATGTGGCACATCAATTTTTTTGTACCATTCGGTATCGGGTGACGTAACGCCTTCTGATTCCCCTTTGGACCGTTCAGTGACCGTATAGAATAATTTCTCTTTTTGTAAGATAGTTTTTGGCGTCTTTTTATGGAGCTTGAGGAAGAAAATTGTGATTTTTTTGGGACTCTCAAGGAGTTGGCATTTATAATGTTTAGAGAGGTAGAGAGGGAAATTTATTTATTTATTTTGTTGAAACTTTTTGGTAAATTTTATAAAGTTTAATCCATGTATATTGTTTATTCATTATAATGATTTTTAAACTAAAAATTTAAATAAAAAACCAAAATAATGAAATCAAGTACAAGCATTGTGGGTGGAAGTTCACTTGCATGTTGTCACTTGCAAACTAGCTATTTGGGCTCATTTCCTGACCTGAATAGGCTTGTTGAAGTGTTTTGCTTGAGATTTTTTCCTCTTCTGATACTTTTGGATCTCACATAGTATGTAGAGATGATTTTGAGCTATTTTGAAGAATTTTGACCCAAAAGCTCAGTAATTTTTATCGCAAACAATGTGTTGAATTTATTGAAGGATGAAATTAATAATTAAGAGGAAATAATTTAGTTCTTAATGTTGAGGAGAGATCTATGTTAGATGTTCAAGGAGTAGTTGCTCCTTGATTTTATCTTAAAATTATAACTTTGTATCTCAAAATTTTGAAGACCTAAAATATGTTTGGACTAGAAGATTTTGGCATCCAAAATTAGTAGGCAATTGATACATCACAAGGAAATTTGTTTAACCAAACATGAATTATGATGTAATTTTTATATCTCAATTCGTTCAATTTATAGGATCATATGATCACTTAAATTTTATTTTCAATAAATTTATAGGCAAGACAGTGTGGTCAACAAGATGAAATTAACAATATAAAAAATGTCTTCATTCGAGCCTAAATAGGGCTAAATAAGACACTTTAAAGTATAATGTAAAACTTCTTGAGGTCATTTAAAGAGTAAAATAACATCCAAATTTATGCACTTATTATTAATTGAATTTATCAATTAAATGAGACAAATCTAATGAGCATAAGGTCACTTAGTTTTGAGATTACTAAGACATTATGATGTCCAAATTAAAATATAGATTGATCATGGGAAATAATTTTTAATCGTCTTATGAAGTATCCTAATTTTTTGGATAAAAATGAGTACTTTTAAGTCATGTTTCTGCAAACATAGGAGAAGACTTTGGATGGAGAGAATCTCTAGAATTAAACAACTCAAAAGTTGTGCCAGTTATTATAAGACATCAATTATTGACCCACTCATCGCCTCCACCACCTGATACCATTTGTCAACCAACGTTGATGCCTGATGTCAACTAACCTTCAACATGCCTCATGGATCATCATTTGATGCCTATTAATGAATGATGTTTGACACTCATTATTCAACAACATTTAATATATGTCTTCTTGCCTAGTTGATCTAACATTCCTCTTTGATTATTGCTTATAACATATATTAATAACTAACATGTGACGTCCATCTTCTCTTCAAATCTGCCTCCCATCTTATAAGGATAATAATTGTACTAACCGCTGATTGTTACTCTATTTCCAATATTTTCAATCAACCATTATCCGATGCTTATGAAAGATAGATCTTCAATGTCCATCAATAATCGACATCTGATGATTATCCTGCTGATTTTTTTGTCTTCCTCCAATAAGAATTTCAACCAACTATCCACCCTCAACTGGCTTTTGATATTCCTCTTCACTCGTTGTCTGATGCTCGTCTTCTCAATTACTTGATTTCCCTTATAAGGATAATGTCATAATAGATTATTAACCATCACTCCACTTTCAACCACCACCATCCAACCTGACTAAGGTTACTAAGAATTCAAGCTTTTCCATTATATGGATTTCCTAAATACCTTGAGATGGAAGATATTCCATTGCAACCACCCCATGATGCTAACATACATTTCTGTAAGGCTTTACGGCTATCTCCATTAACCTCTTCCATGGGATTGATACCTCATCACTATAATGAACCTCTCTAAGGTTTTATCTAGTTCGATGTTGTTTGGAGGCATAATGATTGTGGTTTGGATTGTGACATCACCATGAAGGTTAAGGTTAATCCTTCTACTTTTGATGGTTGTATGGACCTAAAAGTATTTTCTTATTTTCTCATATATGTTAACCAATACTTTGATTGATGGCTATTTGGGAATTGTTAAGTTAGATTTTTTGATATGAAACTCATCGATTACACCAAGCCTTACTAGGCAAAATTGGAGTGACAACTTTATAGATCTCGTGAGCCACTTGTTGGATCTTAGGATAGGACAGAAGATGTTATAAAGCAAAAAGATATTCCTTTAATACTCTATAATTAGCTTCTAAATGAGTTGGTCATGCTTAGGTAGAGCTCTATGATAGTTGTTGATTATGCGACTCAATTCAATGGGCTAATTATCTAGCATGACATTATTAAAGATCATTAAGCTAATATCGATATATTTCTAGGTAGAATATGCTCTAATATTTGTCAAAAGATGTTGACTCAAAAGGTTTATATTATTAATGAGGCATTACAATGACCCTTTCAATTGGAGCAGTAACTCAAGCCCATTCCCTAATACAAATTTACTACTGTTCTTAGTAGTTCATCTTCCAAGCTCATCCAATCTTCAAGTTTCACCTACTTCACTTGTGGCAGTCTAGACACTATGCAAGTAACTATTTTCATAGAAGTCTTGACTTAGATTTTGTTCATCCTGACTAGCATGAAAACTAAGAAGATGATAATATCAAGTATGATCTAGACGATGAAACCAATGATGCTGAGAAGCGATGTATAACTCATACAAGAGTAATATGTTTTGTGTCAACCAACCCTCAGACTAACACTAATTGAAAGCATACTAATATTTTCCAATCCTACTTTTAAAGTGGATATAATTCATGCAATATTATTATTGATAATGATAACAATGAACACTATATCAATTAATGCATTATCTAAGATGAACCTCATTATCAAATCTTATCCACAACCTTATTCCTATGCAATTAGTTGCTTTTTATGATTATATTCAATATGATGTTCTCTCCGTAGAAGGTTCTCATGTACTTGTAGTAGAATATGGTTATATGAATTGAATGTACTCACTTTAGGAAATCAAACATCTATGTATAAAATTTTGAAGGTAGGAAAATTATTTTAAACCAAAGTAGAAGGAGACTTTAATTGTAAAACCAAATGAGTCATTTGCTTTTTGCAAAATGGACATTTATATTATTAATCAATGATAGTTTGAGGGCAGTAGCAATGGTAGTGTCATCTATGCTTTTATTGTATAAGAATCTTCTAGGACTATTTTTTATTGGTCTCCTACCCTCCTATATGAGGTTAATCAAAATTTATCTAACTTTGGTATCTCCTTAATGACCACCTTCCTCTAAGAAGAGTCTAACATGCTTATGATTTACCGCATAGAGCAATCTTGTCTAATCTACCCCATTATTGTACGAACTCAAACTCAATTGAACACACCAAGCTCAAGTGTCATGCAAATGATGTACTATATAAGAGTTTTTTAATAAGTTTGTCCCATTGTACTTTTATATCTCTTCTTATCTTGAAGCTAAATTGAACATGATACAAGTGCATTTATAGTCGAGCCATCAATAAAATCACCATCAAGTATATATTCCTCATCCCATACTTGGATGACATGCTTATATGATGGTTAGACTTGTGATATTTTCAAAGATTGCTCTTTGAACCGATCACCAAATTAGATTATGTGAACATGATTTGTCAAATATCACTTTCAACCAAAGGATGGCCTCTACAAGTATCTATTAATGCATTTTAGTTTAACAAATATTTTGGGCACATTCTTGTGTGTCACTAAACATGTGCTTTAGCCTTCCATTGTAATTGCATCAGTCATCTATTTTAACAACAACTTGATTTTCAATATGACTCACGGTGATTAAATTTGATCATTTAAGTCAAGTTTTTGAGTTCCTCAACCCATTATAGAAGTGCACAATCATGACTTCTATAATGATCTTATTAGGCTTTGTGGTTTCCACAACATAAGTGTCTCAATTTATCCTAAGCAGATTTGAACCATCAGGGATTGTCCTCGGCCAACCTATATCCATAATATCCATATTTATCATGGTTGGACATATTTTACAAGAGTATATCCAACGGTTCAAGACTATTATGGCCACAAGCACTCTTTGCTTGAAAAGAAAGAGTTTTTATGTACCTTTTTTTGTTTGTCGAGCCTTTGAAGAAATTAACGAGCATTTAAATAGTCTACATATATTAAAGTTTTTCAACTACAACAAATTTATTGAAGTATCATATGACATATTGAGTGTTTTCAAATAGAGCTCTTGAGAAGGACATATGGTAGCCTACTTTAGCAGAAAGCTAAATGAATCCAACCAAAGATATTTCATCTATGATTATGAATTCTATATCGGAGGGCAAGATTTACTCCACTGATGACATTATCTCTTATCCTAAAAGGTCATGCCCTATGCAAACCATAAAATTTTCAAATATTCATTCTATTTAAAGAAATTAAGATCATGTCATGCTAATTAAGTATAATTTCTTCAATAGTTAGCCCTCTAACATAAGACTGGTATTGAGAATAAGACAACAAAGTATTTGAATCAGATGTCATTATTTTTATGTATCATGAGCATAAAAGTGTTCATATTTGATAAAACTTATGAAAAAATAAAAATAATGCTAATTTACATAGGAGCTTGTTAAGTTTGATGTGCGATAAAATTTTGATTAGAACTAGATTATACAATTGTCCTAAATGAACTCTCAAGAAACTAATTAACATAAAAGTTTGGATTTGCGAGATCATCATAAGTGATAATGCTTATGATTTAGATCTAATTTGTAAAATGATATTTCACTAGTACTTAATGTAGTTGAGTTGACTCATTACCGGGAGTTGATTAGTGATGCCTATCCCCTCTCTTTCTCTCATGTCTCATCTTCACATTATTTATTTTCTAAGATACTAGTAACCACCTCTGCATCTATTCCTATATTATTTTCATTGATGGCTCATCTTCTACACATGTCCTCATATTTCAATTTTGATTCTTAATGACTACATTATTTCCACAACTTATGGGGGAATTCAATGCTACTTAGTCTTCGTTTGGGACGACTTTCTTACTATTTAGGGTACAAAAATTTTATTTTTTGTACCAAAAATATGCTTTAAGAAGTAATTAAAATATCATCCCAAATGGAGCCATAGTTTGATGGAAAGTTCTCTCATTATAAATAGAGAATATCTTGTAGTGGCACTTCTTTGTGAATGATGAATAAATAACAAAATGAATATTTAAGTTTCTCTATTTCTCTATTTGCTTGTGCTTTTGTGTGCTTTTTTTGTTGAGTTGGACTTCTTTAGGTATCGTTTGGGATAACTTTCTTGCTGCTTTCTAAAATAACTTTTTAAGCACAATTTATAGCTAAAAAAAATTGTATTAAAAAGTTGCTTAATATAATAAAAAATTTATCCGAAATGAAATCTTAGTAATATGGTGCTTACACTTAGTGGAGTACTTTAAAGGATTGAAAGATTATTACAGTGACAAAAGTAGCAACAATCTTTTGGTTTTTGCAATATCATTCATATTTATATATTCTCTACTTCTTTAGACCTCCCTTTTAGGGATTTTATCAATATTAGCTTCTCAATAATTAGCTTAGATTTGGAGTCTCCATTTTATCTTTATAGTCCTATTTTAATAAATGAAAAACTATTATTTGTATTTCAACTTAATTGATGATGAATTAAAATTAAAATTTACTATGTTATTTTTTTTTTCTCATCAATTATAGTGGATTTTGATTTCTTCTACTCCAACTGTTAACTAATTTACATGCAAAATCTTCAGTGTAATATTATTCTTATCTTAAGTGCTTAAGATAAGCTTCGTTAATTATCATTTTTTTAATTTATTTTGACATAATTTTTAGAATAAACTAACAACTGGAAGTCAACCTTCAAGTCTCGACCATTTCCCTTCAAAGCTCAGCCTCTACTGTGATACCTGTAAGTACGAGAAATTATCCTGTGCGGACATCAGATTATTCATAGGCAAATCAAAACTCGCCACATCACCTAGTACAAAGCAATACAAAGCACCGGTACACAGCAAAAAAGTGATATGACTCATCCTGATTCGCCTCCAAACGACAACTGTTGTCCGCATAGAATAATTCTTCTGTAGGCACATACATATGTCTTAAACCGGTAGGGACCACTATGAAAAAAAAAAAAAACCAATAAAATTGATGGAATTTTCTTTTTCGAATTGATTGAAAAGCCACTTGAGTAACTCTCGGTCATCACCACCGTCGATCGCCATTATCGTCGTAGCTAGCCACCATCATTTGCTGCCACCTATTGTTGTCGGCTATCATCACCTGCTGCCACTGCCAACCAATACCAACTAACGACCACCACAACCAATGCTACGCTATAGCTACCCCCGCAGTAATATTCAAGTTTTATATTGCATCTATTTTGTTTAAAATTAAATAAAAAAATAATCATCTATATTTAATTTACATTCACTAAAATAATCTTTTAATATTTTAAAAATATTATATATATATATATATATATATATATATATATATATATATATATATATATATATATATATATATATATATATATATATATATATATATATATATATATATATATATATATATATATATATATATATACATTATGGATGAGATATTAATTTCGAAGCTTGCCTATAGAATGTGTTTTATAGTTTGCCTTGAAAAAAAAAATAAACAAAGACTCGGAGATACTGTAAGCTGATCTGCTAGTAATTGTCCTCGTGATTTTATTCAACAATATAGTCCATTAACCTTTTTTATTTCTCAAGTGTGCACAATAATGCAACTATTGATGAGTGGTAACAAAAAAATTAGGTTTGCTGTAAATAAATGTAAAGTTAAATAGTTTTTTTTTTTTTTTACATAAATATGATTGATCGGATTATATTTATTTTGAAACATTGATAATACAATTTCTACAAAGAAATACCTCCATTACCTTTTCTTTAAATAAAATAAAAATATATGATTTAACAAGTATTTTAAGCTTGGGGGATTTACATATAAATAACATTTTTTTTAATATTTGCATATCTTACATCAAAAAACCATGTTTATCTATTTATCTATATAAGTTAAAAATTTTAAGCCACATCAATATATTAATGTTAATTTTTTAAAAATAAAATATATATTTTTATTCATATATTTTGAGTTGATCTATTTGTATTCCTTGGAGTTTATTTACTTGGCTTTCTCTTGTATGTTCAGTTAGGACAAGTCTGAAAACAGTGCATGTGAGAAAAGAAGCAATGAGAGTCGAGAGAGTGATAGAGAAGAGAGATATGTACTTATTTCTCCCAATTTTCATAGTGGATTTCTTGGTCTGGTGTGGCTCTGTGATTTTTTTCCTCTATTTTGAGTTTTTCCACGTTAAATCCTCGTGTCCTTTTATTTTCCACTGCTTTTACTTTCTTGCTTCTTTCGTCAATAGTCATTGTGTTGTTTACTCCTCCCCATCTTCCCCCAACATAAATAACCTGACTTGCCACCTCTATCCAAAAAAAAATATGAATTCCGTTTACCCGTTTTATAAAAGAGACAAACAAAAGTCTTGAATTTTAACCTATTTATTAAACGAGTCAGGTTATGATTGTCACACAAATCCACTTTTGATCTCAAAATTTCTCATTTAATATTTTTCTTCCTTAAAATCTCTTGCTCATGGGTATGCTCTAGTTATTTTTAATCAAATAACATAAACTCTATACTTGGTATATTATTTAAAAAAATAATAAACCAAATAAATTTAACAGGTGTGCTTCGGGTCATTCAGATTGTTAGGGAGTTAGATTTGACTTGATTGGATTCGATTAGGATTAGTTTTGGGTCAACCTACATCAAATCCATAAACCTCTTTTGATACCCCTAAATCATTGTTAGCTAAATAGGTTTCTTTTTTTTTTTTCTTTTTTTTTTTGGCGGGGGGGGGGGGGGGGGGGGGGATTTGGGGCAGAGCCTGTATATTAATCACCAAGAGTTACAATCAACCAAAAATACAAGTATAGAATAAAACATATACCCCCAAAATTACAAAAGGAATCAAGAGAACAAAATAAAAGAAAAAAGCAGATAGCTTAAAGCTAATGGACTTAGGAAAATAAGTCTACAACCTCAAGGCATCAAGACCAAACATCATAATAGCCACAGCCAAGAAAAGACACCGGTTGCTGCCAGAAAAACGAGCCATCACAGTGTCCAAAAACGCAATCCTGGTTGCCGTAAGACCCTCCAAGGAAGCGTTGGAGGTGTAGACCTTGCACATCATCGTCCGCAACGAAATGCTCCATCTAAATAAAAACTGGGCGAGAAAAATCGCACAGCCATCCATATGCTCAAAGAAGCCAAAAACAAAAATGAATCAGCAATAACATACATGCCATAGAAAACATTAGCGTTAACCAGAAGAAGGCACCAGGTGAATCAGCTGAATCCCATAAAAAGGAAGAACTCCAGAAAGACGGAGTCGGCCAATCAGTCCAAAATTTTCCCAAAATGAAGCTTCAGAATCTCATATTGTTTCCAATGCATAGATTTGGCCTTGATAGCATGAATGATAACAAGTTTAAGTTCATTAGAACTCCTCCTAATTCCCAAAAATTTACGGTTGTTCCTTTCTCTGCACAGATAATATATCAAAATTGCCACAGTAAGATAAGAGAAGTTGCGGTCAAACCTTGTGTAATTGCGCACATTACTAAGAAAATCAAAAACTTGTTTAATGTTTGGCCTTAAATAAAAAACCCCCAGCGTAGGGAGTAAAGCCACAAGAATTGAAAAAGCAAAATCACACTCAAAGAAAGCATGAGAATGATTCTCCAGGTTATCCAAACAAAAGAAACAATTCAGATCAACAGAAATACCCCTCAAAATTAAATTATCAGCCAATTTAAGCTTCCCCATAATAACCATCCAGCCATAACAGACATACCTCATCGCAGAGCCTTTATGCCAAATAAACTTAGCCCAAGGCTCATCAACCACAGGGGAGTAAAAAAAGGTTGAAAAATTCTTGTAAGCAGAGTTCAGAGAGCTCTCCCAGCAAATAGTAGGATGCTCACTGTTAATATTAGTACTTAAAATATCAGATTTGATCGCACCAGGAAACTTAATAGGTAAAGTCCAATTATTTTGCACAATTAAATCTTTCACCTTTAAATGAGATAAACTGTAAGAGTAGAAGGAGTTAGCAATAGCAGATTTGTTGCACCAAGGATCCCATAGAAATGATAGGTTGCTATTCCAGTTGACAGAGAGGTTCACAGCATCAGAAATAGAGGTGGCCGTGGTACAAAATAACTTCCAAAATTTAGAAGCAGCCAACGGTGGAGGCTTCCAAAAGGATTCAAACTTCCCTCTATACCAATGTCCAATCAAGGAGTCATGATTATACATCCTAAGGATAAAAAAGCATGCCATGTTATGATAAAGCGCATCAAAAAGGCAATCCAAGACCCCCTTTAATTTTTGGAAGAGTGGCAGTATTCCAAGCAATAAGATGCATTCTTTTCTCCACAGTGTTACCGAAAAAAAGGAATTTAGAACAAGTTTTGTAATCAATTTGCTACAGGCCTTTGGTATAATTGCCCCCGGATCCAATAAGCAATGGTGCTGGCAATAGTGAATTTTAAGTATTGCACCCTACCTGCAAAAGAGAGAAATTTTACTTTCCAACCTGCAAGAAGAGTAGAGACTCTACTCAGGAGGGGTTGGAAGTGAGAAAAATTGAGCCTGCAAGTAGATATTGGTAGTCCCAAATAAGTGAGAAACATATCCACATTATAAATGCCAAGGCAACCCGAAATCTGCTGCCCTCTATCGAAATCCTTAGGAAAAAGAATAGAGCTTTTATTAGGATTGATGTGTAAACCCGAGGCATCAACAAAGTTGTGAAGAACATCATTTAGAGATTCAGCATTATCAACAGTAGCTAAACCAAAAACCAACAAGTCATCCACATACATAAGGTGATTGGTGTTGAAATTATGAATCTGTAAACCTTGAAAGTAGGGTGATCTTTAGTATCAAGACTACAAGAAAGAGCATCCATAATGATGCAGAACAGAAGGGGAGATAAAGGGCACCCTTGCCTCAAACCAGATGACGAATTAAAATATCCTTCAAGAACCCCGTTCAAACAGATTGAGAAATGTACATCAGTAATACACCCCTTGATCCACATGATAAAAGTATCCGAAAAACCCTTTTGCTTAAGCCTATGAACCAAAAAGGAGTGAGATACATAATCGAATGCTTTCTTGATGTCAAGTTTGACACAGAAAAAATTCTTCTTCCCTTTGAATTCCCTCAAGATCTCAGATGCAAGAATAATGTTGTCGGTGGAGCACCTCTTAGCGATAAAACCAGATTGGCTCTCATGAATGATATAAGGAAGGATAGGTTTCAACCTAATAGCAATAATCTTGGCCACAATTTTATAGAAGACATTACATAAAGAAATAGGACGAAAATCCGAGATAGAGTTGGAGTGAGTACCCTTGGGAATAAGTGAAATAGCAGTAGCCTTTGCCCCTCTAGTCATGTGACCAGTAGTGAAGAAGTGTTTAACAGCTTTGCAAAGAAGGAAACTCGTGAGGTGCCAAGTTTTTTGATAAAACCCAAAATTTAACCCGTCGGGTCCAGGGGCAGAAGTAGTAACCCCGGAAAACACCACCTTTTTAATTTCATCATTAGAGATAGGACAAATAAGAGCCGGCAAGAGCTGAGGAGGAATGGTATTGCCAACAGGCAACTCAGAAGTGCAAGCAAGGGGTGGGGGAGGAGCATTGTAAAGTGTCTTAAAATGGGCACGAGAGCATTAGCCATACTAGCATGAGATAAGAGCACACCATTAGGAGAATCCAGTTCCTTAATCACATTCCTGTTCTTCCTCGATCTGATCTTAGCATAAAGAAACCAAGATCATCTTCCCCATTGGATAGCCAATAAGCTTTGGCCCTTTAAGATACCCAAGAAAACCAAGCCGATTGGAGAGAAGCAAGTTGGTCATTGATGTTCTTCAAAGAGGAATTCAAAAGGGGATTCAAATGATCCACTTGAATATCAGCAAGGCATTTGGCTTGTTTGGATTTCAATTCAAGAATATTCTTAGCAATCAAGTTCGAAGTGCAGCAATCCTTGTTATGAATGACCTTTTTAAGGTATCTCAACCCATCATAAAAAGTAGCAATGGGACTAGCAGAAATTGGTCTCTCAAAAGCCAATTGAGTTTCAATCCAAAAATCATCAAATTTGGTCCAAAACTCTTTAAACATAAACCTCGACGCCATTTTCTTGTAATGTGAAGTATGAAGGATGATAGGAGCATGGTCAGAGCTAGAGTGAGAGTCCACTTTATAGTAAGAGGCCGAAAAAACATCCAGAAAAATCAGGTTCACCAACATTCTGTCAAGCTTAATATGAATAGGGTAATCCACCCTTTAATTATACCAAGTAAAGTGCAAGCCAACCGAAGCAAGATCCTGAGTACCCGAATCAAACACAAAATTGTTGAGTTCCCCCACCCTCTCAGAGGTCATAGGATTTCCACCAGCTTTTTCACAATCGAATCTGTAACAATTAAAATCCCCCATGAGAACCCATGGAGAATTAATATTGGCCGAGAGATCAAGGAGATCCCCCCAAAGAGCTTTCCTATCCTCCAAGCTATTAGCTTCATACACCACAGAGAGGTAAAAGGGTGGAGAAGAATCAGCATTAACCAATCCATGAATAACTTGAGAAGAGATGAAGGTGGGAGAAAAGGACAGGAAGGCCGGGTCCCATTTAACCCAAATCCTACCAGGAGCAGAGAGGGAAAAATTGTCGCAACTAGCTTCATGATCAAACAAAGCATGAGAACAGGCAAACCACGGGTCAGCGGCAACAGGATTGTTGATTTTTTGCATCCAAAATCCCCAGAAACTTAAGATCATAGGCAGCAATAAGATCTTTACACAACTTAACTTTGACTGGGTTGTTAAACCCTCTAACATTCCACGCTGCCATAGTAGGAGGGGGCATTGTTATTTGTGAGGTTTGGCCTTCTTGGCCGATTTGGCTTTTCCTTTTTTCGATGGGGAAGAGGTATTAGCATAAGAGTTTTTAGAAGAAGAGGAAGCTTTGAGCTTGGAGGTGTTTGGAGGAACTAAATCTTCAGTTTTAGAGGATGAAGATAGTTCCTCCTCCAAGGAATCCTCTTCAGGTATAACCAAGTTATCCATAGGCAGTGAATCAAAGCTATTCGCAAGCAAAACTTGAGGGGGCATCAGTGATTTAGTAGGCATAGGAACAGAGGTTGAAGAGGAATCAACCTGAGGAAGGTTAAGATTAGGAAGGAAAGAGTTCTTAACCTGTAAGTTTTTGGACTGGGTAATGAGATTAGAAGTAGCCTGCTGACGGGGAGGAGAGGTAACAGCAGGAAGCTGAATTTCCTGGAGGTCTGAGGGAGGAGCAATGGCAATGTCCGAAGCAGTAGGCAAAGCTTCAGGCGGTTTGGAGGAAGCAGACGCAGTGGATTGCGGAATATTGGCCGCAACATGAGAATGAGGTGTGGTATTCCTAGCGCCAGGTTTCTTGCTTTTACTCTGGCCACGGAAAATAGGTTTGGTTGGAAGGGTAGGCTTGGGAGCTGGATTGTTGGGGCAATAGAGCAAAAGGATGTATGGGGATCCACACCCTTCACACCTAACAAGCAACCAGTCATACACGACCTTGAGGTTAATGTCTTCTCCATCAATTTCCATAGGAATTTCTTCCGCTAAAACCGAATTTTTGTCTACTTGAACGCATACCCGAGCAAAGGTAAGCCTTGTCCTTTTAGTAGTAAGCGCATCCACATACAGAAGTATCCCAATAAAACTAGCAATTTTTTAAATACCTGAAGGAGTCCAGAGGGCAAGGGGCAAGTTAAGGATTTTAATCCATAAAGGAATAGAGGCAGCTTCATCCCTCTTAGGTTGAAATTTTGGGTTCCAGCGCTGCAGGATGAAGGGTCTGCCAAGAAGAAACCAAGGGCCACCGGACCATACCATATCATAGTCTTCAACCGCAGTAAACTTCAAAGGAAAAAATCATCAACTAAGAAAAGAAGAGAGAGAGACCCCTTAAGCTTCCAAGCTTTCTCCATCGACGAAAGCAGGCGTTCGTAATAAGGGCGCTGACCGAGAGAGTATCCCACAAGAGAGAGATTCCATATAGACTTGCCTTCATTAAGATCCTGACTAACAAAAGAAAGCTTTTTTGCCGGCTGGACATAGGACATCGGCCATTCGACACGGGGCGACGAAGGCGCAACAAGATTGGTTGCGTATGAGGTGGGAAGGGAAGGAGGAGGAACTCCTAACAAGGAAGAGTCCTTGAGAGGAGGAAAATCCTGAGGGGAGAGGGCCATCATGGCCAGGAGGCCGGAGAGTCTCAGAGAAGAAACAAGCGCCGCCAAGAAGGAGCAAACCCTAAATAGGTTTCTTAGTAGTGAAAAACTTGGCCCATAACCGGATAAATCATAGATCAGAAGATTGGCACATTGGGAAAGTAAAAAAAAAAATCTTAAAATAAACATAAAGCATGTGCTGAGCTCGGAACAGGCCATTCAATTGGTACAGCACTGCGTGTGTATGATTTGTTTTGTTTGTTTGTTTTTGTTTTCAACTTCACTTAAATATGAGCAGGATCCCTTAACAATGTCCAAAAGGAAATTGATGAGCGCTTAAGTTTTCAACTTCACTTAAATTCAAATTGAATTACAATTTTTATAGTAGGGAACATATCAGTGATAATTAAAGCTTAGTTTTTGTTTTTGTTTTTTTTTTTTTAATTTATTAATTTATTTGTTTAGTGCTCTTTTTAACTATTAACAAAATATTAAAAAAATTTAAAAAATACTCAAAATAATTTAGAGGTTTTTTTTAGTACTTTTAAACCCCCAATGAGGATTTACATACATTCCACTTGATTTGTTGTTATTTATATATCTAACACTTAAAATTTTAATATTATATTTCTATCACTCATATAAAATTTTAATATCAAATATATCACTTATATATTTCATCCTTACCACTCATACCATCTTATGAACTTTAATATTTCATTCCACGCATTCATATTTGTTTTATGGATAGTAGGCATGTAATATTAAAGTTTTAAGTGTTTTATATATAAATAATATGAAATAAAGTGATATGTATGTAAATCACCTCTTTTAATTATCGTAATTGGTCGTCACTATTCATCAGCACCACGACTAGTAACCACAGTTGTTATCATCACCTTGCTCGATGTCTCTGTTGCACCGACATCATTGAGACCATCCCATATATCTACTTATTAGATAATAAAAAAATAATATATTTTAAATATATGAAATAAATTATCTAATGTCAAAAATATAAATAAAATAAATTAAAAAACAAAATTTTAAAAATAATCTCAAAATGCCCCTTAGTTTTGCTCTGCTTCTACTTTTTACCTCAAAATAATTTTATTTTATGGAAAATAATATAAATATCATAATTGATTGCTTAATGAAACACTAATTTACATAGCACCTCATACTTAATGTAAAATTATATTGTACTTATTTCATATAGTACACCAAAATCATAATTACCAGGAGATAATATTTCTTGCGGATACCAGATAGAGAGAACCGTTAAGATTTACTGTGCTTTTGTAAATACTGAGCAAAATGGTAGCAAATATGTATTCATAATTACACTTTTGTTGTCATTTTGTTGATTATTTGTAAAAGCGCACCAAAAAGAAAAAGCTTCCCTAAAGCGCTTGAATATTTGCTGTCTGCACTTTTGCAAATAATCAGCAAAATTACAACAAAAGTGTAATCATGAATGCATATTTGATGCTCTTTAGCTGAGTATTTATCCATCCGGTCTACACACAGCATGATTTGGAGAGTCATCTTCCTGAGCCTAAAAATAGACAACTAGAAACAGTTGCCATTTATGGATATCCCAAGTACTGAACTCCTTTAGCCAACATTTGGACATCAACAAATAAATATACAGAACTCGTAGAACAAAATGACAAACCCATCAAAATCAGCAACGCGCCAAACAAAATCATCGGCAAGTTTTAACACAACAATTCTCTTCTTATTAGTTATTGAACAATTAAATTACATCTTAGAATCAAGCTCTTCCTCAACATCTCTCTACATTATTTCGCATTTGCATGAAGAAAGAGGAAACCTGTAACATTAAAACAAGTACAAAGTACAGAAAAAAGAACAAAAAGAAGATCTAATCACACATAATCACAGACAAATATGCTTAAACTAGACTTGATCAGTTTCTTGGAAATACACCCAAAAGCTTACCTTTGGCCAAGAGCTCCGAGAGCTTCTTGGCGCCTTCCACCTCCATACTCTCAAGCCATGGCAACAAGCCACGAGCACCAGAGGTCACCATTAGCTTCCTGCAACGCCTGCTCTGTGCCACGGCAAGCAAGACTGTGACTATGTGCTTCTTCTCCACAGAGGAATTGAGGAGCAGGATGAGATTGAGAATTCCCTTCTCATCCTTCCTCATCAATCTCCTGCAAACTGAAAATGTCATCATTGAGGCCAAAGCTTTCACCGCCGCCTCCTTTTCCTCTGCCCCCTTAGCTTCCAACATCCTAACAATCTTCGGCATAGCGTACTCTACTCCTTTGTTCGTGCAGAAGAGGGTTAGATCAGAAACAGCTCTGATTGATTCTATTCTGGTTCCGGCTGATGAGCTATCCAGTGCTCGGATTATCCGTGGGAGGAATCCGGAAGAGAGAATGATTTCTGAAAAAACACTTGAAGATGATAGGTTGCGAAGCAGGCTTATGGCAGGCCGGAGGTCTCGGTTGTCGTGGGCGGGGCTGTCCCAGTAATCTCTGATACAATCCAGAACGCCCTGTTGTAAAATAGTGAGCTTTATAGTCTGGTTATCTTCCCCTGTGGTCAAATTGGATAAGCAAAAGATGGAATTTTCCCGAGCTTGAATTGTTCCTGATTGAAGAACTCTGACAAAAACGAGGACGGCGTTTTCCTCGATCAGCTTCTCCCGTAGCTCCAGAACGGCGGCTAGGTTCTTCAGGACGCCGGCAGCGGCGGCCTGGGCTGGAGGAGTGCCGGAGCGGCAGGTTTCGAGAAGAATAGAGATTGTACCGTTTGTGCCGACGGTCATAGCAATGTCTTTCTGGATGGTTAAAGCTTGGAGAGCGAAGCAGGCCTTCTCTTTCGTGGATCCTACGCCGTCGGGCTCGATAAGAACGCGAGAGAGGTGGCTAACGAGAAACGCGGCCTCGGAGGCGAGCAAATGGCGGCAGCTCTCCAATGAGGAAACCCTAGCAATCACCGCCACGGCTTTCTCCCTGACTTCAGGATGGGAAAGTGAGGCGAAATCGAGGAGCCGAACGAGCGCTGGAACCAAGCCCTGCGCGGCGGCAATAATCACGTTCTTGTCGTCTCCATTGAGAATTGACATCAGCGAATCGAGCGCCGAGATCCGTGACGCCACGGTTCCGATCTGTAAACGAATGATAACCGATTGGGCTTCGGCGCGCAAGGTTTCACGGCGGGAGGAGGAGGAAGGAGGTGATAAGGGATCGAGGAGGGTACCGGAGCGGAGAAGAAAGTCGGCGTCTGCGGCGAGATGGTCGAGAGAAGCTGCGGCGGCTGCGAGCTCGCTCTGAGTTTGGAGTCGGCCGGCGGGTGGGTCTTGGTTGCGGCACTGGTTGGAGATAGAAAGGGTGAGGGCGAGCGTTTGGGAGAGGAAGCAGAGGAGGTCGTCAGAGAGTTCGTTGGCTGGGAAACCGGCGATTTCGTCGACGGCGGGGCGAAGGCGACCGAGCGTGGCGGAGACGGCGGCCCATCGGCCTAGGAAAGAGCGTACAGCAGGGATTGATTCTGAGAGGGAAGAGAGGAGGTGGCGGCACTCTTCAAGGTGTTGACTTTGATGGTTTTCCGGCGGTTTCATGTCGATAAGAGTGGAGGGGACGAAGGCGAAGGAGGAAGATGAAGGATTAATGAGTAGCAGTAGCTGGTACAGAAAGGCAGCCTCTTGGAAATAATAGAATTACATTTCTTGTTTTGGGTTAATTTAAGGTGTTCAAGATTTTTACATTCTCATGCTTCCGAACTGTTTCTAGCTACAGCTAAATTTTCATAAAATTTCATGAAAGAAGCAGGTAGGTAGTTCACCCATTGATGACTGATCATAAATATATTTTTAATGATAAAATGATTAGCGAATAATTTCTACCGTTCAGGTGCAGGGGATAATCTGATTAATCACTACTTTTGATTATTTTTTTAGAAAAAACAATTTGATTGATTGAACTGCCAAGAACAGTTTTTTCTAAATTATTTAAACAAATTTTTAGTTAAAAAATTGACCCGTGACTTAATTTTGACAGCCCTAGTGATCATCACATGTGAGATGATATATATGTTCATCACTATATTACTTGTTAGATCATATACTCCTGCACTAACCATCTTCATGAAATAACCACATAATGCTAACTCTTAGAGATCATAAGGGTTAGCAACATTTAGAATCACGTTTTAAATGAAAACATGTAGATTAATATCCATCACATTAAGTATTGTGTTGTACATCACCATAAATTGTTGTAAATAATCAAAATTTTGACTCACTTGGGTGTGACGATCACTTCAATAATTTCTTCTTTCATATCCTTGGTTTCTTCATATTTTATCCATCTTGGTGAATTTTCAATTCGTTGTCTCTCAAATTTTATGTAAATTTATCTCTTAGGGCATCTCCAACCAAAAAAATCCACTTTCCACTCCAAAATACAGTAAAACTCCTAAATACGGTAATTTGTCTTCAATCAAACTTCATTTCATCCGCTTCTTCATCTCGCTGCCAAAGGTAACCGTCTTTCCCCTCTTTCCCGTGCTTTTTGGGCAAATCCCAAACACACATAAAAAATAGCATGTGTGAACAATGCGACGCCAATACTGGGTATGGAGTCACGCTGTTCACTCCCGAAGAATAGCGGGGTGAAAACGCATTCGGTTGGATCGTTTGGTGAACGACAATCATATATATGTCGTTCGATTGCGAATGGTCTTAGACTTCATTTGAGATAGTTTTCTTATTATTTTAAAAGCAGATTTTTAATACAAAATTTTCTTAGACTGAAAATTTCTAAACTAGAAAGTTGCTTTAGAAAATAATAAAAAAACCTATTACAAAGGAAGCCTTATTCGCAGTCTCTTTGCAATTTTTGAAGATAAATTCAAATATTTTACTAAACATAAAAATAAAAAGGTATGATTGCTTTTGAATTAGCTTTTTGTTTTTTTCAAGAACATTCAAATTTGATTCTTATAATGTGAATTTCGAGCTTCTATTTAAAATATATTCTTTTTTCATAAATTAAATGGAAGTAATTTACTTTTTGTTACTCAAATTTCTAATTCCAATATATTGACAAGAAATTGTCTATCATTACAAAAATATTTAGATTCTTTTTTCTCCTATTGATTTGATTATTAGTTCCACTTAATGAAAGGTTCATTGATTCCCTTTAATAATAATGTAGATCATAATTTGTGTAGTTGAGCTAATATACTGTTTTTGTTGGGTATTATATCATGATGTAACATAAGAATAATGGTCATTATGAAAATATGATTTTGGTTATTTGTGTCTTATAACTTAGGATATTTAACATAGTAAGTTATTATTAAATAAGAATAATATTCTTTAAAAATTATGAAAAAGTTTATTTAGAAGCTTGATTGATACTTAATTGAATTTAAAATTTATTTTATTGAAAATTGATAAACTTGTAAATTAATTATTTAGTTGGATGTGGTTGGATATTAAGATTGCTAATTAAAAGACACAATTTTTCATCAATCTATTTCTAAAAAATAATAGTTTTATTTTACATTAAATAATTGTATTTTTATTTAGTTTTATCAATTACAATTGATTTTTTGTGCATTTTTTTAAATGTAATATTTCAAATGATAATTTTAATAAAATGCAACATTTATAATAAGTTATTTTTATGCGGATCGAGCAGTGGATCGCTGATCAACGGAAAAATTTCGTCCCAAGTAATCGACATTTGATGCCCTCAACACCCAAAAAAAAGTTATTTGAGGAGTTGGCGCATTTGAAAGGAGTTTTGTTTGAATGAAATTATTTTGTGCGGACACTAGACAGTCTGGAGGCCAACCAGAACATGCTACGTCATCCGGTACCCAACATCAGTATTGAGTAAAAAGTGGCATGACGTGTTCTAATTGGCCTCCAGACACTCTGGTGTCCGCACAAAATAATTTATCTTTTTTGGAAGTAGATGGCTACTCCAAAGTTTTTTAATAACTATATCGTCCCATGTACACCATTTGAAAGTTCAACATAATATTGTTCAAAGGATATTGCTAAGCTGAATACTGTGAGGTTGTACCCGACATGGGGGTAGGTGGATGGTTGAACATTGGGTTTTGGCGAGCAAATCTTGTCGGATGGGATCATAAGTTCGATTTTAGAATGTGCTACATTAAAATCTTATTTTTAAAGATTAATAAGCTAGGCTCTTTTAAGCTTGGCTCTATGAGAGTTGTTGATGTTTCCAAATGAGTTACTCGCTGAAAACTCAATAATTACAAAACGAGTTAAATTTGAGCCAAGCTCAAACTGATACAAATTTAATGAACCAAGCATCAACATTATCACAAAAGTTCGAATCGAGCTCGAGCTGAGCTCAAATAAGCTTGGTAAATGAGCTTGATTTTAAGTAGTTTTGGCTCATATCAGATTGATTCGTTTTCCGCCCTGTAGATTGTAGCCCTATTTTTGAAATTGGAATACTATAATATATTTGTGATAGATTTAGTCATCTTATTATTATTAGAATACACTCAGTTGTGTTGAATCTAGAGAGAATAATTTTGGACACAAATTGTGATGATTCCATGAGAAATAACGAATTGTTAAATTATTGGCTACAATATTATCTCCTACGATTATCTTTAGTTGTAAATTAAATTAAAATCTGGTCTCTCCCCTAATTCCAATTCCGGACTTCAACAATTTATTGTGATGGTATGCAACCTTGTATGCTGACTATGGCATACAAGAGGATGGATATAGCAATAGGAGAGCTTGGAATAGGAGGAATAAGCAACCAATAGGACTCAATTTTCAACAAGTATTTACTAACTCATTCCCTTGTACGCCCGTTTAATACTATAACCTCTTTGTTATTTATAGCTGACCTTTACAAGATAAAATTTATGTTAATATTGATGTAGCACATCAAATGATTTACTCAAACATGTCATCTTGACCGATTGTAAGAGTAAGAGTTCATATATAGTAAAGTTCAAAAATAACATGTTTCATTACTATGCTATAGTATTGATGTAATATTTATTTATTTATTTGCACGTGATTTTTCTACCTTGGATCCATTTATTGGCTTTATTTTGTATGAAAAATGAGTTGTATTCAAAGCCAAACTTCTCGTTAAAAACTTTTCCATCACGTTTGAAATGAGGCTATGTTGTCGCGAGAAATATTATGTGCGGATATCAGATGGTTCAGATGCCAACCAGAACACGTCATGTCACCCAGTACATAGCAATACCCAGCACTGGTACCGAGCAAAAAAGTAACGTGACGCATTCTAAATGATCTCCGGACGGCATCTGGTGTTCGCACATAATAATTTTTCTATTGTTGCCTAAAAGTAGTAGCCAAAATGTAATGAAATATTACTATTGAACGATGTCTTTTGTTAGAGAACTAATATTTTCTTCTTCTTTTTTGGCTTCAAGCATTGACATTTTCTTTAGTAAGAAAAATGTGGTTACATTCCTTAATCATAGTTTTATTATTTTTCTTCTTTAAAAACTTACTTCTTCCTCACACATTCTCTTGTATCCTAAGCATCCTATAAGATCCGCCGCCATCCAAACCAAGCCTCATAACCACTCCAAATTCCCACCTATAGCTCTCAGCCAAACTAGGAAAAACTAGGACCTAATCTTATTCCATAATCTTTGATATCCACCACTAATATAAACTTATTTAAAGTAAATAAACTTTTTTATGCTTATACTTTGATGGGCTTTAGACAATTAAGTGGTATACAAGTTAATATAAAAGTTTAGGTTTTAGATATGTAACTATAAAGAATTTTGTATAATTTATCTAAATCTTCCTATTTTTAAGTGTATATGGAATTTGGATGCACTTTCATGTGATGTTAATAGAATATTTTAGTATTAAGCTTTATTCATAATAGAAAAACATAGACAAAGAAGATTTGTTCTTAACAATATATTTGCCATTTTATGAAGTTTTTTTATTAATGAACTCACCAAAGAAAGGCCTCATAATAGTCTAATATCTTAGTTTTAAAAAAAATTTACCACAATTTTTAATAAGCTTAAGGTAGCAATAGTGATAATTATTTCAACAATGGGCTTTATTTGATGGGGCAATTGATTTGCTACTACTTCATTTGTGAGTGAGTTTGCAATATAATTTTTCAATGCAAATGCATCCATTTATTATTTTATGATATTTGGTGGATGCAAATAAACAATATTCTAATCATGCATCACTCTAATGCATCATGGATCAATAATATAAGATAAAATCAATGTATTGATAATCACATATTGCCATAATAGAAGGTTAGGCATATGATTTACAAAGAAGACGTGTAGATATGCTAGTTTGTTCCTCAGGGTGTCTGATATGACCAAGATCAAAGCCTTCGTAGATTAAGCCACGAGTAGAGAATCAATGTAAGACGCCAGCCAAGCAAAGGACTTTATCATGGAAAACTAGCAACGGGTGCTACTCGATTAAATAGTTAAGAGTAGATATATTTTGTTAAAAGTTGTTATAGACGAGAGTAAGCGTTAGTAGTCTAGCGATTTGTACATTTGTCCTTTTGATTACTATAATTATATGTCAAACAACTTTGGGAGAAGGGAATAAGTAATTCATGCCATTCTACACAAAATTCTTAATGTAAAACCATTCAACTTTTTCTTGGTTATTTCTACAATATTTTTCTCTTCTTTCCAAACCCGCAGGAACCTATTTTCCTAGCAACATCCAAGTTTCTAGGGCCCCAACAAGCTAAAATTCACCTCACGTCTTAACATTTGATGCACTCACTAATAGTCTTTTTCGTGGCAATGGAGAGCGATACCCACTCTTCAACCCATCTTAAAGATCAATTACAAATTATAAAAGAGAAACTCACTAAAATTGAGGACCCGTTCTAGTGCATGCATTGTTATATCAACCTTCTTGAGGTAAATTAAAACCAGACCCTGCAATCCTCATCTCCTCCATTTATGCCACTTGAGTCGATCAAAATTTATAGTCCCATGAAAGACCTCATGGTACTTTGACATTTAAACCCTTGAGCATAATCATACATTGCTTTGTTAGTAGAAACCCATAAATTAGGATCTAGAAGATTGAATATACTATGGCTTTCATATGTCTTCCAATGAAGATATGCTCACACTTATGTTAAATCCAAATGGATGAACCAAAGAGTAGTATCTATGGTTATTGAATACCAAATAATATTCCTCTAAGGTTGAGTTTCTTACCACCCTTCAAAATTATATTGGATACAAATAAAAGTTTGAGAAACAATTTAATCATCTCACAAGCATTGATGAAAACTTCTTACAAAACAATTTTGTGTCTAGGTTCCAACCTCCCATATACAAAGAAGCATGGATACATTGAATCACCTCCCTCAATCAAGTCATTAAGTTGGCTAAGCTCATAAAAGATAAAGTCAATGATGATCGAATCTCTTCCACTAGACAAATCCCAAAACAACCTCCACTTCTTTGTAGCTTGCTATAATTACTTCCAACTCTATCAAAATAGTCACCTAGGAGGATGTCAATACTTGTACATAAATTAACCCAGGTAAAAATTATAAAGAAATGGGAGAAGGGCATGTGCTTCAATTATGATAAAATTTTTTCTCGGAATCACATTCGTATGAGCAAGATATTTTCCCTAGAATCGATATTGACCTTCCATCACATCCTGATGATTTATTATGTATTCCTAAGGCATCCCTGACACTTACATTAGACCATGGTAATAACGCTCAAATAGAAACTCTAAAAATTAATTTCTATGCATTATATGTCGAATTATAACACATACATTTCATTTCAAAAGCATTATTGTGTATTCCACTATTCAAGTAGTGATATATAGCAACTCTACTCACAATTTTATCAAAGAACATCTAGTTGAATTTCTCCAACTTATTAAATTGGTAGCACGATTTCAACTATTATTTGGTATTGATGACAAATTGTCCTACGATAAGAAATTTACCAACCTCCCATGCCACTATAGGGAAATACTTTTAAATTATACTTCTACACCTTATTGATCCAATGGTATGACATTATTTTAGGTATTCAATGTCTTCGACTATTGGTTAACATCATCACCAGTTTGTCTTCTTTAACCATGGCCTTTTTTGTATCATGGCTCTATTATTATGCTACATGAAAATTGTCCACTTTAACTAGAACATATATATTTTAGCCAACTTACCAACCCAAACAATTATGATTTTATTGCTTCCAATTGTTTTGTCATCACATTTTCCTCTGATGATTATAGCCCACCACATGAACCTATCATAGATAACTAGTTTCTACCCTACTACAATCCTATACATACTTCTTTGTTGATTCTACCACTCTACCACCTTCAAGGCCTCATGTCCACCACATTCATTTCCACCCAAAAATATTTGCTACTATCACTTTTATCATGCAAGATGATTGTTGACTCTATCTCCAATCAAAATTGAGCTTTCACACGCTCTATTCGTGAAACTGAGCGCGACACTCTATAGCACTACTTATCATCGTCAAACTAATGAACAAATGAACATGACTAATCAAGGTATTGAAAAATATTTGTATTGTTGCTAGCTGAACCAAATTCCTACCATGGGTAAAATATTTGTACAACACCTTTTTTCATTCTTCAATTGGCATATCTCCATTTCATGAAATATATAGTCATCTTCTCCCTCCAGTTCAATGGTATGTTTTCCATTAATCCTCAGCTAATGTTAATGATACATGGCTATTGTTGCATGACCAAGTCTTAGTTTCCATCTATGAACACCTTAAGAAAACACGGCTATCAATTCGCAGACAAGCACAAGTGGTGTGATTTACAACTTGAAAATGGCTACCTCGCTTAGTTAAGCTATAATCATTCAAAAATATTATTACACATGATAGTCATTACTTCAGACATTTTTCCATCATGTAATGGATCAACCTTATTACTTACAAATTACAGCTGCCACCAGAATTTCAAATCCATTCAATAATTAATATTTTTTTATTCTCAAGTCCTATACTAAGAATACAGTACTCCATTTTTCTAGCTAACCAACTAATACATGGCTCAATCATCCTACGGTTCAACCTATAGTTATCATCTCTTTCAGAATAATCTTGCACAATAGTTCCCAAAAATTATACTACCTGGTCCAATGGTGCGGCCTTCCTTAATGATTTCACATGGATCAATGAATATAGGCTACTCATGGCATACCCTACTGTTGACTATGAAGACATGGTTGATTTTCCAACAACTGAGGGAATTGATACGATGATTTTATAAACCCTTGACTATTGAGTTAGAAGTAGAGAATGATCACAACAAGTTTGACATAGTCCAATCAAGTCAAATGACTACATTGTGGAAAACTAGCAATGGATATTACTAGGAGAAGTTGTCAAGGGAAGATTTAACTTGTTAAATTTGTTATAAAGAAGGCTAAGTCTCAATAGTCCAATGGTTTCATGGATTGAGATAGTTACAATATATGGACATCTAGCCTTTCCATTTATTGTAAAAATGTGCATAATAAATTCGAGAGAACGGTGTAAGTGGCAAATACCAAGGTACACAATTTTTAATAAAGAATAATATATGTTTTCCTTGATTATTTATCCTCTATTATGCTCTTCTTCGCAAACTCGCAGAAACCCATTTCTTCATTATCAACCAACCTCCTAGCTAGAGCCTTGACGAGCCAAATTTTGTTGCATGTCTTGACTGTGTCGTTTCAAAATTAGACCATTTGATGGAAGTTGAATCAAGCTAAGGCCAATGTAGATTTTTATCAAGCCAACCACACAATGATATTGAGTATCATACAAAATCAAGGCCTACAACAAAGTTTATACTCATTTTATAGATCATGAGATAATATGGTAGTTGCATTACAGGAAAAACTCATATTACCGACGAAGATCCGCCTGTTCATTTTCGGCAAAAATTTAATCGATTTTAAAACGAGCATCAGAAACTTTGTTCCACCATTCCGTCGAAGATACTTATGACGGATTTACTGATGGAATACTGGCAGAATTGTGCAGCAATATTCGTGATTATCACATTTTGATCAATTTAAAGAGTTATTAATAGTATTAGAAAAATATTTTCAAAAAATATTACTGATCAGTCAAACATTCAAAAAGTCTAATCATATAAGATATTGAATTTAAATAAAAGTATGAAACTGACTTAGCTAAGGAGTTCAACTACTGATACGCAATGACCGCGCGCTACACCAACTACAGATTAATAATAATTAATCTCGATTAACACAAGCGACTAAACAATTTTTAGGTGCTCTAATTTGGCGACACGATAAGGTCTCTGGCTTTTAGGAAAAAGCAATTTTATATTAAATTCCTTGCACTGGATGATCCTTCATCTTCACGTCAAATTGGTTAAATGAAAGTAATCCATTTCACCAAGTTGTTGAGAGATAAATCTTCAACTGGTTAGTTCTTTTGATCAATTATTCTTTATCACTACACAAAAATCATATATTATCGACGAAATTTTTCGGTGGAAATTACTCATTTTCCAACGGATTTGAACGATTCTGATGAAAAAAATTTCGTAGCTAAAAGCAAGAAAATTTTCCCAGCAAAAAAAAAATTGAGGAAAAATTTTTTGGCGGGTGTCTGATAGAAAATGGCCACCGAAAGAATAAAAAATAAAAAGTAAAAAACCCCACACCAGCCGGCCGCCAGCCTTGCATGCTACCCATGACTCGGTTGCCCGAGCGCTACCTGCCCGCGCTGTCCCCAACTCGATTGATCGAGCACTGCCCGCCTCTCACACGACCCGACTATCCGCCTGTGCTGCCCCGCTATCACGGTAAATATAAGTGAACTTTTACCTCTATATCATTCTTAATTTTAAAAAAGAGAAGACAAAGATTGTATTTATGATTATCGGTGTGATAATTTAAGGATTGATAGAATCCCTAACTAAAAATAAATTACTAACAAGTTTATGAATTTTACGAATCGTTTGATCACATATTATGCGAAAAGTTTTTGAAGCAAAATTATTACTCTCATATGTTTCACCGCACTAGTCTTCTATTTAAGACGAATAATCTCTCGTAATTATAACCCAACAAAAATAATGGAATTCCCGAGTCCATATGAATATGGGAAAACTTCTTCTTTTTCATCTAATATGTAATATCTATATTTTATGTGATATTCAATTAATTTTTCATTCATTCTTTTACTTTTACATAATAAGAACTTCGAAAGCCAATAAGTTTAGTTCACATATCCATTTTATATTGGAAGAGTGACTTTGAATCAACATTCTCGGCGAGCATGCATGTTCTACAAAAAGAATATATATATATATATATATATATATATATATATATATATATATATATATATATATATATATATATATATATATATATATATATATATATATCTAAAGGAAGGTGTTTGATTGCATCACTCAAGAGTGGGGTGTCAATGTTTGGAACAATTATTACGTCCTCTGATCGGACGTAGAGCTACGTTCGGCCGCCAATAACATGTCGCAACGTGCTCTTACTCTTTACCGCGAGGCCCGACGAGGTGACCAGGACCGGAACCTGGGAATGCTATGTTCGCGTACAACTCGGTATTTGCTCGGTATTGCTAGATATTGCTTCGCAATAACGAGAAATACCGCTCTGTGAAAACCAATACCGAGCAATACCGAGTTGTACCGAGTTTTTCTAGAAAAAATCGGTACAACTCGGTATTGCTCAGTATTTTCTCGGTATTGGTTATTGCCGAGCAAAATTGACCAATACCGAGCAATACCTAGCAAAATTGAGAAATACCGAGCCATCCTGGGTCCATTCAGGGTCGGGTTGTCGGGGCGCGCGGTAAATTGTGAGAACGCGTGGCGCGATTCTACTGGCGGCCGAACGTAGAGCTACTTCCTGTGACCGGACCAAATAAAAGTTCCAATGTTTGACATGACCTGAAAATTTTGGGTTAGGATTAACTCATTTGACAAACAGGTCAGGTTTGGGTTCAATAAATCAACCCGTTTCAAAAATCTGATTGGGTTCGGGTTGAACAAGAAACTAGAGAAAGATAAGGGTTCAACCTAAAAACTCCAGCTGTTCTGATTCCTGTCGTCTGTCATCTGCCTCTCCCGTTGTACCCAAGTCAACCTGGCTTGACGGCCTCGCCATCCGCCTCTCCCGTTGTCCTATCGCCGGCAAATCGGCAATTGGTTCGTGGTCCTAACCCTAGGCTACCGGCACTCGGTTCGCTAAGCTGCTAGTTGCAGTCCTCAATGACGTAGGACGTTGCTTCCTCCTTCCTCTTCTCCAGCTTCAACGAGACGACAAACGAATGACTAGCCTTCCTCCCATTCGTGGCTTCGTGCACATCTTCGGCCATAGCCCGTGTCGTGAGGTCAACCCGGAAACCATACGGGTTGGGTCCGGGTTGAATTTTATGACTTGTTTGCAAAAACGATTATGGTGCAGGTCGTGCCAAATAGCATTGGGTCAATTCTGAATTTGATCTGAACCCAACACGCAACCTGATTTTGACACCCCTACTCAAGAGGATGATGGGGATAATTTGTGAAGTCCCCCAATGGCATTTAGTCTTGTAACTTGTTGTAGATTTCGAAGATGAATTATAAATCAATGGAGCTTCAGTTTCAGCTATATCTTATTGCTACTTGTGTCTCATGCTTGTACCAGACTATTTCCTTTTCTACATCATCTCCCAAGCTCATGAAACAAATCTTTATTCTTCTACAAAAATCCCTCTTAACCTTTTTAATTAACTAACTAAATTATAATTCAGGGATCCTAATATACTTAGCCTGCTAACTCTTTATTAAAATGCATGATTAAATATTCACACAATGATTACCAAACTGGATGGAATCAAAGTTTGTTCCTTCTGCAGCTATTAACAAACAAAATTTTATTGAATAAGTTAATAATTAGATGATTCAAGGAAACATTATTGATTTCTTTACAGAAAGAATCAATCTGTCAATTGCTTCTTCTTCTTTTTTTTTTCTATGAGATTATTATCTTCTTTTGAGCAGTATTGTATTTGTTTAATAAGTTGGCGAGAAGCTTACAATGCATGGAGATTATAATGATTGTATTAATGTGATGATGAGCAGATGGACTCTTTTTATTTTTATTTTTTAAAGTATTTTTAAGTTTGAAATATTCCTTAGTCTAGAAGGACAAAAAAATTATAATTTTAGAGAGAAGTTTTAAGACTTGTAAATTAGTTTAGGGAGTTTAAAGGTGTCTTTAAAAAAAATCTATAAAATTGATCTCAGCATAAAAAAAGGGCTATCGTAGCATAATTTTTTAACTATCCCGGCGGTTAGAATCGCCACCAATTTATTTGTAGTGATTCTAAAATCGGTGCGCCCCCGCTGTAATTGCTATATGTTGCAACGGCATTTCGCAGCAGTTTAATGACCAGCAGGATAAATTAGACGAAATGCTAGATTTAGTAGTGGTTATAACCGCCACAAAGCATCAGATGTGCAACGGTAATAATATGATTTTCTAATATGACTGAAGTTTTATTTTGGTGATTTTCTTACTGCTTTCTAAATCAACTTTCTAATACAAAAATTTCTAGTTCAAATAAACTTTATACTAAAAATTTATTTTAAAAAATAGTAAAAAAATTACCCCAAACAAAGCCTAAGGTTTTAATTTTTCTCTCTTAACCTTGATTAAGATCTATGATTCTTTTATTTTCTTAGAGTAGAGATTAGCTTATTATTAAAAATTACTTTCCATCAAATATTCATAGTATAGATTTTTTTTTTTTAAGTATTATTAATGTAACTTTTCAACCATAAAATTATAAGATTTGTACATTTATAAACTACTCATCTTAATGCCTATTTATTGCATATAAATGAGAGTATGTTCTCAAATAGCTATTCATCTAATTGATAATAATCCTATAAATGGTGATTAAAAACCCCTTATAGAAGTATTATACCAAATTAATCAAATTATACAAGGGGACATATTCTAGCATGAGAACTCATTTGCTCACAAAATTTGCCAGATCATTAATTATATATATATATATATATATATGTATTACAATTATTTTTAAAATAATATCTGATAGTATATATAAATAATAATTAGATAAAAATTATTATATTATATAATATAGTTAATAATTCAATGTTTACCTATCAATTAGGGAACAAAATTATTTTTTAAATGTTTTTATTTATTATGATAAAATATATTAATCAAATGTTATTTTAATATAAATTTATATTAGATATATTTAATATACCGTAAAACCAATGCAGTTGCAATTAAAGCTAATAACAATACATGAGTGAACGATAACATGAAAAGAACAAACGAAGAATTTGATTATCAAAAATTAGGGAGTAGGGGTGTCAATTTCGGGACACGTGTCAGGTTCATGTCGAATCCAGAATTGACCCGACACTATTCGGGTCAACTCGAATCTAACCCATTTTTGCAAATAGGTTAATTTTTCGGACCCAGGCCCAATCCGTTTCGGGTTCGGGTCAACCCGACCCAACCCGTGGACACGACAACAGTGGGTCAACAGCAACAACGCGATAGCAACGAGATGATAACTGTGGGTCGGCAGCGTGGTAGCTACAGATCTCGGGACGCGATGGCGAGAGCAGGCCGGCAGCAGCATAGCAGGCTGACAGACCGATGCGACCCAGCAGCAACCGGCAGGGATGCGACGCTACGTGGCAGCGAGGATGCGACGCCTGGGGCAAGCAGGTCAGTGGCGCGACGAGTGATTGGCCTTGGGCAGACGGACGCGACGAGTGGTTGGCCTTGGGCAGACGGGCGCAACGGTCATGCGGGCAAGCTCGATCACACGGGCAGCAATCAGCGGGTCAATCCGGGTCATTCATGGGTTTCCATTTCAAACCAAACCCGATCTAATTATTGAAACGGGTCGAAAACCTTAATCCGAACCCAAAATTTCCGTGTCGGATTTAGGTCGGGTTTTCGGATTGTGTCAGATATTGACACCCCTACTTGGGAGTAAATACTGCTACTGGGCCAAAAAAAAACAAATATTGGAAACGATTTCATCAGTCTTCCAATTTGTGGTAATCAATATTTTCTATGTTTTATTGAGAGCTGAACATACTACGCCTCATACAAGATTAAGAAACTAAATATGCATTAACATAAGCATACAAAAAGTTAACTGGGCCTGCTAATCAAGCACTAAAACTGTTCAGTTTAAGGAGTGGGAATCCACCACCAAATTTTCTCAGGCAAAACAAATATGATGACGATAACAGAAGCAAACTGAAACCTGTTAACGCTTTTTCTTGCTTCCCTTTGCGGCATTCGATTTTGATGGGCTCACGAGAACATACACAAATAGACCCACAAAGAGCAGTACTACGACCTGTGAGCCGTATTTTGTCAATAACCTCTGCATATTTCAAACCACAGTTAGAAGAATGATGGACGAGTTACTGTTTGTATATATAGGCATTAGTTTCAGTGAGATTCTTTACCTTTGCCTGAAAAGAATTGACCGATGAAAACGGCAGCAAGCGCGATGGGGGCCATGAAAAATCCAGAAATCTCAGTGATTTAATACTAAAATGTAAGAAAGGAAAATAGAAAGATTAAGATTTTGTTTGGGACAGCTTTCTTACTAGTTTCTTATTAAAAAGTTATTTTAAGAAACAGTAAAGAAGCTGTCCCAAACGAAGCCTAAGTAAAGGTAAAGAAAAGGCTTACCCATTCCAACTTCTTTTCTTGAGGCTTGTCAGCAAGAATGTCAAGAGGTTGAATGGGAGTAGAGTAAGCCTCCTGTAGCATGAGTATAATAGTCAGGTCAACTTGAAAAAGAAGATTATAAGAATTTATGAAGAAAGAAATATTTCAGTAAATCCCGGACCTCCACTGATTACAAAACTTCAAGTAGCAAAATCCTCAAACTACGGAACCTATCAATGGATGTGGGACAGTGCATCTAACTCCCCAGGATCTCCAGGCTCAGGTTAACGGGAAATTACTTTGTGCGGAGTCCGAACATCGAGGATCTTCTGAATTATTGGACGCACTGCGTACGCTCTACGTATGTTATGCTTGCACTCTGCAAATTTGTAGATACGCAGCAAATCCTCACAAGTTAATAGAGCATAGGCAGAGCTTACGCATAGGGTATGCAGTAATCCTGAAAATCCTCTACATTCGGACTCCACACAGAATAATTTCCCTTAACGGTCAAGACAGTTAATAAAAATTACAAAGCTAAAAAGAAATATAAATCCACGGGCAAATAGTAGCTTATCTATCCGCAACATGGAAGATGAAGCTTTTAAATATGAACTTAGGTGGGTATGAAAATGTACGAAGAAGCATAGAAAATAAACCTACTAGACCGGTGGATAAAATCAGCATTAGAAAGTTATTAAGGAGAAAGAGAGATCTAAGGTAATATTACTTCTATGACTGGAAATCTTCAAAAATGATTAACAGAGAATAGCTTTTGGATATTGAATTGGTTCTGATAGTGCGTGGAGATTTTTTCTCTGCTAGGGTTTGCGACTTTGCTAGGGTTTGCGACTTTGCTGCTCCTTCGCCGCCTCACTAGCCGGGGGGCTCTTCCCCCATGGCTGCTCACGTTTTCCCCCCGCTTCCCACTTCTTCTCCCGCCATCGCTTCTCAGGCCACCTCTGTTCTTCCTTTATGGAAGAACCTTCTCACCACTACACCTCCTATTTCTACAGAGTTTTCGCACTCTCTTTCCTTCGTCCCAAATCATAACTTTACTGCTGAGTTCACCAACGAACAGTTCATCACCGGAGCCCCGGAATGGTCTATGTCTTTGATCGGCTACTCGATCGGTAAAAGGCCCTTTTACGAAGCCTTGCTCTCGACCATCAAGAAGACTTGGCCTCTAAAAGGTTCTCTCACTCACCTCACCCTTGATGATGGTTTTTTTCTGCTGAAATTCGCTGCTTTGGAAGATTACGAGTATGCTTGGTCTGGTGGACCATGGTTTTTTTTTGGCAAGCCGTTTATTTTACAAAAATGGTCCCTGATTTTGTTCCAAAGAGGGAAGAGTTCCCTTCCATCCCTCTTTGGATCAAAATCATGAATCTTCCCCTCTCTCTATGGACCCCTGAAGGAATTTCTAAGCTGGCTAGCTGTGTTGGTGTTCCGATTGCTGTTGATGCCCTAACTGCGTCAAAAACAAGATTGACGTTTGCGAGAGTTTGTGTACAAGTTACTAGCAACTCTCCATTACCGGAGGAAATATTTTACTCTGTGGACGGAAAATCATCTCCCCTTCGTGTTCAATATGACTGGAAACCTGAACGATGCACCCAATGCGGATCGATCATGCACCCTCCCACCCTATGCCCCAAAGATCCAGTTCTAAAAACACAACCCATCTCCCGCCCTCGTGGCAGAAGCTCTAGCCGTAAGCCTAGAACCACCCCGCCTCCGAAGTTGGTTATTCCTAAGCCAGCTCCTACCCTTAAACTGCCTAGCTCCTCCGCAAACCCTCCCCTGTTAACTATCCAGCCCCCACCACAAAACCTCACCACTGCCCCCTTCATCCCGAATCTAAACTCCCCTTCCGAAGAAATTCTGGACACGGCACACCAACCCTCTACAGCCCAGATTCCAAACCTCATCAACACCAAAAACAAGTTTGATGTTTTAGCTTCTCAAGACACTAATGAACCCTCTTCTACAGCCAATTTAACTCTTCAAGCCACTAACCAACCTTCTTCCTCTAACATTGGCAGCCCACCTCAAACCTCCCCACGCAATCATCAACCTAACATCCCTCAACCCACCACAGATCTCTCCTCTGAACCTTCCACTTCCTCTTCTAACTCCACCAAAACCCAACAAACCCATAACCAAAGTCAAAGGCAAACCAGAGGCAAGCAAGCTAAGAAAGCCTCTACCCCATCCCATAAGAATTAATGACCCTTCCCAACATAGCTGCTTGGAATGTCCGTGGGTTTAACAGCCCGGACAAGGTTCTCTGTTGCAAGCAACTAGCCAAAGACCATAACCTTGACCTCCTCTTTATTCTTGAAGCCAAAATTTCCCCCCATAACCTGTCTAATAATTGGTTTCAAGCCAATCACAAAGTTTTTCCCAATGAAGACTCTTGTGACAATTTCCTTTTTTCTAACCCCGGTCGTATCTGGGTTAAATGGAACCCTGGAAGTGTTAACTTCTCTTCCAACCACATGTCTAGCCAATTCATTCATGGCATTGTTTCTGTTAACTCCACCAACATTTGTGCCATTACTGCTGTTTATGCTAGCAATTCCCACTCGGATAGGCTTGCTCTTTGGAATTCTATTCAGGATATTGCAAGCTCTATCTCTCTCCCTTGGGCTATCCTAGGTGACTTCAATTGCTGTCGGTTTATTAATGAAAAAGTGGGTGGCTCTCCACTTAACAACTCTTCTCTTGGGGACTTCAACAGCATGATTTTTAACACTGGTCTTTGTGACCTCTCTTTGGTTGGGCACTACTTTACTTGGCACAATCAGCAACAACTGAATCCTATACACATTAAGCTTGACCGTATCTTGGTTAATGATCCTTGGCTTGCTTATTTCCCTGACTCCTTTTACAAAGTTGCAGATCCAAATTGTTCTGATCACTCTCCTTTGGTTCTGCTGAATACCATGGAACAAAAGAAAAGTCACAGATTCATGTTCAAAAATTTTTGCTCCAGATTTCCGGAATTTTGGCACACTATTTTGGAGGTTTTTTCCAAAACCAATGAGAGCAGCCCTTTAAGCTCCTTTTGTTTCAAACTTAAGACCATCAAGTCCATTCTGAAGCACAAAAATTGGTCCAATGCTAATACCATCCAAAGTGAGATCAATTCACTCAAGCTGCAACAACATCATGTTCTCTCCAGTATTCAAATGAATCCACTTGACTGTCAACTTAATGTCAATCTTAATGACATTAAAACTAAGCTTAACTTCTATCATTCCACTCTTTCTAGTTGGATGAGTCAAAGAGCCAAAGTTAATTGGTTAACGCATGGAGAAGAAGATCTAAAATTCCTATACTCTAAAGTCAACATCAGCAAAAACCACAACCGCATCAGGCATATTGTCACCGAAAATGCGATTTTTTCTACTCATCAGGACATTGTGAGAGAGTTCATTTGCCACTTCTCCAGACTTTTCAATACCCCCCTATCTACCGCTGAGCAGTCTAACTATAATTTCCCTGCTGGAAATGTTATCCCTAGCAATCTTATTGCACAACTCATTGTACCTTTCTCCAAAGAAGACATTAACAACATTGTTTTTTCTGGCTCTAAAAACAAGGTCCCGGGTCCGGATGGGTTCACATTTGAATTTTATAGGGAAACCTGGAATGTTATCCAAAACCAGTTGTGCAATGCGGTCTCCTCTTTTTTCACTACCGGGTATATGCCTAACCAAATGAAAGCCACTGCTATAACTCTCATTCCCAAATGTCATCATGCAACCAATATCAAAGACTTCAGACCAATTGCCCTTTGCAATGTTATATATAAGATCATAGCAAAGCTCATTGCTAATAGAATGAAAGAGGTGATGCCCTTCATTATTCACCCCAGTCAGGGAGGTTTCATTCATAAAAGAGTCATTTCTGACAATATTCTTCTTGGTGCTGATATTCTTGGGAATTTCAATCATAGAGGCAAGCAAAAGTATTTTTGTGCTAAATTTGACATTACTAAAGCTTTCGACACTGTATCTAGAGAGTTCCTATTTAAAAGGCTGGAAGCTAAAGGATTCCCTGAGATTTTCATCAAATGGATCAAAGCTTGTACCACCAATGTCTATTACTCCATCTGTCTTAACGGGAGTCTTGAAGGTTATTTTAACTCCTCATCCGGTATTCGTCAAGGCTGTCCCCTCTCCCCTTACCTTTTCAGTATTGTCATGGACTGTTTATCTACTTGTTTAGATTGTGCCACTTCTACCTCCTTTGAAGGTTTCAAGGCTGGAGATTGTCATATATCCCATCTTATGTACGCTGATGACTTGTTAGTATTTGGGAAAGCCTCATCTCACAATGCCAGAACTCTTTCTGCTATGCTTGGGGATTTTGCTGTTTCTTCTGGCCTCCATGTCAATCCGGTTAAAAGTTCCATCATTTTCTCAAAAAACACTACTAATGCAGATGAAATCTGCAACATTCTTAGTATTCAGCAGTCTTTCTCCCCTCTGAAATATTTAGGCCTGCCAATTTTTTACAAAAAGCTCAAAGTGGCTGATTTCCAACCCTTGATTCATAAGATTTCCAAGCTTTTAGATGGTTGGAAAGCCAAAACTCTCTCCTTGGCCGGGCGGATCCAATTCATCAAGTTTACTATTTGCAATACGCTGTCCTACTGGATTAGAGGGTCCATTCTACCTAAAAGCTGCTGCAAAATTATCAATAGAATGTGTTCTAGATTCACTTTTTATGGTAACATCAATGAAAAGAAACTTCATTTGATCTCTTGGAAAGACACTTGTACCCCAAAGAATAAAGGGGGGCTGGGCATTGCTTCTATTGACTCTCTCTATCACAGCTCTTCTTGCTCGCTTATTTGGAGATTTTTAAACTATGATTGTTTACTGTTTCATTGGTGGAGAGCGAATTACCAATCTCTGTGGCGTGATGTTTCTGGTAACTGCTCTAGATACTGGAAATTTTTATGTGCAAAGCTTTAGATATCAAAAATTGCATCTCTTACACTATTAGTGCTGATAGTATACTCTCCTTTATTTGGGACCCTTGATGTGGAGGATTCTCTATTGCTGACTACTTGAAAGAAAAGAATATTATTGCCAATTTCTCCCAGTTTTATACTATGAAGGTTTCTAGCTTTATTCTGGATATGAAATGGGATATTCCACACTGTTTTGACAATCACATTGGTAGGCTCATCCGTGCGGTAAAAATTGAGAACCAGCCTACTGCTCATTACTGGCTTGGTAACCACAATCCTCTGTTTACCAATTTTACTGCCCATTTCTATGCTCACTTGGATATTGTTGAGTGGTTTAAACACATCTGGCACAAAAAATACTCCTTACGTTTTGCTGTTTACACTTGGTTGGCTTTCAAAAGAGGTCTTAAAACTGCTGATGCTCTTGCTATCCGGGGGATCATTACTCAAAATTGCTGTTGTTTTTGTCATTACCACCCGTAATCTATTACGCACTTGTTTTTTGAATGTGATTTTTCCCTCAACATTGCCAAAACTGTGTTGCCTTGGCTTAATAACTGGCTGCTGAGACCAAACTTGAGCCAGTTATTTGACAGTATTTTGGACCAAAATTATTCTGCTCACTACACCAATGTCTATCTGCTTTCTGCTTCTGCTATGGTCTATTTCCTATGGAGAGCCCGTAATGATAGAATTTTTGGTGGTATCTTGGACTGCCATAACACTGTGATCTCAAAAATTAAGAAGGCTGTGATTTTGAAAACGCAAGGATGGAAGAAAAGTTGAATTTTTTGCCCAGGTTTTCCTGGTGGTTCTCCGTTGCTGATCCTTGTATCTTGCTGTTGACGTGTTTCTGGATTGCTGCTATCTGTTTGATTTCTGGAATTCTATGGCCGAGCACTGTTTCTTTTTGGAAGGACGATGATGAATGCTGTGTTTCAGCTGCCTCTCGGACGGTCTTTTTGGCAACCAGAGGCATCGCTCTTGTTTTTGACCCGGCTCCTCGACTGATCAATGATGCTTACTTGAGCGACCTGAGTCCTTCGTGGCTGTCGCCACTCAGTCCCCCTCTCTAATTTTATAGGTTTTTGTAATGTTTTTGCTTCTTAAGAATTCTAAATCTCTTTTTGTTTATGAGATTTAGGATTTTATTTCATAGGTCTTCAGTTTTTATTTCTGCTCTTTTCTTTACTTGTAATTTTTCATATCAATGAATGGGCTTTGCCCCAAAATTTCCCAAAAAAAAAAAAAAGAATAGCTTTTAAAACGTCACATATCACTCAACAGGAGTGAAAATAAAGAGAATTCATAAAACGGTCCGAAATAGTCAGGATAAGATTCCAACAAGATTTGAACTAGACCTGTAATGCAGCTTTTGTTGGAACACGAAATTTGATAACAGCAGGAGAACCTTGGAAAGCGCCCTTCACCTTGGACTCCAAAACAAATGAATGTGAAGCAGTCGCGCCTCTAATAACAAAACAGACAAGATGGGAATATTATATATTTTACATTGATAAAAAAGTAAGCGGAAAGTGTAGAGAGTGCATGGGTGTCAATATAAAGACTCACGCATCAAGCCGTTCCCAGGTCTTTGAAGTGCTACCAGATACAACCTCAAATTTATCTTGAGGCCAGCTATCATCAGCAAGGCTCACATCATAGGCAGTCCTATAAAGTTGTCAAATAAGAAGAAGTCAGGCTACCAAAGAAGATGCACAACTTGAAGCTTTAAATGAGGAAACGAGGCAGGATTAAACTGAAACCATTCGCTACTTCAGATAAGACTTGGATTTATCTTTACATATATGTAATAACCATTTCAGAACCAACAAAAAACTTCAAATTCTTTGAACTACCTATCAATGGATACATTTAATTTAGAGATTATCTTAGAAGCTTTTTTATTGTTTTTCACATAATGGTATTTTTGGGGCAACTTTTTCACTACATTTTATAAAACGCCACCATACTTTTAATTGAATACATTTTTTTGTGCAACTTCTCAAAAATATCTATAATGAAAATGCGGTTTTTCACAACCAGATATGTAAGTGTAGTAGGAATAAGCAAGAAGTCCAACTTTTTTTTTGAAGGAAAAAGCCTATAATACTCATTTCAGCCTTCAAAAACTATGTTTTTCTCTGTCCAATGTACAACTAATTTTAAGAATAATTAAAAACAGTCCAAAACAGGACCGGAGTGCAATCATATATTACATACAACATTGGCTTAGTAAATAATGGAATTATGTGATAGGAAACAATCGTAGATCTCTAAGTATTTTAAATTTGATAGAAAACACTTTTAGATCTAAATTATTTCCTATCAATCTTTGGAAAACAGCTAGAATTATCCATCAAAATCCACACAAAAACAAGAAAACAGTAGATAATTTGTATTATATGATGAAAAGGAACCGGAAAATACCAAGATGCAATTGATCCTCTATTCGAGAGGAGGATCGATCTCTCCCAAATCTCTAGACGCCGCTAGAGCCCAAAGAAAACCTAAACCTAAGATATCTCAAATTTCAGCCAAATTCAAGATGCACTAACCCTAGGAAAACAAAGTATTTAATGCATACAAATCAAAAGAAAATCTCTAAACAGTCCCTACATTCAGTTTCCCTCCTAAACTTCCTCAAAATTCCTTCCTAAAAAAGCTCGCGTGGACTTGTGGCTCCAACGGTTTGTACAGGAGGCGGAACTCCTCTGCCCTTTCGCGCACGGGTCGGTCCAGTCGGACTGGTCTAACATTATGTTATATAACACCTGCAGCTTTTGGGACACACCACTGCAGGATACAGCATAGAAACGTGGTATACATTATTTCAGAGATTTTTATTTATGTTAGCCATAAGGTGTCCTTGTTTCCATTGGAACATTCTCGTTTTATTTTATTTTTTTTAAATGTACCAGCTTTTATGGGCTCACAAAACATAACTCTGAACATCAATTGATATTTAGAACATTAATCAATATTCATTTAAGAATACAACAATGCATATTCTCCTGAATAAAAAATGGAATGTTGATACCTTAGGGATTAAAGATTAATCTGCACAAATCCATGTTTCCAAGCCAAGGTAACAACAGAAAGATGCAGCACATAGCGGAGATTGTTGAGTGCTGCATCATTTTCGCAAAATCTTCAAAGTCAGCCAAGTGGCAAGCATGTGGTTGTAACTTATTCTTGAACATTAATTGATATCTGTTTTCTTCGTCAAATCTCATTGTGTTGGTCATCGTGTTTCTCTAATGTGGTCCAATGGCGGGATGTCCATAAAGTCAATTTCTCATTATTATTTAGGTTTAAATGGTTAGGAATTTTATTTGAAATTCCTTATTTATTTATCTATCAATTAAACAAAGGTACCTCGAGCTCTATATTATGCTGTAAATGATTTTTGCTCTATTTTTTAGGCTTCTTCCACTTGACAGCGAGGGAACCATTGGATTTTCTCCAGGATTGCTAAAAACAGCAACTTGGACTATTTTCCTTGTTGTCTATCAGTTGTTGTTTACTGCTTCCGTTCTTCCAATATCAGCAACTAAACTTGTTTTCTCCGAATTGCTGCAAGCAGCAATCTGTTTCCCTGGTTTTGGATTGAGAGAAACAGCAGCAGTAGAAGAAAACAGGATTCTTGTGAATATTACAAAAGCCAACAGCAGCAGTCTCTTGCGCATTCCTGCAGCACCAAGGGATAGCGCAGACAAATAGCAGTATCACTTAGTATAAGCAGCTGAAATATAACTGTTGTCGTGCTACAGTACCCACAAAACTCCTTGTTTTTTCTTTTAGTTACAGTACTCGAGAATAAGGTATATTCCGGGAGGAAGAATGAAAGGGAAGAGGAAGGTCGTCTGTGAAAGATTTCATATTACTTTCATTGCATAAATTAAAGGCTTTAAATAGGCAATTATAGCATATTGATCAATCCTTATCCTACTCCATGGGGTCGGCTACATGAATCTTTTTTTCTCCATTGTGTTCTATTAAAAGTTAAATTCTCATTTAAATCTAATAAAGAAAGGTCATTTCTAACATTTTCTAACCAAGTCTTTTTAGGTCTATCTCTATCTTTATTAACACAAGTCAAATATAATGCATCTAATTTCCTAACTAGGTCATCGAAAGGCTACCGTTCTATGTGAACAAATCATCTAAGGCAACTCTCTCTAATCTTATCTTCCACTGGAGCTACTCCAACCTCTCATTTCGTATCATGTCTCTAAGAGTAAAGCCACTCATCTACCCGAGCATCCTCATCTCTGCAACACTTAACTTAATATTATGCTTATCTTTTAATGGCCAATATTCTGCACCACAAAACATTGCAGGTCTAACAACCATCTTATAGAATTTTCTTTTAAGTTTGAGGGGAACTTTTTTTTATCACACAACAAGCATGATGCATTCCTCCACTTCAACCATCCAACTTGAATTATGCTAATAATATCACAATCTATTTAACCATCACTCTAAACAATATTCCCAAAATATCAAAAATGTGTACTCTCATTAGTGACTTGCAGAGATTAAAAATATTAAATCTAACATACTCTAGAAAAACTCTATCAAAAGGTCAAATCTATCTGTAATAATAAATTAGATAAGTTCAAATGAAAAATAGTTCCAATTGGAATCATCCTACTACCAAATTAAGAACGCCAAAGCAAACTACTCCAGCAACTTTCAAACTCAACCTAATCATGTTTTAATACAACCATCCAACTTCTAAGGCCTTCATTTCTCTTGAATGATATCCAATCGACAATTTATCGTACCTATGGAACCCTGGCAACACCCACTTTGATCACTACAAGGTTATCTAAACATCACCAGTACTAATCTCCATTAAGAAATTCAGCAGTTAAAACTTCAACGAACATAATTTCATAACCCCTCCACAATCTAATGCCCAACTTATACAAGCAGGTTCTCCTTATAGGCTTCATTAAAGTTTAAAAAAGATCATCCCCTTTGTGATTTGATCACCAAATCACAGAGGCCCCTTCAAGAAAGATTCACTCTTATGAAATCATACTCTGAGGTGGGGAGAGGCTGACTTTTCAACCACCCAACTATACCATTTCATTGGGGTTACCAACTAATCTTTTAAAAAGTTTCTAGAAGATTTTAAAAGCTTTTAAGAGCTTTCTAGTTTATATAGCAAATGATGGTAGAATAGAGGAATCGCAAAAAAGTTGAGAAATAAAGGAATCAGTTGAATATAAAGCTGAGAAAGCGTTAAGTAAAAGATTACAAGAAGAAAATAACTCATGAAGCTAGCATAGTGAACAATAGTTGATCAGCGACAATGAATAGCATTAGGATGTGCATCAATTATGTAAGGCTTGGGAAATTCATTTTTAAAGAATTGATGGTTTATAATATATTTGGGGGCATTGCTATTAAATTCCAGTATAGATATCTCACATATAGATCAATCTTCTCACTTTAGAAGGTACCTTCTGCATCAACCAACATTGGATAAGATTTCATCACCAAAAATAATTTAAGGCATGAATGATTAGGAATTATATAAATTATGAGTTGAATGTGAAACCCAAAGGATGCAGAAAAGAAAGAAGAATCTAAAATATTAGTTCATGGTTCATGATATAAAGTCCCAATAAATATATTAAGAATTGAATTCGAACCTAAATTTTAAAAGAATTTTCAACTCTTGTCAGCATTCGTCCAAATTCATGGTATGATTTTATATAATCCCATTAGTTCTAATAGTGAATTTATTAAGTTCACATAAGAAGCCCTCCAGCATTTAGATGTATTATAGTTAACAAACTTCATATGCATCTTATTCAAATATTCAATCTAATTTTCTATATTCGATTTAGATTTAGATGGATCTTAGATTCAAGTTTTGGCACATACTCAATTTTAAGTTTAGGTTCATGTAAATACTTCTGTGTAGTAATGATATATATTCTAGTATAGGTTCTATTACAAATTTAGTTTTAGTAAAGTTAAATATAGTTTCACATATTGAATGTAAATCCATTTTCACATTAATTTCACCCTTTAAAGATTATTCACGAATTACATTTGAAAATACAATAGTTTTCTGATGGTGCGTTTAATAGAGATTTAAGTGAGAAATCAAATATTTTTCATTAAGAAACTTAATTAAAGATATAGTAGTTTTAATAGAGAACCACTATAAAATCTCTCAAACTCTAGAGCTCTATAGAGTATGGAAAACTTTATTTATGAACTTTGGAGGATTGCAGCTTAATTTATACTTAATTTTTTGCCGAAGACTTTGAAACAAATATTAATAATATTATAATCTCTAGATAAATGATGGTTGGCTATGAGACCGTCAACCTGTAGAAAATATTCAAACACACTATATTTATCTTAATCAAAATTTTTAAATTCATCCCTATAATCTATGAACGGCAAATATACAAAATAGATATTATAGCAGTGACATTTCAAATATTTGAGAAAGTCCCATAAATTTATTTTAGCAAGTTCAATTCTTTAGGAATCAAGCATTGTATGCATTTTTAAAAAATCTTTTATCTCACCAATCTAAAAACACCTCAGAACTAAACCTCCCATCAAATATAGAAATACAACTCTAAAATCCATTACAATTGCTAGACTTGCATAGATCCCTAGCCAAATTGATTTTGTTTGAATCACATATTATCGACCTTGATTTTATGTCCCTCATATAAAAAACATTATGAAAACACATTAAGCTCTAATATCACATATTATGTTAAGCTTCTTAAGTTCTCAGGTTTATAATGCAAATTTAATATAAGATACAGAAAACCACGAAGCAAGCATACCAAATCAACACAACACAAAAATAATTATTCACTACATTCAATGACAAATTAAAACATGATGGAAATCACTTCAATCTAAAGAATAATAACCTCCTATTAAAAACTAATTACTAAAAATTAAAAATTGAGAAAGTTATACTTATGCATTATTTTAAAATGTATACTTATAAGAAAATTAAGATTGTATCAAATTTGACTAAACACAATCTTTTCAAATCAATAACAAAAACTACAGATGAGAAGTGAGAAAAAGGAATAAAATTAAGAAAGATTTTACCAAAAAGTGAGCCTCTAGCTTATACAACAAGATATCTCTCCCTAAATTCATCAAATCTCTCACTTGAACAAAATCTCAATAATGAGAGAAAAAAAATCGAATATTTTATTCACAAACTAATAAAATGAGTTTGTATACGTCCCGAAACTCTATTTATAATTACAAAACTAATTGAAAATCCCTTGCCTCAATAGCAGCTAAATCGGAGACAACCAATAGATGTTCCTGCTACTAAGCTACCAAAGTCAAAAATGTGTGTAACAATCACATGAAGATGGAACAGAGGAACCAACTGCAAACCCAAATAATAAAGCAAATAAGTCTACCTAAGATAGAGCCGCAAAATTGTAATAAAAAGAAGGATCAATTGTTGATCTTGGAAAGCTGCATGAAGAAGATCAACAAAAAAAATAATCATAGAAGAGCCAAGAAAAAAGGAATTGGCTACAGATAGAGCTGGAACAGCCACAGGAAATACATGAATCGTTAAGCTATCAAAGTGATCAACAATAAATTATCAATAGTGCATAGAATCTATATCAAAGGGACTCAATAATATTCTAGAATCAACATGTACACCAAAGCTAATTACCCTCTCCTATTCTCTATGGACCTCTTCCTTGACCTACATGATCATGACATTTATTGATCTCCTTGAATGTGGCAGGTTTTGCTTTGTCTGTCACATCATAACCATAGGTTCAACTACTCAACCCTCCATCCCATGCCTTCCATATGTATGGCTTTTAGTGAGACTGTATAAACATAAACCAGTATATTTGAATTTTTCAAAAGTAGTAATCAAAACAAATGAGGGGGCCCTAATAGCCAGCTGAAGAATCTAAGCACGCTAATTTTATCAATAATATAATCAGTGTTTCAAATGAGTTGCAAACATGGCTTCCTCTTCCCTTCTCTTTTCTGCATAAATCTAGAAGGGGCAGATTGAAGCACATATTAAGAATCTAAAAGTGGAATAGCAAGCATGAATTTTTTGGTGGAAGACAAAACTGGTCACTTATGCAGCTCTGCTATATCCAGTATTAGTTACTCATTCAATAACAAGACAAATCTGTAAAGCCATTAGGCAAAAAAAATTGGCCACAACTAATTCAAATTTTGCTTCCTGCTTTGCAATATTGTGATGTTGAAACCCTAGGCATCACATAACAGAGCTTCATTTGATGAGTAAAACATTCTCAAGAAATAGCATCTTCTTCACCCTATCAATGATTGCATCCCTTAACTAAATCTCAAGTACTTTATGATTCATATGCTCTTAATATTCTTTTTTTACTCCACCTTCTCTACTTTCCTGCACCTTAGCATTTTTTCTATTTCTCTGCTCTAATTTCAGCCTTAGCTGTTTCTTGAAGTTTCTTCCTATGTTGTGAGCATTTCCTCAAAACTATTCTCCCCGTAATGCTCTTCTTCTTACATTAAATATTTATTCCCCTCATAGTATTTTTCTTTTCATGTTTGTTTTAACTCCCGATTGAGATATGCATTTCCTCAAACTGTCCCCCTCGTAATGCTCTTATTCTTCTATTAAATATTTATTCCCCTCGTAATATTTGCTTGTCATGCATGTTTTAATTCTCCACAGAGATAAAAGTCAATAGCAAGCATTAATATCACACAAAAACATATGCCACTTGAGCATGCTTATGTATACATCTACACAGAAGTTTATTAGATGCGATTAAGTTGCTTTTTTATATAGTCTTTGAATTGTTAAACTGGCCGTGAACATTGACATTTACTAAAAATGCTGATTATAAGCTTTGAAACACAAACCCAATATCATCATCTTGCTCTTGAGTTGCACTAGAACTAGGGAGCAGATATTAAAATATCGCATGCCTAACTTTTACTAAGATTTCAAGTCATAAAGTCATGGACTAAGACAACTGGGAAGTGAACACTAGTTTAACATCATGAAATGTCAACACATCCCCAGCCAAAAAACCTGGATTTCAAGTAAGGGATGCAAGTAGAAGAATTGGTGGAAAGAATATATATATAAGAAAGGGTAAAATATATTTTAGGTTGAAGAGGACTCTGTTTTAAATTCTCAAAAGAGGAACTTCTTATCTTACATCTCCAAACCCTAAAGCACTCAATCGCAACATGTTCTAACAGGTGGTCCTCTTCTATTCTATATATGTATTTACAATGCACTAAAAGAAGACCAATCAATTACAAATATTCTTTGCTTTCTTCAAAAATGATGAAGATAGCATTAGAGTCACGTACATCCAATAATAAGTGAAAATTTTTATGCATAATAATTATCACACCAAGCATGAGATATGTTTTGTTTATGAATTTAAATTTTTTTCTTGGTAAAATATTGCCATTGAACTAAACAACAAATCTTAGTAAATCTACAAGTTTAGCATAGGCAAACTAACTTAAATTAACATATGATAGGCATCAAAGTATTCTCCCTTGCTGGAACTTCCAACTTGTTATTGATTCATAATAGCCCCTTCGAGTAAAAAAATTGTCAGCTGAAACACCATAAGAAATAGTACATTAACTGAACAAAGCTTGGTATGGCCAACAAGTTCAAGGCGACTAGGAATTCAAAAAGGCATCTCCATAAATTGCATCTTTCATAAAGCCTGACACATGAAAACTCAGAAGTATCAAAAAAAGATGGCACGCAAGGATATCATGAAGAGCCAACATGTCTAGACTAATAAGAAATTCAAATAATCAAATAATCCTTAATTAATTGCAAAGCTTAAAAAAATAAAAAATAAAAAAAACTAATCAACATAAACGATCAAATTCAATCTATTGTAAATTAAGCGAGCTGCGAAATCAACAAATAAAGAAAAAGAGCATATCAGGACAGCCAGTCAACGAACAAATTTAAGAGCAAGATAAACACTAGGAACACAGGCTTCGCGGCAAACCTACACGGATCCTTGGTTGAAGATATCGATTGAAACAATTAACTGCTCCGCGCCGGACTTGAGACGGGATTGGCTCACCTTCTTGTTCACCACCATAAAGGGCACATCCGAACTCGCTATAACCGAAGAAACAAGTATCGCCGACACGAAAAGAGGGAGCAGGAACACCAATTTTGATCTCGTCATGGCTAGGGTTTCGTCCACTCTCAGATCTAAACTCCGTGGAGAACTCCGGAGAGAGCACAGACGAAAGTTTTATTCGGATGGCAGCGCAGAATGGAATAAAACTGGATCCAAAGAAACCCTAAGTTCTCAACTCTAGACTGGTCTGATTCGACTCGAAGCTAATTGATTTTGATCTTGGTTAAGCCATAACTCAACAAATTAAAAAATAAATAAATAGGTCAATTTTTCCAGCTTAGCTCTATCACCTCAAACAAAATCAGCAAGCAAATTAACTGGTTGTCAAATTTTTTTTAGTGAGTCAAACATTTGTATACTATCAGACATGTAGTCGCCCAAAACATCTACTATGTTAATAAGTTTCTAAGTGTAAAGTCACTCATCCACCTGAGCATCCTCATCTTTGCAACATTTCACTCAATTTTATATTTCTCTTTTAATGACCAACATTCTGCTCCATAAACTATTGCAGGTCTCACCACCTTCTTGAAAGTTTAAATAGTACTTTTCTATAATATAATAGTCTCTATGCATCCCTCCAATTCAACAATTCAACTTGAATTCTACTAATAATATCCCCATTTATTTGACAATTCCTTTGAACAATAGACCCCAGATATCTAAAACATGCACTCTTTTTAATGACGTGATAATACAATGTCACAAGCTCACTACTAGATCAATTACTATTAAAATTTCACTATATGTATTCAGTCTAAGATCAACTTAGACGAAAATATTTAGACTCTAATGTTAACCTTCATAATTTAAGTTTTTCATCAACTTTGTCTCTAGTATTATCAACAAGGAGAGTATCATTAGCTAAAAAGCATACACCAAGGAACATTCTCTTGCAAATGTCTAGTAAGAACACCTATGACAAAAGAAAAAAGATATGGGCTTAAAGTTGATCCTTAATGAAATCCAACCAGGGGCGGAACCAGCCTTTCATCTTAGGGGGGGGCAAAATTTTCTTATTAATAGACAAATATTAAAAAAAAAACAAAATGAAGATATAATTCAAAGTGAAATCTTCTATTCCAATATGATAGATAAATTAAAAACCATTACAATTTTATCAATCTATTTTGCATTTTTTGATAATAATGAATTATATCTTCATTGGGAACCAAATCAAACACATCTTTTTCAATGTAAGGCACAAGGCAATCGTTGAGCCAATCATCACCCATCCTACTACGCAATCGATGTTTGATAATTTTCATGGCTGAAAATGCTCTCTCCACGGTAGCAGTTGCAACTGGTAAAGTTAATGCTAAAGTAATAAGTCTGTAAACTAAAGGATACACGTCATTCTTCTTGAACTTAACAATCTGTTTTGCAAGATCAGCAATGCTTCTTAGACAGGAGAACTATTCACTGGTCCGCATATCAATAATGTACGTTGATAATTGACTTTTAAGAGCAACAACCTCAATTATAGAAAAATCATTTGGATATAACTCTGCTAGACATATTAATTTCCTCTCATCATAAGCACAAAATGAATCACTTGGGTTTAAGCATGCCACATAAAGAAGTAACTCAGTACTTGATTTAGAAAAGTGATTATTTAGCTCTTGAAGTTGCATGTCCACTATAGTATAAAATAGATCAACACGATAATGATGTAGATTTGTTTTATCTTCACCTCTTTTCACTAATCGACGATGAGTTTTGTATGTTTCATTCATGTTTGGAATAACAACTTCAAAAACACCACAAAAACGTGACACTTCTTCTAGTAAAGTATTCCATCCATTCTCCCTTAGTTGTTGCAGTCGTTGTTTAGAAATTTAAACTAATTTCATTGCATTTTCAATGTCTTGATCTTTCCTCTGCAATGATTGTGATAACTCATTCGTAATGCCCAATATATCAATCAATAGATGCATTGTAAAAATAAAATCAAAATACTCCATTATATCAATCAGAACACTTGCTTCAACCGATTGCTGATCATGTACCCCTTCTTCTTTAATAATCTCTAGCACCTCGATCACAGAAGCATACATACGCATAAGACTAATCAAAGAGTGAAAATGTGAACTCCAACGAGTATCACTAGATTTTTGCAAATTTGTCTCTTGATTCAAACCTTTGCCACTTATGAGATTGTCATTTTTAAGATGAAGAAGTACTTTATCATGTTAAATACTTTTAAGAGCATCCGATCTCTTACAAGAAGCCCCAATAGTATTAATAATTCTAGAAGTGAACTCAAAAAGATGTTTAACTTGCCAATGATTCTTTGTCACCGCCACCAAACATAATTGGAGTTGATGAGCAAAACAGTGAACATAAAATGCTTGAGGATTATCTTTCAGAATTAGGGCCTTTAAACCATGAAATTCTCCTCGCATATTGGATGCCCCATCATAACCTTGACCACGCAAACTTTGTATGCTCAACAAGTGTTTGGCTAGAATGTCTTCAATGGCTGTCTTCAATGTAACTGCATTAGTGGATGTGACATGTTTGATGCCTATAAATCTTTCAATCACTTGGCCCAACCTATCTACATATCTCACAACAATAGCAACTTGTTCTTTCGTAGAAACGTCACGGGATTCATCAACTATAAGCGAGAAGTATGAGTTACCAATATCTTTCATGATATATGTTAAAGTTTGAGCTGATGCAGCAAAATATATTTCTTTCTGAACTTTTGGTGAAGTTAACTTCAGATTTGAGTTCACATATGCAGAAGTCACTGTCTTAATTTCCTCATTATGATCAGCTAGAAAGTCAAGTAGCTCTAAATAATTTTCTCGATTCTCTGAATTAGAAGATTCATCATGCCCACGATAACAAAAATCTAACACAATCAATAGCTGCAGTTAACATGATCTTATATTGTTTTTTGTTCTTATCATCTTTGCTTAGCCATAAAGCTTGAGTTAACAGGGTATTCAAGTATGAGAAGTTTACTATTATCATTAATGAAGCAGCCAAGCAAGATCAAGATTCAAGAATATTTTAAAGCATAATTTTTATTACATGTATAATCTTCACTTTGACGGTTAATTTTCCTCCGGCGAGTTCCAATGATCCAATCCCTTGCTGCAAAATCGAAGCAGGGTCCAATCCCTTGATGCAAAATCGAAGAGCGAATGTGGTTGTAAGGTCCAATCAATAAGAAAAATCAAAATCCGGTTAACAACCAAAGAAACGAAGAAGTAATGAAGAGGACTTACCAAAGCACCTTAGAATGGTGAAAAATGATGTCCTATTCAGTCTTCTTCCCCGATTCGAATGTCAAGAAGACAAGAACGAAAAATCAGGTAGAGAGCCGGAGATGGCAGAGGGTCGCGTACTCGCGTTCGCCGTTCTGCTTTCGGAGAAGAATAGGGGGAACTGTGGCGGAAAAATGAAATATTAGGGCAAGTTTTAACATATTTGGGGGCAATTACTTAACCCCCCCCCCCCCCCCCCCCCCCCCCCCCTGCTGCTACAGTAGTTCCGCCACTGAATCCAACTAAAATAGAAAATAACTAGTTCAAATCACCTTGTGTATGAACAAAACTCCTGTATACATATCTTTAATGACTTGAATATAAGCAATATTAAATCTTTTTTTAGAACTCTCCAGAACATTTCTCTTATTACTTTATCTTATGCTTTCCCTAACTTAATAAAAATCATATGTAGATCATCCTTGCTCTCTTTGTACTTCTCATTAAACCCCTCAACAAACATATAGCTTACACAGTTGACCTACCCAACATGAATCCAAACAATTTTTGAGAAGCACTGATATCACGTCGTAACCTATGCTCAATTACTTTCTCTTATAATTTTAATGTATGACACATTAAATTAAAATACAATGAATTTATATAATAATATATTTATTTTAATTGGCAATAAAATAAACCAAAGATTTTTCCTACTTGATTTTTTTTGGGTAGGATTTTATTTAATGTACAAGATTTAACTACATAGCATAGAATGATAACCTAGCAAAAATTGATTTTAAGAACTGTAATGCATGCACAATAATGTCCATGACTTTCTTGAACGATGCACAAGACCTAGATGCAATTAGCATAATTTCTTCTATATGAATATTACAATCATAAGTCTTGAAGCCCATAAATTTGCACCAATTAATATTTATAACTATAGAAATATTTTAGCAATTTCAAATTTCGTAGAACTTCACATATCATCAATTTTTTTCTTTTTAACATTAAAAAATATGTTGGTAGAAATATGTGGCAATTTTATACCCAAATAACTTTGGAACCAAATTTAACTAGGTTCAACCTAGCACAAGGCAAGCCTCTAAGACTAAAAGGGCTAAAGTGAGAGAGATTATTAGGTACGGAGTGCGGACGGGGAGAACAGTCTGCGCAAGCATTGTTTGACGCTAGGTACCAGCACTCGATACCGCTGGGTACTACTAGGTACCCAGTGCTTCTGCGGACGGTGCGCACTCCGCACCTAATAATTTTTTTCTAAAAAAGCGATGAAGGAACCACCAAAGATAATTGACACATTCACCCAAAATTACAGTAGATTTGCCAAGATCATCAAGAACTCCTCATAAATTATTAAGCCTAAAGTTTAGTGATATCAAATTATCTTATCTTAAGGGTCACTCATTCAAGATTAAGAACTACTTATCAGCATTTAATCAATATGAGTGACTTCAATTGAATGTGAGAGACTTCACCCAAAGGATAGGTGAATTCATTCCTAAACCTAAAATCTTGGTTGCCTAGCTAGCAACTTACTTCTGTAACCAAGTAGTGGCGATTGTTCATGTGTACTCATGGGTGCTTTGATTATATGCATCTACATTTACATACATAAAATCCAATCATATAATTTTTATTTATTTTTTAAGAGGTCAAAGTGTATCTTTTCTATATATCTCCAAATAATTATAAATAAATGGTCAAATGGCAATTTTCATATGAGGATTATGGAGGATCTTTGAAACAAACTATATTGTCTCAGAGATTCTTTCTCTACATAAAACTCTTTTTTTTTTTTGTTACTTCTTCTCCTCTTTCAATACTATATTTGTTCCACATTCTTTGAAGCCTTGCAAGTCATGCTAATGAAATTCTGATACCTCCCATAGATAAATATGGATCTAACGACTGCCATTCTATTGAATATGGGATTGTAGTTCACACTTCACTCTAATATCAACTAATTCTTGTTATGCTTTTATGTTATATTCGGATTTATCAAGGACTAGTAAGTTCTTATAAATTTATCATAGATATTCTTTTATATGTGCATAACATCCAAATTATATTGTAATAAATTTTACTCTTAGTGAATTAGGTCTAAAAATAAATATTTTTTTTCCTTAACCTCATAAAATCACTTGATTATTTAGCCATCATTTTATCATATCCTCTCTCAATGTTAAAACTTATCCTACCAACTTTGCTAATTATAAATTTTAAATTTTGTGCTTATGATAGAATTTGACTTTCACTAATCCTCTTTGGCACAAGTATGCATTTCTCATTGTTATCAATAAATTATTTCTATGAACAAAATATGTGGCTCACTAGTAGGTATCATTGATGACTCATAAAAATGAATATGTTACTTATATACAACTATAATGATTTTGTATTATAAGCACAATAAGGACAAGCAAATCATCCTTTCATGTTCCACATACATACACACACACCATATGGAAGAACATTATCAATAAGCAACATTAATGTTGCGCACATATTGAATAATTACCCTAATGCAACATCATAGCATGGAACTCCTAAATATCAAATATCATTTTTTAGAATTTTCCATCTCGATATATTCATTGACAAGAAAAAAATATATTTGTTTTATCTCAATCCAAGGAGGCATATACTATGTAATCAAAAGCATCAATCAATTACAAATATGTAATGGTCATAATCTATAAAAAATTAAATTCATCAAAAGCAAAATCAAGACAAATATTATGTGGATCTATAATAAAATTTAAATATAAAAAATCAAAATTTTAATGCATCTTTGTCCACTTTGTGTCATCGTTGATAAGATTTATTCTACTATTATTTATCATGCCAAAATCGTATCCTCAGTGGAATACTTTAATTTTAATAATATTTAAATTTTAGGAATATATATATATATATATATATATATATATATATATATATATATATATATATATATATATATATATATATATATATATATATATATATATATATATAAGTATTATTTTATCCCTATAAATAATTCTAATTATTAATAATATTAGCAAAAAGTTGTATTTTTTATTAAAAATATCGTATAAAAATATATTAATATAACTTTACAATTCAATATTAAAAAATATATAATTTTTCTCTATAGAATTAATAATGCCATAAAAATAATCAATTCACATTTGGAATAAAAGTTGTGTCAATATGACAAAAAAAGCATTGAAATTAGAATGTCCCTATTTTAATTGGAATTAGATTTTAATTATCACTTTGAATAATATATATATATATATATATATATATATATATATATATAGTGATAAATAATATATATATATATATATATATATATATATATATATATATATATATATATACAAAAAGGTACTAGCCCAAATCCATTAACTAAAAAAGGCAGAATAAAACAAAAATGAAAACAAAAATTGGGATCCATCAGCCGAGCCACCATGGATACCGAGAAACCAGAAGAAACAAACAAACAAACAAAAAAAACACAATTTTTACTTCTCTCTAAGGGCTTCTCCAATAAAAAAACACAATTTTTACTTCAGAATAAAGTGACTCGTCTCCAACCGAATTTCGTTTTCTAATATAAAAAAATAGAATATTCCGTGTATATTATTCTCATACTTATATTATTTCCCATATTAATCATATATTTATTTAAAAAAAATTGCGGGTGAACAGTGCGACGCCAATATCACTGTTCACTCTCACATGAATAGTATTTTTTTGGCTATCAAATGGAGCAAACCAGCGATGCCAAACAAGTGTTAGGCATTCGGTTGGAGACACTCTAATATAGCATATAGTCATTAGGGCACACGCATAAGATCAAATGCATTCATTGCATTTCTCACTCCATATGTGTTCTAAGGCAATAAAATGTCTTTAGGAAAGACATTAACCAACAATTCTAATCAAAACATCTTATTGTCCAAAAGTGTGAACAGTTCAAATAAAATAGGTGCAACATAAATGATAGCTAAGAGAACGGCTTATACCCAAGATACAACTCTAATCTCATATCTGCTAATAATTTCAAAAATGTTTCATCCCATTTTATTGATTTTTTTTTTGTTTGTTTGAATGCACATTTATCAGACTTGCACACTATGCCCAACATTATCTCTACTAAATTCATAAAGGAATTACTTGAATCAAAATTGTCCCTTAATAATATCATGTGCACTAGATTGTTCCACGTGAGAGATTATTAGGTGCGGAGTGTGGACGAGGAGAACCGTCGTCCGCACAAGTTTTGGGTACCTAGTGGTGCCAGCACTCGGTACTGCTGGGTACCGTTGCGTACCGCTAGGTACACAGTGCTTGTGCGGACGGTGCGCACTCCGCACCTAATAATTTTTCGTTCCACATGGACCAATTGTTCTTTAACTTAAGATGTAGTATTAATAGCTTAATTCTATTGGATAATACTCTTTGATAATACTATGCTCCACCCTATGTCAATTTCATTAAACATATTTATGCAAAAAATTCTTTGAAATTAAGATTTTGTTTGGGATAGCTTTCTTATTACTTCTTAAAACAGCTTTTTAATACAACACTAAAAAATTATTTTAAGAAGCAGTAAGAAGGACGTTCCAAACGAAAACCTTAGGCTTTTTTATGACAGCTTTCTTATTACTTTCTAAAGTAATTTTTTTAGTACAAAAATTTTTGAATTAAGAAAGCTTCTTTATGATATATAACATGCGGCTTTTAAGTCACAACATAAAGTAACCTTAGCTAGGTGAATACTATAAGGCTATGTATATCAAATATCAATAGCTTTACCCCTGCTAATGTTATTGATTGCAATTTAATGGCAATATTTTTTCTAGTTAAAACTATTTCCATTGAGTTCAATCCCATAACAAACTTCCTTTTAAATTGGCACTTAAAAAGTAATATATTTTTTGTGCTATCTCATATTAAGAAATCAAGTACTTTTACTCTATCAATTGGACTTTATATAGATAATTGTCTAATACAAATCCAAAAAATTCTAAAATAAAAAATACATATACATCTATGCAAACCTTATACTCTTCCTTTGGCTTGTCCCGTTGACCCGAAAAGCATCTCCACTATTAAAAATGTGGAAGTCATGTTCATGCTCCTGTGCTACACTCTTCAAGTTCACCATCAACATCTTCATCACGATTCAATAAAGAATATCGCTACTTAAATTATCTATCATAAGGGAACCATCTCCGAATATCACTACTTTCTATCCCACACGAAAAATATTAGTGATGCTTTCTTCATAAATTTGTTGGATTTTTTTAGTGGCGTAAAAATAAGTTTTCGGGTTTGGTTTGAATTCAATTTGAAACTGATCTGCATTCAACTGATTCAATCCGAACCCAATTCGATTTGACAAATGTGTTAGAAAGTCAGACCGGACTTAACCAGTTTGAGTATCGGGTTGACCCTACCCGCTAACCCGCAGGTGCGAGCAGTAGGTAAGTATCGAGCTAGCGTGGGCGGTGTTGCGAGCGAGATTGTGCGATTGTGGGCAAGGGCGGAATCGCGCAGTGCGAGATTAAGCTAGCAGGTGAGGACATGATCGTGAGCAGGGGAGGGGGCAAGCATCGTGACTGTGCTAGCATGAGCGCGAGTGTGATGCTGGCGCTAGTGCAAGCACGTGTGCAAGCCTACGAAGCTACGAGCACAAGCGCAGGCTGCAATGTAAGATTGAGAGTTCCAGGATGCAGGGGAGAGGTAGATGAGCCACGAGCGTGACGCGGTACACGATGCTGGTCGAATTTGGATCGTTTTTGGGTTAGTGGGTTGACCAGAACATAACTTGATTTTTTAAACAAATTAAGAATTAGAACACAAATCTGATATATTTATCAAATTTGAATGGGATTTTCGTGTGGTGTCATTAATATGAGAAATTATTCAGTTTGAAGTCCGGACGGGAATAACCGTCCGGACATGTGAGTGTATACACTGTGTACAAATTTGTGAATAGTGTATATCAAATTTTTAATACACACTATATATACATAGTGTATACACTCATAATTTGAATGATTCTTTCTGCTCGGACTCTGCACATAATAATTTATCAATTAATTGGCACAAAAAAATTCAACTATAAAGTATGACATGTTGAGAGATTTCTTCTATCGTCACCTTTGATTTTTGTTGATTTTATTAAGATTTTTAGTTTGGTATTTATTATCGAGAAGAAAAATCTAATACGTGCGTAGCAGAAAGAAACATGCTTCTGACGTGACATTGGTATGTATCAAATGGTGAAAACGTGGCTGAAAATTTGCAAAGATAATAAAAATCTATCACATATGTTTGATGTTTCTGCCAATTTTTTGCATTTTTTAATTTTTTGAAAATTCATTTATTTTTTACATTGACTTGAAAAGACGAAATCATAAGGTATATATTTAATTTTTTATATTAATAAGGGATGATAATACCAATTGTTATGTTTTTTTTTTTTTTTTTTTTGCTTGATATAATTAAGGTTCTGTTTGAGATTTTTTTTATTTTAATTTTTTAAAATATTGTCATATTTATATTTAATTATTATTTTTAATTTTTTATAATTAAACTTACTAATATTTGATGGTCTTAAGAAAGATATTATTTGATTTAATATATATATAAGTTATATATATATATTTTTTAATAATCACCTTTGAATTTTTTTTATTAAAAAAATATAATAGAGCTTAGGGTTTCTTTGAGATATTTTTCTTAATGTCTCATTAAAACTGTGCATATATAAAAAATCGTCTCAAATGTTTATTAGAGATCGTAATTTTTAACATTTGGATGCGTGCATTAACATATAAAAATAAATCTTTATTAGAGATTGAGATATGTTAACTTTTGTAAGAGACATATTATCCTAAAAGCTAAAGTTTCGCATTTATTTTTTCAAGGTAAATTTACATACATATCACTTTATTTCATGTTATTTACATATCTAACACCTAAAATATTAATATTACATGCATACCACTCATATACAACTTTAATATCAAATATATTACTTCTATAGTTCATTTTCTACCATTCATATCATTCTATAAACTTTAATATTTTATTCTATGTACCTAAATTTGTTCTATGAATGGTAGTCATGTAATATTAATGGGGAAAATTTTAAGACTAAGCATGATTATAAATTATATTAAGAGCTTAAGCATGTTTAAAAAAAAATTTAAAAATAGGCAAAGTCGCCCGTCAAACGGGCGACTTATGCTTTGACTAGAATAGTCAAGATCCGACGTGGTGATGATGTGGCGAGATCGAAGTTCGTTTAACGGGCGATTTATAAGTCGCCCGTTTAACGGGCGACTTATAAGTCGCCCGTTTAACGGGCGACTTTATGCTAATACTTTAATAACCAAAATCCTTCCCGATCTCATTTCCTTCACTTTCCCCTTCTGCAGCCGTCGCCATTGGGAAATTTGGAGTCGCCGATCTCGCCATCAAGTGTTTAGGTAAGGTTTTATTTTTAATATTTGTGGTTTATTATGTTTAGTATTTGAGGTGTTGTAGAAATTTGGTTAAAAATGATCTTATTTGAGTCTTTTTAGTTTATTTCTCAATTTTTTTGGTAGATCTATTACTTTGTCTAATTTTGCAAGAGTTAGTTGTAATATTGTTTGACAGAACTAGAGATAAGTTGATATAGAACATATATTTTGTTAAAAATTGGTAGATATAACGAATAAGTATTTGTATATTGCTATAAATTGAAAAGCAATATTTTTGTTAATATATAATAATTGTTGATTTAATTTATAATTCTTTAAAAAAAATTTATAAGAGCTAAATTGTAATGTAGTCTTTTCGTATAATTAAAATTCAATGAATTTTAATTATATTTTAGTAGTCTTTAGAATAATTAAAATATTAAGTATTTTGTAATTTGTTCATTTTGCATAGTGATACGTACGAGTACATCAATAATGAGTGCACGTGGTGCGACCTTTATGCTTATGTATGGAGGTGAATTAAAAGTGGACACCAATTTCACGCCAAGCTATTTTGGGGGTAGGAGTCGACCCCTACATGTGCCAAGAAATTGCAACTTAGAACAGCTTAAATTTAGGATACTTAGAGCACTGAAGTACGATCCTTCAAAGTATTCTGTAAGTTAGTATATCGGGTGCCTGTTGGAAATGAGTATGTCGCTTCGGAAGTTGAGGATGATGAAGTTTGTGAAGTTCTGTTATGCCAAGCTGCAACAGAATTGCTTATAATGTACGTTGATGTCAAAGAGATTGAGGTGTTAGGAGATAATACTAACCCTCCAAATTTACAAAGATACGAAACTTCATGCCCAGCAGAAAGGGATGATGTGGTCGCTGGTCCTTCAAGGGTAGAACCAGTAGAAGAGTTACTTGACTAGTAAGTTCCCAATATATGGTCGCTGGTCCTTCGGATCATTGCCATTAGTAGAAGTGATTGTATGTGTGTATTTGATCTATTATATGGTTGATGTAACTTAAACATTTGTTGAACTCCTGCTATGAACAACTACTACTTTTGTGATAATTTTGCATTACTTGTTGAATTTTTTTTAGATGGTAAAAATTGGTAAGAAACTATATATTTTTTAAAATGATATAGAGTGGTTTTGTTTATTAAACATAGCTAAAATTAAAATATTAAAACGAATTCTGAGGCAATATGTCAAGATTTTAATTTAGGCTTCATTTGGGATTGCTTTCTTACTAATTTATAAAGCAAATTTTTAATTAATGTTTTTTAACAAAGAAATTTTGAACAAAGAAATTGTTTTCTATAACAACTTTTAGGTTTGATTAAGAACTTGTTTTCTATAACAACTTTAGGCTACTTGAATGCGGTTTGGAGTCGTTGGTCAAATGCGAGGAGGTAGCATGGTCGACGCCGAGCTTTTGCAGGCTTTTCTTCTTGAAGACTCGGCATATGACCCATCCTTCCTCTTGGGCAAGCTGGTTTTCGGCCACCATGTTCGGACCCTGTATCAGAAAAAATAATTACTTGGATTAATCCTTGTGACCATAGTCTCTCAAAGATAAGAATTATTATTAAGAAATTATATTTATATGTCATTATAAATGAACCTTATTTTGAGATAGTTTCTTTTTTTCTCTTAAAGTATCCTCTTTTTTAATAGGAAAAAAATGTTCTCTAAATTTCATTAAATTTGTTTCTTAAAAACAAATGGGGCTTTCTTAAAGTTCTACACACAATCAAAATGAGCATCTCAATGGCAGGATTCCAATGACCTCAAAATTGCTCAATTCTAATGTCATTAAGGCACATAAACGCTTACAAAATAGCATATAATCTAGTGGATTAGCATGGAATGTTGTTGATTGAGTGTTTAGTATATTGGCTAAAATAACTAAAATGTTTATCTCAAAATAGAAGGCCCATTCTTCATGTGAACAAGAGTTTAGGTTTGGACCTCAAGTTCAAGTGAGCTTAAACATTTGAAGAATTTTATAGTTCTGTCAGACTACCTAAGTAGATAATCACCCACCTTGTTAGTGCTCGATCGTCGTTGCCTAACTATTATTGCTAGGTCGTCGTTATCCAATCACTTTGGCCTGATCTCCATCACTCGATTGTCAGTTTTTGTCCATAATCGTCTGACTACCATTTCTTAATTTTCATCACCCAACTGTCATTTCCCAAATATATATGCCCATCTATTGACGTCCGATTGTCATCACTCAACCTCTACCACCTGCTAACAATCTCTTGATCCCTTTCATCCATTGGTGATACTCACATTTACCAACCGCCTTATCACTGCCATTGCTCTCCTCTACTTCCTCAATATTCTCCATCATCTTCATGGTAAATCAAACTAGCAGCTTATATTTTCTCCAATTAAGTGGAAAAGCAGGCTTCTAAAATTTTAATTACGTACATAATGGATTATTTCAACCAGATCAAATCTCATTATTTTTTTCGTATCTTCCTCTGTCTTTGTGTATGAATTTTTATATAAAGCTAAAACATAATTCTCACTCTATCGCTACATCATTTTCAGCACGCAATATAACATAAAGACGAAAAAATGGAACAATTAATAACAATTTATTAAATAATAGTATCTTTCTTTCTAAAGTAAATATCTACAGTTCAAATCATTCCAAATAAACAAGTTGAATCATTAATCCCCACTCAACCAGTTAAAAACACTAAATAACAGCATCCAACTACACTAATATACATTAATGCCTTAATAATGGATCTAACAATGTTGAATTAATATATATTATCCTTAATTTACTATATAAAAATATAATTATCTAGATACATGACATGATCATTAGAAGTAAATATCATTATCCTTTCTCTCTATAGAGAAACCTAGTTCTTCAAAGCTTACAATACCATGGCTCCCATCAAGCCCCACATCCCACAAAGGCCCACATTGTTCATCAATATTACTCGTATTGCATTCCATTAAATTTTGGATGAAGCTTGAGTTGTGATCATATTCTGTGCATGTAGAAGTGGATAACGAGCACCAATTCAGTTCCTCAGAGCCTAGTGGTTGTTGTTCAGTAGCAATAAGCGAGCTTGAGTACTGAAAGGTTGGTGAGTTAGTATTATAGCCATTGCTCATAGTTTCCTTTTCTCCTTCCCCTTTTCTTTTGTGGAATACTCTACAAAGGACCCAATCTTCCTGCAAAACATTCATGCAAGGAAGCTTAATTAAAAGAAGAAATAAATTAGAGATAATATTCATTTATTATAATTTTGTATTATTGATTAAGGTGCAATAAAGACAAACTTTAGTTGGAAGTGATCCATATTAGTAATTTTTGTTAATGATAACAAAAATTTAACAAAAATTACTAATATGGTTTCACTTTATTGTACATTAACTAATAATACAAAATTATAATAAATGATCCTATATTTTATGTACGTAGTTACTTTTTAAGAGACTTTTTTGTAGCATGAAGGCTAAGGAGAAACTCTTGAATGTTATCCAATTATTAATAATTTATATGAAACCAATTAAAGGCAAATTTTTTATCAATTAGCCTTTAATTTGTTATATTATATTATAGTATAATTACTATAAATATCTCTCAGTCCTACTTCTAACCATTAATTAAAAACTAATCATTTCATTGTGAATATGAATATATGAACATAGATTAATGAGTGAAGAATAAAGTTTCTTCTTGGATGACTTTCTTACCACTTCTTAAAATAGTTTTGTAGTTATTAAAACAATTTTATAATACAAAATTTTTAATTTTTATACTAAAAATAGCTTTAAGAAGTAGTAAAAAAGCCGTTCCTAACAAAGTCTAAATCATCTTTCCAACCTCAAATGATTAAGATTTTATTTGAGATAATTTTTTAATATTTTGTAAAGTTATTGTAAATGAAAGTAATTTAAAAACAGTTATAAAAAGAAGCTTTTTAGTATAATTTTTTAAAAAATAATAAAAATATAAAATATAAAGTAAAGAAGTAAGAAAATGATTGTAAATGAAACATGAATATTTAAATGACAGTACATATGTTAGCAGATTATCATACAATAAAAGGAGCCATACAAAGAAATTGTTTTCTATAACAACTTTAAGGTTTGATTTGGGACAATTTTCTTATACTAAAGAAATTTTATACTACAAAAAATTTTTAAACTAGATTTACAAAGCAGTAAAAAACCAAGGTATATAGTAGCATTTTTATAGTTATATATATTTTTATAGTAGCATTACAAAGCAGTAAAAAACCAAGCTCATATTGAAACTAAATAATTCATAACATAAGCATATTGAAACTAAATAATTCGTAACATAAGCATGAAATACATAAACAGCTGAACTAGCGTCGCCTACGTGGCCTCTGTGGCAATGCATCAGTGCCTGGAGTGTAATGCTGAGGCGGTCGTCGTGGCCTTTGACGTAGCATGTGTTGTTCCTCCTTAGGTGCTTCTTCCTCAGCTATGTCATCTGTATGAATCGAGCTCGGTACGAAATCTGGGCTGAGGTATGCTTCCAAATCTGTTGGCACCTGGCTGCTGAAGAGGTCCGTAGAGGGCCCTTGATCAGGATAAGAGGACGGTCCAGCATATCCACTGTACTGGTGAGGAGGTTCCTGGGTCATGGAGAATGGTGCATCATGCTCACCTCTATCCTCAAAATATCCTTGATCTTCAATATACATCTGCCTACGCAAACCACGACAAAGCTCTGCAATTGTGTTTATGTCCCTCTGTTGTGGTATATCATCAATACCATTGAAGTGTTGCTGCAATGCTTGTTCAGTACCCAGGAAAAAATCCCTCTGAATTAACCAAAAAGATATGTTACCAGAAGAAGGAAATTATTTCAAAAAATTATAGCATATTAAATTTGAACTTACCAGAAGGCGCTCTGAGGGAGCTCTAGGATAGGCCGTTGTTGGAGCCTCAACAGGTGCCTTTAACATGTAAAGTGTTTCCCATGACTTGTACCAGTGTATGTACTGATGAATTGAGTAGGTGTTATGATGGTCCAGTAAATCTCCTGTAACAATGAATCCACGCCTACTCTCCCATACTGCAATATGTGCTTGGTGGTACAACATCCAATCCATGTCAGGTTTCCCACGACCATCTACCCGTTTGAAGCTTGGATCCATTGGTTGGATGTCAGTTCGTGGGCATAAGCCAAATTGCCGTAGGACTCTATCCGGCAAGTGCCACTCAACCCTCTTCCAACTGATCAGAGGCACTCGTGCAGTCCAAATGTCCGCCCCTGACAAACAAATCTGTGCAACCTGTGCTTGAATATCGGGCGTATATGATTGTCAAATTACCTATTTTTGTAAAAATTAGATTAGTAAATGTGAAATAAAGAGTTAATTTTTCAATTCAGATGTTTAAGGAGATACCTGACTATCTAGTAAACCATCGAGCTCATCTCTATAGGTAATGAGATTTCCAACCGGCAATTCTCTGAGACGATCCTCATTCCACCTATTACATTAAGATTGTAAATAAGAATTTATTGAATTTAGTATTAATAAAATTGATGAATTAAAATTTTCTCATACCTGAATCCAACACTTAGTCCATCAAGTTCCACTGGAAATGGAACACGAAGCAGTGGTCGTCCTACATGCAGATGCTCCCAAGCCCAGATTTGTAACAAATTGATGCATCCCGCTATGTTGGCTCTACTAGGCCGTGTTGCTTCTCCCAACTCTCTATACAAATGGGCTAAAACTGCTCCTCCAAGAGAGTACGTACTGAATACTGCTAAATCCTCCATAATAGTCAGGTATTGTAAATGTATCTCTGAACCTGAAGTATCTGGGAGAAGGTGACAACCCAATATGAACAAAATGTAAGCTCTGACATGCCTCCAAAAATCCATATCATTCAGGTCCAAGTACGAGTCACGCCAAAATGTCCAACGTAGCCATCTAAGGGGAATACAAGTCTGTGCATGTGCCTGTCCCATACGAAACCTTGAGGTGATGCGATGATCGAATGGGTCCTGATATACAACATCTGCCAGTGGATGGCTCCCAAGCAGGTCATCACAGCAGTCTGGCCAACTAAGCCAGCGTCTCCCAGCTCCAACAACAGTATGACCTACCAGTGCAGGACCATCTATATTGACTCCCAAAATCATAGCAACATCCTGCAAGGTAATGGTCATCTCGCCAACGGTCAGGTGAAAAGTATTAGTCTGAGGAGACCACCTCTCCACTAAGGCTGTCAGCAAATGGTGGTCCATCCGTAAATATTTCATCTGGCTGACACAATCTAGCCCAACCAATCTTAAAGCTTCCATAAACCTTGGGCAATTCACCGGCCAATCATGCACCATTAGAAGATGCGATGCTGCTTCCAAAATTGTTCCCTACATAGACATATAATAACTTAGATTAAGCTTTAATATTTGGCATAATCTTATTAACTTTGTAAAAAATTAGAATTACCCCATCAGGATGTGCAGCTCTATGTGTACCAACCAATGAAGCTATGTTAGGATGGATCTGAGTTGGAGGGGGTGCTTCACTAGTACCCTCTCCGGAAGGCTCACCAGTTGTCCTTTTCTTTCTGCGACGTCGTTGGTCTGTTGCCATTTAACCTGAGAACAAAATAACATAGAGCTGATAAATATATATTAAAAAATTCAATCATGTTAAAATTATCTTTCAATTTGAAATAATAATAAAATTGAACTGAACTAAATTAAACACAAAGCTAAATTTAAAATATTAGAAAGAGGAAGCTAATTATAAAAAGAATAAAATGATAAAATAAAATTCATATAAAATTTCAATTTTGAGAAACTAATTTAAAATTCATAAAATTCAAAATATATTTATGCAAGTAAATATACCACAAAGAATAATAAACTAAATAAATAATTCAATTTACATTCGATATTCATTCACAAATTAAATTACCTAAATTTTAAAAAATCATTAAAAGTTTAATTAAATTAAGAAAAACATGAAATGAATTCCTATGAATTCATAAATTTATAAAAACGATAATCTACATCATCATTAATCTCCTACCAACCCGAAAATTACACAACAAAACTTCCTATGAATTCATAAACTTATCTACAAATGCAAGATGACAACGGAGAAATATATTCATTATTCTATTTCTTAATAAAATAAATTTGATATTTTATTTTCAATAAAACCTTTTCAATTTTGACCCCAAATTATTTATTTAAATTAATTTGTACTAATATTAATTTGAAAAAATAATCGTGAAAAATGTAGTAAATCATGAAAAATATATTTTTATTGCTTTAGGAGAGATTAAACTTCTCAAACTCAAAATTATTGAAAATTAAAGTGAGATTCATGTTACTGACAACAATTAATAAACTAAATAAATTGCAATAATTTATGATTTTTTTAGAGTTAAAAAATTTAATAAATATGATTTATAATTATTTTAATGAAGTTATCAAAATTTAATGAAGTGATGTACTAACTTTAAATAAACTATTATTTAATCCTAAAAAATATAATAACGATCATTTAGAATTATTTCAAACTTTAATTAATAATTAATTTGAAGATTATCAAAATACCAAACATCATAGAAAATAAAGCATATAACAAATAGTTCTAAATCAAATATACAAAGCATATAGCAAATAGTAACCACACATCCAAAAAAAATTATACAATTCTTACACATTAAAGTTACATCAAACGATAAATGTTGCAAATAGTTACCACACATTAAACCATACAGTCTAGACCTGATATTTTGTTGCAGATTGTCCCAACCCACGTCTCGAAGGTCATAGCCAAACCGATTGGAGCTACAGGTGTACTCTTTCCTAAGCAGCATATGCAAACGTGATTGGAGTTGTGACTGTGTTGGACAACACTTCATCCTGCACTCAAACTCATACTGTAGGTCCTGCCAATCCTCAAATTTGAAGAACTCTCTCAGCTGACCATCAAGTGTTACCTCCTTCATCCGATCTTTATAAAATTTTTTAATATATTGGTCATATATCGGACACCAACTACGATAAAAAATGACATGCTCAACATCAAGCTGACTACAGTCGAGATCTGGTGGTGAATAACCCTCGTCTCGATGGCGTTTCAGCTCGTGGTATCGCATCTGTAAGAAGTGAGGGCTAACAAAATGACCGTTGACCTCTTTGAACCTAATTTCAAGTGATTTCCAACCTGCAGCATTTAAAAAATTTTTTGTCCTGAAAAGTTTTACCACGATCAACTCAGCATGTATAGCCCAAAGCCTATCATCATCTTCTTCTGACCATTTGTGGAGACAACACCGAAAAAACTCATTTGCATTCGCCTTTCGCTCTAATGGAGTATCACCGGCTCGTGCTATAGAAGCATGAATCCTGCGACTTTCTTCATCAAATCTTTCTTTGTTGGGTACTCCTTTTAGCATCTCCATATATGTCCAACTCATTTTGAGTGACGTACAACTATCTGACATATGAATCCAATGCATGTGAAAATATAACATATACTCAAATGATAACTACAAACAAAAAAGCTTCAATGCATGTGATAATATTACATAAACGCAAATGAGAACTACAAACATAACGCAAATGAGAACTACACACATAAAAATCACTTAAATGCAATTGAAAATACAACAGTTGACACAAATAAATCCTAGTTCCTGCGATTGAATCTAGTTGGGCAAGTGGCCTTGTTATGTCCAGCTAAGTGACAAGCTCCGCATAACCTGCTGCTCCCAGCTTGTGCCTCGTCCATCGTATTACGATAACGATTTGTTCGTGGACGACCAGATCTTCTTCGATAATTTGGTGGGAGTAGTGGCATTAATCCAGAGATTGGGTTATGCTCTCCCCATTCATCCTTATTAGGGATATGGTGAAATTCTCCAGAATAACTTAATTTGTAGTTAGTAGTCGTGTAGTAGGGAGAAACATATTCGAAATGTGATCGTCTTAACAATGCCAAACAACAGACCACATGTGAACATGGCGAGTGATACAGCATAGGTTTTTCACAACTGCACTTGCACCTCCTCCCGTCTAGTATGTCAACACGGTATGATCTAGAGGACATGTCAACAACTTGAAATTCATTCAAGTTAAGCCGGATTGGCTCAGGCATTCGTCTAGCCTCCTCATCAACTTTTTTTAGTAATGTCTGAACACGTGGAGCGAAGAAGTTATTATTTTGTTGCTCCTCCGTTGCAATGAATTCCAACCTCCTCATAAACATTGAAATAATGTTATAGTATATAGCCGTAATCAAGGCCTGTATCGGCAATCCTCTTGCTCGCTTTAAAACTCCATTGAAAGACTCTGCAGCATTAGTTGTCATTACCCCAAATCTAAATCCACCATCATTTATAAAGGACCAACGACTTACATCACGGTCTACGAGCCATTGATGGATTTCCACTTTGATCCTCCTCATGTCTTCCATACATCTATTAAAAAAGGCTTTATCATCTGTATTTCCTGCTGCGTACATTTTTTGACACAAAAAATCAACGTCTCCTATTCCCATCTGTCGTATTGCTTTCTTGAAATTCTCACGTAAATGTCTTAGGCAGTGTCGATGAGCAACATTAGGAAAGATTTCCCTGCAGCCTCTAACCAAACCAGCATGCCTGTCTGATATGATACAGAGATTAGGCCTGTTCGTAACTACAGGGAGTAGCTCATTGACTTGTCTTAAAAACCAAATCCATGATTCGGTACATTCTGATTCAACTACAGCAAATGCAAGTGGATATAGACCATTATTAGCATCCATACCTATCGCAGTTAATAATGTCCCCCTATATTTACCGAGTAGGAATGTGCCATCAAGAGAAAGAACTGGCCGACAATATTTCCACCCAGTAATAGAAGGACCAAATGCCCAGAATAGTCTTTGGAACCTATTTGTCTGCGTGCTTTGAATTCGATATACCGTACCAGGCATTACAGAGGCAACAGCATCCATGAACAAATTAAGAGTGCGATAAGACTCCTCCCAACTGCCAAAAACTACTTTTATTGCCTTCCTTCGGGCATCCCAAGCCTTCATGTATGACACTTTAATATTGAACTTCGATTCCATACGACCGATTATCTCCCTTGGCTTCAAGTCCATATGCTTCCTAATTGTGGGTAGAATATAGAAACTTATAAACTGTGAGTTGCATTGACGGTGGCCACTATCAAGAATTGGAGACACACATCTATGCTGGTTCTTTATGGATGAGATTTTCCATACACCGCCTAAGCGTTTACTCTGAGCTGAGTGAAGTCGCCATAAGCAAGGATATACCGGGCAATCATGCTTCGCACAAACAATTGTAAATTTCGTCCTATTCGATGCGATGACAATATATTGCACGTTATTTTTAATTGCCCAACCTTGTAAAGCAAATTGCAGATCTGTTTTCCTTGTGAAGCACATCCCTTCTATTAAGTCATTCGGAATCGAGAACTCATCCTCTACTATCACCGCATCGTAATCAGCATCAATGTCAACTTCCTTATCCCATTCTTCTGTTGTCCTACAAGTCTCGGCGTAGTCGTTATTTGCTACCATTGTATCTGTACTGCCGACAGATCTAGTACAATAATCTTGGACAATATTTCTAATCTCCTCATTATCAACTGCATCACCATCGTTGACCACTGGTAATAGATCAACACCTTCATCATCAGAGCACTGCTCACTAGATCCACTACTCATAGTCTCATAATCATAATGATATGAAGGGACTGTTTGTGCAGACGCTAAAGGAGGATCCTGCGTCTGTTGGTCTTCAATATCACTACATCAAAATTTTTATTAATCATTACTTAATCAAAAAGATAAATTCGTACATATCTATTTCTTAAACATGAAATAGGAAACTCACTAATGATGGACTTCTTCTATTGCTTCAAACCTTGAAGTATTAGCCACCTGAACCCTTTCAACTTGGGTTGAAGTACCAAATCTTTCTGAATTTGGAGGCTCAATATTATCTTCACTTATAATTTTTTCTTCGACATCGACATACATGATGAGAAATTCTGTTGCAGCTTGACATAATAAAACTTCACAAACATCGTCATCTTCTACATGTGAAGCGACAAACTCGTTTCCCACAGGCACTCGACATATTAAGTTCACAGAAAACTTCGTAGGATCAAACTTCAGTGCTCTAAGGATCCTTAACTTAAGCTGCTCTAACTTTATATTTCTTGGCACATGTAACGGACGATTCCTACCCCCAGAATAACTTGGTGCAAATTTTTCATCAATATGTAACTCGCCTCCATACAGGAGCACGAAAGTTGCAGCACGTCCACTCATTATTCTGCTCGTACGTTCCACTAAAAAAAAAACAATGCACAAATTCTTAATATATATTTATCTTAATTAATATTATCTCTGAATATAATAGTATAAAAGTATATAAGAGTAAAATATTTATATGAACTATACAATCTTCAAATGAAGACATATTTAGACTAATTAGAAAAAAAATTGATCTCAAATGAAGACATACTTTCTTCCTCCTTCTCCAATGAGAAGGGGAATATTCCTATGCACTTGAAAGTCAAATAAATGGGATGGTGACATTTTAAGCTGGCTGAAATCGGAGTTCGAATACTCTTGATTTTAATTTTTGAAACTTCAATTAGATTTTGCCTAAAGATTCATGCTTCCTCAAGATAATTATCTGAGAATACATCAATGATCAAAACATCTAAGGCAACTCTTTCTATTTTTATCTACAATGGGAGCTACTCCAACTCTTCATATATATACTTATTTCACATTCTCTCTCTACATGTTAAGTCACTCATCCACGGTAGTATCCTCATCTCTACAACCCTTAATTTTACGCTTCTTGTTTAATGGCCAATATTTTATGTCATAAATTATTGTAGATCTCATCCTCATCTTATAAAATTTCTCCTAAATTTGAGAGGTACTTTTATATCACATATGCACTCGTATATTTAGTTAATGATATACATTAGAATTAAAAAAAAAATTAATATATTTTAAATCACATTGGCTTTTGTTTGTATATTCAATTTTCAGAGTGAGTCAATATACGTTAGAAGATTAATATATTATTAAATAAAAAATTTAAGCTAATGGTTTTTGGTGAGTGTCTCTAGCACCACATTAAAAATTTAATTATTATTCTATATGAAATTATCATCAAGTATAATACATAAAAATTTAATAATATATTAAATTTTATATTAAGGCTCCATATAAAGAATATAATAGTATATAATCATTATTATTAATATATTACAATTTTTATTTAATATATTATTTAATATAACTAGTGAGTCATATCCTGTTAAAATAAAATTTAAATTATGAAATAAGATTCATAAAAATTTTAACTAATTGATAAAAAATCATTATTAAAATAACATTAAAAATAAAATTAATGTAAATTGAAATAAATTTATAATAAGGATTAAATTTTTAGCATTTATATAATTTAACTTTAATTTAAATATTTTTTTTCTCAAATACGGAGAACTTCATTTAAATTTTCATCATCAAATTTGCAGATATTTCTGGTTAGCTAAGCAAAAATGCGATTTAGCTTTTCAACATGCGATTTAAATTTTCAACGAACGATTTAAATTTTAAAATTAAAGGATTCAAAAGAATAAGCCGCACATATCTTCTACCCATTTTATATAAAATTTGAAACCCTAAAGAAAGCTTAGCTAAGCAAGAATTTAACCCTAAATCACAGATCTACAATACATTTTATACATTCTAAGCCTATATGCATAAATCTATGTTTAGAACAAGCAAATCTTCAAATACACTACAAGTCCATATGAGTTTCACAAAAAAACATACAAAATCACTTTGTAAATCACATATTTTTACTTCTCTAAGAAAAATAAACAATAATCAACATAAATCTAACTAATTTAACAAAAAAAATGCATCAAAAAAACTTCACATTACCTGATCCGGCGACGAACGGGCGGAGGCGGAGCAGCAGGATCTGGAAATGGCGAAGAGGAAAGTGATCGGGATCGGGAAAGGGAAAGGCAAATAAATGACATAAGCCTAAGTCGCCGGTTAACACGGCGACTTATAAGTCGCCCGTTACGCGGGCGACTTATACTTAAATCTGCCTTCGCCACATCAGCTGCCACGCTGTCGTTTGGTCGCACCTAAGTCGCCGTTTAAACGAACGACTTTGCCTATAATTAAATTTTTTTATGATCATGCTTAATCTTATAGTTTAATTATTAATGTTGCTTATTTTAAAAATTTGTCCATATTAATGTTTTAGATATTAGATATGTAAATAACAGTGGTATATTTCAAATATTCCTCATAATTTTCTTAAGGAATGCTATAACTCTCTCCGTGGAGGTGGAGGGAAAAAAGTAATCTGAAAAGCGCGTTTTGAAACGGGAACTTTTCCAAACTCTATGCTATAAGAAGAATAAAATTCCTCCTTTCAAATCCCCAGTTTCTTCCAGTTCTGATCTTCTCCATCTCGTCTCTATCCTGTTCTCTGGTGGCGCCGGCGACAAGGGATGGCGGCGCCGAACATCGAATCAATAGCCGCTTCGCTGAGGAACTGCTCCCTTAACAGCAGAAGAGGAGCAGCATCGCCGCCGGCGGCGGCGGAGAGCGAAGAGGTAACGGTGGAGCTCAACTCCGGTACAGCGTTTCCCAATCACTGGAAGCAATGCCTTGACATGAAGGTTCGTTACCTACTCGCACCAATAGACCATATCTATTTCTTCTTCTTTGCTCGCTCGTTTGCTTCCGATACAATCATTGCCCGCTAATTAATTACTGCGGTATGGACCACGAAGCCCTTTCTCTCTCCAAGTGCTTTTAGTATTGTTTAATCTCTCCACTTTAAAAGCTTTGCTCTTCTCTTAAACCGGTGTGATCTTCTTCTATTTCGATCTCTGTTATTTTCTTTTTTCTTTCTTCATGATCATTTAAGTGTTAATCTTTCTCTTCCTATTTCCTCTTTCGACATTGAAAGATTATTCTTTTATGGTCAAGTTGTGTAATTGATTAACAGATTAATCACTCGGCCATCATTTTTTGCTCTTAAGCTTATCTTATAATGATTGCTCTGTTTTTTTTTTCCTCTCAGACTGGGAAGCTGTTCTATGTGAACGGGAAGAGCGGTGAGAGGAGAACGGAGGTTCCTCGGATTGCAGCCTCCGGCCTTCAGGTGGGCTATAACTCGTTGGAAGACTACAACTCCGATGATGCCGGAGGCAGCGAAGAGGAAGAAGACAATGATGGTGACGTCGAAGACTGCAGCTCGCTTGCCGGCGATGGAACTGACTATGAGGATTTTTTCGGTGTTAGCAGCAGAAACTCTCACAATTCATCCTCGGATGACTCCTTTGCCGGCGACGGTAACCGTGGCGCGGGGGGTCTAATCCTCGTCGTCGCGGGCTGCAAGTCTTGCTTCATGTACTTCATGGTTCCGAAACGTGTCGAGGAGTGTCCTAAGTGCGGCGGCTGTCTCCTCCACTTCGACTAAGTCGCCGCGGCGGTTCCGGCGGCGGCGGTTTGAACGAGGACGGACAAGCTAGCTTTTTCATCGTCAAGCTCAAATCTTTTTTCTTCCTTTTCCCTTTTTGTGGTTACTCGATGATGCTATGACAGAGAAAAAGTTCAAGAAACAGAAAAACAAAAAGCTTTTCATTTTATGGTTGATTCTCTGTAATGCCGTCTATATTGATTCTTCTTAAGAAATTTTAGTGATTTTATTTTCCAATTTACCTTAATAGCAAATTCTCTGCATTTTCTTTCGTCGTCTTGTGAGGAGAGGCATTCGAGCTCTGAGCCTAAGATTCTTATTCGTTTCTTCTCTTGCCATCTGGTGTTTCTGAGCTGCTCGCTAAACTTTCTGAAGGAGACAGCCTGAGATGCTTTTCTTTTGTGATGCAATGGCTTGCACGGCTTTGAGAGTACTTCAAAATCTGCTAAATTCTTTTACAAAAGACATATATACGGACGACATATGTGCTTCTCTTTCGAGCAAACTCCAAAATTTTCTCTATCATCTTCCCATTTGGATAAATATGATTCAATCAAGTGCATACTTGAAATAATATCTTTAGATTAGGTCAGAATAATCCAAATTGGCAATGTCAACTATTGTATAATTTCCAAAAAAAATTGTTATATTAACTAATATGTTAAAAATTATTTGATCTCATTTGGTAAAAAAATATAAAGTGTAATGATATTTTATCCAAATCTCAACTCTCCCACTATAGCAGATATTGGAGAAACCCAATTACCTCATTCCAGTACTCCTATTCCCCCCTCGTTGCAGGTGTGCAACAAGTTCTCGTCTCTCTAGGAATCCGACGATATACCTATCGCAAAGCAAGCTGATGATGTTCTTCTCCCTTCTACCTCTGAAACTGATAGCTCCTCCTTCTCGGAGCAGGTTTCCAATTCTGGGGGGAGTAAAAGTAAAGCCAAAAAAACACAGGGGAAAAATGTTAAAGGAAAGAGTTCCAAAAAGCCTACTACCACCTTTGTTAAGCGTAAATGATCTGTCCTAATATTGCAGCTTGGAATATTAGAGGTTTCTCTTCCTCTAATAAGGTGTCTCAATGTAAACTTCTTATTCAATCGCTTAGATTGAATATGGTTTGTATTATAGAGAATAGAATCCAACTCTCTAGCCTTTCTGATCTGAGCTTCCTCAACTGCCATAAGGTATTTGATCTAGAATCCTGTTGCAATAATTTTGACTATGCCAATCCTGGTAGGATCTGGATAAAATGGAATTCTGATAGGTTGGATTTTCAACCTACCTTCTTCTCTTCACAAATGATCGCTGGTATGGTCTCCTTTGGTACTAACACTCCTTTTTTGCTTTATGTGATTTATGCTTCTAATCATCAGATTGGTAGAAAAGCTCTTTGGGATGATTTAAGGATTGTATCTCCTGTTGGGGGTATTCCTTGGATTGTCATGAGTGATTTCAATTGTAGTAGGTTTGTCTCGGAAAAACTTGGAGGGAATCCTCTTCATCAAAATCAGCTTTATGATTTCAACAGTGCCATTTTTGATACTAATCTTTGTGATTTGGCATCCATTGGGCCTTCATTTACTTGGTATAATCAGAGGACTGACAATCCAATTCATATCCGTCTGGATCATATGCTGGTTAACGAATTTTGGTTGTCTTCATTTCCTGATTCTTTTTATTTGGTTAGGAATACTGTAGGGTCTGATCACTGCTCTATCATTCTCAAATCTAGAGAGGCTGCCGTCTCTAAGCATCGATTTTTATTCAAAAATTACTGGGTAAAAAGTGATCACTTCTGGTATCTTTTGATGGGTATTTTTGGCACCAAAGCCACTGGTAATCTCTTAGTGGATCTTGCCACCAAACTTAAGCAACTGAAACTGGCTATAAGAGGCAAACCTTGGGCAAATTCTAATATGATGGCTGATCACCTTAAACTGCTACAAGAAAAGCAACTTGTATGCCTTAATAAGTTGAATTCTGATGTTAATTTACATCAAGCTTCTTTGGAACTAAAAAACATTAGTAATCAGCTTGAGGTGGCTTCTTCTATGTGGTATTCCTGGCTTAAACAGAGAGCCAAATCTAAGTGGCTAACGCAGGGAGAAGAGGATCTGAAATTTCTATACTCTAAAATTCGGTTAAGGAGAAGTTATAGAAATACTGCCATCACCTTAGCTATGAATAATTCTGGGTCTTCTATGTCAGATGCTATTCAGGATTCTATATCTTATTTCTACAATCTTTTCAATGCTTCCAATCATTCAGACTTTCTCTCTGAGCGCTTCCCTTCTGGTGAGGTTATTTCGGATGTAATGGCTGAGTCTCTAGTTATGCCTTTCACTGATCAGGTTATTAAGAAAGCCGTTTTCTCTGGATCTTCCAACTCTTCACCTGGGCCGGATGGTTTTAACTTTGAGTTTTTTAAAGCAACTTGGTTATTAATTGGCAACACGGTATGCAAAGCCATCAAGGGATTCCATAGCAATGCTTTCATCCCTCGCACTACTAAAGCCACTGCTTTAACTCTTATACCGAAATCTAATAATGCTAAAGCTCTGATTGACTTTAGACCTATCACTTTATGCAATACCTCTTATAAAATCATTGCTAAGGTGTTGGATGATAGAATGAAACCTCTTATGTCTCATATCATTAAAGAAAACCAAGCTGGGTTTATCCATAAAAGAATTTCCTCTGACAATATTATCCTAGCTAATGAAATTCTTTAGTTTTCTAGGAATTCTTCTAAGATCAAGCTTATGTGTGTTAAGCTAGACATTAAAAAAGCTTTTGATAGTGTTTCTCGAGAATTTCTTTTGGCTAGAATGAAACAAAAGGGATTTCCTGACATCTTTTTGGGTTGGATTGACGCTTGTATCAAAGATGTTTGGTACTTGTTATGTATTGATGGTGCTTTAGAAGGCTTATTTCCTTCCAAAAATGGGTTAAGGCAGGGCTGTCCCCTTAGCCCATACCTTTTCAGCATTGTTATGAATGCCCTTTCCAGTTTGCTTGATTACAATTTAAATGATAGCAGTTTTGAGGCACTCACTATTGGGGAGTACAGGCTCTCTCATCTTTTATATGCTGATGATTTAATCATTTTTGGCAAAGCTGATATTATCAATTGTGAAAAACTTACCCAAGTTCTGAAGGTATTCTCTGAGGCTTCTGGGCTTTTTGTTAATTATGAGAAAAGTTCTGTCATTTTACCACCCAACTGTAGCAATGCTGCAAGCATTTTTGCTGCCCTCAATATAGCCAACTCCACCTCTACTATGTCTTACCTTGGTGTGCCTTTATCTCCATACAATCCGAAAATAGCCAATTTTTCTGGTCTATTGGAGAATATTATTAGGAAGCTGTCTGGTTGGAAAGCCAAAGCTCTGTCTTTTGTGGGTACGCTGCAGTTTTTAAGGTATACTATATGGAACACTATTGCTTACTGGATTCGAGGTGGAATAATACCTAAAACTATTACTAAGCAAATTGACAAATTATGTGCTAAATTCTTATATTTTGGTGATGCAAGAGCCAAAAAGTTGCATCTTATTGCTTGGAGGAATACTTGTAAGTCCATTCAGATGGGAGGGATAGGTCTCCCTTCTATTCAGTCCATCCAGTTTTGTTATAAATGTTCACTTATTGCTAGAATTTATAATATTCACAGCCCTTTAAGTGCTTGGCTCTTTAAAGTTTATATTTCCCCTTGGAAAGATCCTATTACTAAACCCTCTAAATTCTGGAAAAATGTTTGTAAAGATGCTCTCATTGCAAAACAGAATTTTCATTTTAGAGTTAACTCTTCCTCTCGTTACTCTCTTTATTGGGATCACTGGTTTAAAGGAAAGAGATTAAATGAAATTGTTGTGATGGTTCCTTTGCTTGGTTCTTTTCCTGTAAATGATAATATATGGGCTATTATTGATGGTGTGCAGTGGGCTTTGCCTGATGCATTTCCTGCTGCAGTTCACTCTGCCTTCTCCGAAATTCAGATAGGTGATGGTGCCTCTGATAACTTATACTGGGGTGAGGGTAAGAACTGTAACCACAAGCACTATAGAGAATTTTATTTTAGAGATTTTACCAAAGTAAGCTGGTGGAAATTTGTGTGGCACAAGAGGTATGTGATTAGATACTCTTAATTTTGTTGGATGGCTATAAGGGGTGGCCTTAAAACTGCGGATTGTCTTATATCTAGGGGCATTCTTGTTAGCAAAACTTGTGCCCTTTGCCATCATTTTGAGGAAAACGTTAGCCATATCTTTTTTGAATGTGATTATTCATTTGCTATTATTTCCTCTCTGATGAGAAACCTGGGATTTCTTTTGCTAAGACTAAATATTCTGCAGCTGTTTGAGTACATTGATGAATCTCATATTAATGATAAGGATCGGATATGTATTTCCTCTTGGTTTGCTCTGCGGTTTATCAAATATGGCGTGAAAGGAATGAGAGGAAATTTGGGGATAATGCTGTATCTTCGACCTCTTTAGCTATTAAAATCAAAACTGTTGTTTTATCTAAAATCAGGAAGTGGAAAAAGGGTGGAATTTTATCAGAAATGCTGTAAGGTTTATGGCTGCTGCACTTCTGTCTTGCTGGAATATGTTTTTATTGCGGTGCAGGTAGCAGTTTTTGTGGTTTTTCTGTGAGTTTTTGCTATGCTGATTTGCTGAATGCAATGGCTGGTGCGGTTTTTCGGGTGAATATGGGCAATGATGTCAGAATTGCCATTTTCTCCTTTAGAGGGCAGGAATTTTAGGATTCATTTTTACAACCAGGTTGAGAGGGCGGCAATTCCTGAGCCTGCGGCTTCTATTGCTTTCCTCTCCTCCCTTTGCTCTGACTTGATCCTGACTCTTTTATTTACTCTGATCTTATGTTTCTTTTCATACTGTTTTCTTTGCTTTGGGGTTTTTGTTTTCTACCCCTTTATTTTGATCTTGTAAACTTTGGCAAGATCATTGATTTACTTTCGTGTTGGTTTTTTCTTCTTCATTACATGTAACTAGTTTATATTAATGAAAGGGCTACGGCCATACTTTTCCAAAAAAAAAAAAAAAAAAAAAAAAAATTATTTATTTCCTTAAATTTTTTTTTAAAATTACATGACAAGATTTTACTATTGTAAGGATAGTTATAATTAATAGTGATAAAATTAAAAATATTTTTATTGGGTGCATAAATTAATTATTTTAAAAATATCATCAATTATTTTTAATAGATATATATAATCTAATTCTTAAAATTATAGAGAAGGATAATATTTCTAAAAAAATTATGTTTATGCAAGTAATAATAAATGATACATAAGACTCTTAAGATTTAGGCTTTGTTTGGGACAGCTTTTTTTATTTTAGAGGAGCAATAAAAATGTAATCCCAAATAAAGCCTTAGAGAGGGCTTATGCCACATCCTTCTCCCTTAGTAAATTATATACTTTATTAGAGAAGAAATGTTATATTGTAAAATAACAACTTATTAGAAAATATTTATTGAGTTCTTTAATAGAGCTTTATTAATGTACCAGATAGAAATACTCATGACAATAGAGCTGTTGCATCTCGGAATATTCTCGGTGGTAGAGAAATAAAAAGTTTAACTTTATAGCTTTGTACAAAGATTTAGCACACAAATAAATAAAAGAGTATGGTCAGGGGCGGAACCAGCCTTTCATCTTAGGGGGGGGGGGGGGGGGAATTTTCTTAGTATAATAGACTAATATAAAAAAAAGATAACATAATTCAAAGTGAAATATTGTATTCCATTATGATAGGAAAATTGAAAATCATTACAATTTTATCAATCTATTTTGCATTTTTTGATAATATTGGATAACATCTTCATTGGGAATCAAATCAAATACATCTTTTTCAATGTAAGGCACAAGACAATCGTTAAGCCAATCATCACCCATCTTACTACGCAATCGATGTTTGATAATTTTCATGGCTGAAAATGCTCTCTCCACCGTAGCAGTAGCAACTGGTAAGGTTAAAGCTAAAGTAATAAGTCTGTAAACCAAAGGATACACATCATTCTTCTTGAACTTAACAATCTGTTTTGCAAGATCAGCAATGCTTCTTAGAGAGGAGAATTCTTCACTCGTCCGCATATCAATAATGTATGTTGCTAATTGATTTTTAAGAGCAATAACCTCAATTATAGAAAAATCACTTGGATATAACTCTGCTAGACATATCAATTTCCTCTCATCATAAGCACGAAAATAATCACTTGGGTTTAAGCATGACATACACAGAAGTAACTCAGCACTTAATTCAGAAAAGCGATTATTTAGCTTTTGAAGTTGCATGTAAACTACTGTATAAAATAAATCAACACGATAATGGTGTAGATTTATTTTATCTTCACCTCCTCTTACTGATCAACAACGAGTTTTATAGGTTTCATTCATGTTTGGAACAACAACTTCAAAAACACCACAAAAACGTGACACTTCATCTAGTAAACCATTCCATCCATTCTCCCTTAGAAGTTGCAGTCGTTGTTTGGAAATTTGAACCAATTTCATAGCATTTTCAATTTCTTGATCTTTTCTTTGCAATGATTGCAATAACTCATTCGTAATGCCCAATATATCAATCATCAAATGCATTGTAAAAATAAAATCAAAAGACTTCATTACCTCAATCAGAACACCCGCTTCAACCGATTGCTGATCATGAACCCTTTCTACTTTAACAATCTCTAGGACCTCAATCACAGAAGCATACATACGCATGAGACTAATCAAAGAATGGAAATGTGAACTCCAACGAGTATCACTGGATTTCTATAAATTAGTCTCTTGATTCAAACCTTTTCTACTTATGAGATTGCCATTTTTAAGATGAAGAAGGACTTTATCATGCTGAATACTTTTAAGAGTATTTGATCTCTTACATGAAGCTCCAACTGTATTAATAATTCTAGAAGTGAACTCAAAGAGATGCTTTACTTGCCAGTGATTCTTTGCCACTTCCACCAAACATAATTGGAGTTGATGAGCGAAACAGTGAACATAAAATGCCTGAGGATTATCATTTAGAATAAGGGCCTTTAAACCATGAAATTCCCCTCACATATTGGATGCCCCATCATAACCTTGATCACGTATCATTTGTATGCTTAAAGAGTGTTTAGCTAGAATGTCTTCAATGGCTGCCTTTAGTGTAATTGCATTAGTAGATGTGACATGTTTGATACCTATAAATCTTTCAATCACTTGGCCCAACTTATCTACAAATCTCACAGCAATAGCAAGTTGTTCCTTTATAGAAACATCACGGGATTCATCAACTATAATTGAGAAGTACGAGTTATCAATATCATTCATGATATATCTTAAAGTTTAAGCTGATGCAACAATACATATTTCTTTATGGACTTTTGGTGAAGTTAACTTCAGATTTGAGCTAGCATATGCAGATGTCACTATCTTAATTTCTTCATTATGATCAGCTAGAAAGTCAAATAGCTCTAAATAATTTCCTCGATCATCTGAATTGGAAGACTCATCATGACCACGAAATGATAACCCCTGACGTAACAAAAATCTAACACAATCAATGGCTGCAGTCAACATGATCCTATATTCTTTTTTGTTCTTATCATCTTTGCTTAACCATAAACCAGGAAGACTGTGTTCTTGCTTTTTCATCAAATCTTCACATTTTTGTCTAGCCTTATTATGTATGTTATTGTGATCTCCAATGTGACATAATAATTTCTATTTCTTCTTCCAGTTTTTGAAACCTCTCCAACAAATGAATCTCCACCACCTTGACCTTTAATGATCTGCTCTTGAGGTTTAAATAGATAGCAGTAAAGACAAAAAATATCATTTTTTTGCACACTGTACTCTAACCAATCAGAGTATTCATCAAACCATTTCGGATTGAACCTACGTGCAATATTTCCATATAAAGTTTGAGGAAATTGATGACTTCTCGGTTGATGAGGTCCCTTCAGTAGATAAGATCTCCGAATCTTATCTCTATCATTAACATCATAACTCCAAATAGGAAGTCGGAGTCCTGGATCTGATGGTAGATTATTAATATCAATTTCTACGCGTTGTTTTCTCTTTAAATAACGCTCCATAATTTAACCCTAGAATGAAATAAATTACCAAGAAAAAGCAATCGTCAAACAAATATGCTTATACAATAGAAACTTCAACTTAAACATTAAAATTTATGCTATGCTTATTTTAATAGATTTTGTAGACGAGCAGGATACATACACTTAAATACAATTAAGTATCTTACTAGTTACAAACTAAAATAAAATCTAATATACTAAAATCTGTCACAAATAGCTATCTCTTAATCTTCCACCAATATTGATGAATATCATATAAAGTAAAATTTCACATCAAATGCTCATAATCCTCACCTTTTTCCCCCTTAGTCTTAACTCTTAAGGCGAAATCTTTTAATCCCTCAGCCTGGAGACAAATGCACAGCAAATAGCAATGGTTCTTATATATAATTGCTTGAGGCTATCTTAGAAATCTGACCATTTTTCAGTATAAAGCGATGCAAAAGCACAACTAGCAGCTAAAATTATACAGGAATTGAAAAAGATGACTTCAATTTTACAGGAATTTAAAAAGATGACAAATTGACAATAATGATTAGAAAACACTAAAACAGTAATTATGTGTAGATAACTAGATAAACATCATGAAAAATCAAAGTACTTATATATAACTTCAATTATACAAGAATTAAAAATCAAAATTTTGGCAGAAGAACTGATGAAGCGAAGAAAACAGCGATAGAAGCAAAGAAATGGACGGAAGAACGGAAGAAATGTCTAAGAAGACTTACCAGAGCACTTAAAATGATGAAAAATGAAGTCCTCGATCTCCAGTCACATCCCCCGATTCAAGCTTCAAGAACAAAAATTTCGGCGGGACAGCAGAGCGAGTTCGGCGGAGCCGGAGCGGAGCAAGTTCGGGCCGTTCGGCAGAGCGGAGCGAGTTCGGGCCGTTCGACGGAGAGGAGCGGAGCGACCGAGCGAGTTTGGCGGAGCGGAGCGAGGAGCTCGTTCGTTTGGAGCGGACAATAGAGCGAGACAATAGAGTTTGGCGGGGGCAGCAGGGCAAATCTGGAGAAAAAATTAATATTAGGGCAAATTTTAACCTATTGAAGGGGCAAATTATCTAACTGCCCTTAGACTTAAAAGGATTTTACATTTTTTTAGGGGGGGCAATTGCCCCCCTGCCACTACAGTGATTCCACCCCTGAGTATGGTGCATAATGCATAGGAGACATCATAATTTTTCGGTGAAAAATTCTTAAAAGAGGAAAAAATCACTGGGTCTTGTCCAGTTGAAATAATTTCACTAGTGTTAATGGTTGATTATAAATGATACCCTTCCTTGGAGGTGAGTGTTGACTCAATATAGCAAATATACATTGTATAAAGCATATTACATAATTTTAGAATGACAACATCTATTCTCAAGAAAGATTTGGCATGTTCATATGGTCGGTAGAATTGCAATTGTGTGATAGATGTCAGATGAATGACAATTAGCTAGTGACGGTGGTTGGAAGGACTGTAGTTGATAATGATAGTTGGAGGGACCGTAGTTGGCATACGATGGAGGTCGAAAGGATCGAAGTCAACTGAAGATGGTGGTTGGAGAGATCATAGTCGACAGTAATGGTGGTCGGAGGAAACATAGTTGAAGGATGATAGTGGTCAGAGGAAGGCTCTTCAATAGTTTTCATATGGAGATTTGTTGGTGATGGTCAACCAAAGATTCAATAGCGGAGACTTGGTGACACGAATTCATCGGTGGTGGTGCTACAAAATCTTTCTCTCCCCCCTTATGAAAGCTCATTTTTCATGTTTTCCTTCCAGGATCGTCCAAGACGAAGTTGGATCATCCTTGGACAATCGATACAGGTTGTAAAGAAAATTATGGTTGGAAGGTTCGTCCTAGGACGAAATGATGTTCGTCCGTCCAAAATTTTTTCAGAGAGCAACACGTCCAGGTACGATAATAATTTCGTCTGAACGAAATTTGTCTAGAGGGCAAATCGTCCCGGGATGATTTGGGATCGTCCGGGACGATCTGGTGGGATATATATGGAAATGAGATCTTTTGAAGAGAGAAAAAAGGGCAGGAGAGAGAAAACCAAAGGAAAAAGAAGAAAAAGTGATTTTTGAGCTACTTCTGTCCGTTTCCGTCTGTAGTTGCAGTTGAGAAAGTTGACTGACTCAAGATAAGACACATTCCGCCTTTCTCAATTTTCAGAAACGAGAATTTTGATGATTTTTCTGTTCCAAATTTTGTTTACGTTAGCGAATAATTGGTTTCATTTTGCACTATTAAACTTTTTATCACGTAACTTTTGGTATGTCTCTGAGATGATATTTTTGCACGTTTTGAGTATTTTCTAGAAGATTTTCTCTGGGTATTTTGATCTCTACGATGTTTTAACTGAATAATGAATTATCATGATCTTAAAAAATGTTACTTCAGTACAATAAAAGTCTTATAATGATGTTGTGCATTATCTGTAATAATTTGGTGAAGTTCTGTATCTGCGCATTCTGTGTAAATTTTGTATACTGTCGTTATGCCGGTGATGATTTTCTAACGAAATCCGATTTTCTGAATTGAATGTTTTGATGTGCTGTGATATCAGAAGGGAGTTATAAGGGGCCAGAATCCTTTGAGATTGTGTATGTGTCAGGAAAAATCTAAGAAATCTGAAAATAAGTTCTTTTTTGAAAATTCTATATATCTGTTCTATTCTAGTGCTATAAGCATAAAAGGAGACATAAGGGGTCAGAATCTGAGATTATGTCAGTGTTAGGAAAGGGAGGCATAAGGGGCTAGAATCCATCGAGATTCTGTCATGGTCAGGGATATGTGATATGTGAAATGTGATTTTATCTGATTTGACATCTATTATATATTATTCTATTTGATTTGTACGATTCTGTTTGTTCCGTATGATTATGTCTGTTCTATATGATTATGTCTGTTATGTGAAATTTGACGTGAATGTTCTGTGATATGAAATAAATTCAATTTTTCTGTATCAGTGGTTTAAATTATGTGTGATCAAGTATCTGTATGATTTCTGATGTATTTTATGATGGAAATTTCTGAAGATTTTGATTGGTGAGTGTAGTCTTGCTGAGCTGTTAGCTCATCCTTGCTTTCTGCGTGGTTTTTAGGTTCTGGGAAAGGGAAGGAAGTCTTGGACTAGCAGTTCGGTGTCTGATCAGTGATTAGGTATTTTGCACTTTTGATTTTTGTACAAACATGACTTTTCTGTTCTATTTTTTTTGTCTACAGCCATGCACTATATTGTATATGATTATTTTGACGATGAAAGAAAGTATAGATGAACTGTTTTGTATATTTGAAGTTTATAGCAGCTCTGTGTTTCTGTTTGTTTGAATACTTGGAAGAAAGTTCTGAAGCAAGTTTCCAAAACTAGATCCTGGATTTTCAACATTTGTCACGACCCGATGCGAGCGGGATCTGTTCCTGTCGGGTTGGGTCGTGACACCCCCTATGTGAAGATTGTGGGCGTATTGGGAGTGGCATCCTCAGTAGATATGGAGAAAATCCAGAGTAAATTTGGAGTGTTCTATCAGACGACTTGTAGTGATTCCCCAAATCTTGAAGTCTTTGTCAAGCATTTAAGTACCTTAATAATATCAAAATTGAGTAATCTTAGGCTCATTAGATTCGTCTCATCAAGCCGCACAATTGAACTATAAGAACGTCGTATTTGGATATCATTTGGGCATCTAATTAATGCTTTGAAACTTTTAAATAGGCTTTGGTTTTTTTATTTGGGCCCATGTAGGCTTGGATTGAATAAAATTTTCTGTTATTATGTTCATCTCCATGAGATGCTCAATTTGACTATATGATTGCTGAAATCGGAGTTTGGATGATCTCAAATTTAATTATGGAAGTTTCTAATTCAGATCTGGATTGATATTTGTGCTTGATCAAGACAATTTTTGGTGACATATCAAGAGGATATGTTTATTTTTATAGCATTAAATGGAAATGATATACATAAATTAGTTGATAACTATTTCTAAGAATCATAATATTCTTTTCATAAAAAATCCGAGATAAAAAGTCACATTATCTAGCCCATTTGAAAGTTGCACTAGTGTAAGTTAATAAAGATATATAATATGTTGTTCCCCATAACTCAAGAACACTAAAATAATATCATAGCTATGAATTATTGAAAATATCTCTTGTGATGGTAGTAGAAGTCATTAAGTGTCTAAGTTATCATCAGGGGATGATGAATAATCAGCTTGATCATTCTCTTAATAGCAAGAGAGACCTAGAGATTGGTAGGATGAGTGTCAAAAATCAATTGTTAGTAGGCATCCAATAATAGTTGACTAGGAATGATGAAGGTTGGATAATGATGGGTGGTCAATGACTTGGCTTTTCTGAGATTATCAGACTAGGAAAATTGACATACGATTCAAATAATATCATAACATATTTGATACATAATTTTAAAGGTTGGGGAAATCAGGCGGTTGACTCAATCATTCCCTTTGTAATAGAGAAAGTCAGTTAATATAAAGATTTGCATCAAACATTTGCCTATAAGATTTTAGGTGTTAGTCTTTCATAGCTTTAGTTTTTAATAGGCATAAAGAGATGATTAATGAGGAATATTGAAAATATGATAATTAAAAAAAAAAAAAGATTCAATCATTCTCCTTATAACAGGGAATATAAGCCAATGAAAAGATGGATATTGAACATCAATGGCTTAAAAATATTAGATGTTAACAAACTTTGAGCAATAATCAATGAAAAATGTTGAAGGTTGAGCAACATATGGGGATTAAGTCGGTTAACCTCCTTATATAAGAGGAAATCGAGTGTCCTAAATGAAGAGTGTCAAACATCAACCATGGAATGTTAGTGGATAATGGATGATACAATACAAGAAAATTGTTCGTTATTGCGGACAAATTTTGTTTCCTATGAATTTTTTGTGAAAATTTGTTTGGCAGTAAATCATGCATTAGAAAGTTTATTCTGGCAAAATTTTTTTGCCGAAAATATTTCCGGCAGGCTTACCGATGGAACTCTAGAAAAAAAAAAAAGAAACAAAAATGTTGTTCTGCTAGTATGAGTTCAAGCATTTTATCTACTAGAATTTCTGGCGGAAATGTAATGCCAGTATTTCTAGCAGATAATTCACTAGACAGTTACCATTGTTGACCTCGTTTTTGGCTCGAGCCTGCTCGAGCACTTTCGACCAATCTAATTGGACCCCGTCGAGCCCAATTCGAGCTCGAATTGACCCGACTCGAGCCGGATCAGACTCGCATGCGTTCAATTAAATTCGATTAATTTACTTTCGTAGCGTCGTGCCTAATTTGATTTAAATTGATATTGGACCCGATTTTATACGATTAATTTTGTCGCGCTGACTCGAACTTGAATTGAGCCAAATTCAAACTTGAGTCTAACCTAATTCAACCCATTTTAATTCTGTTAAAGCTCATGTGACTTTCAACGAATTTTGAATTTTATTCCCAAATCAAGAAATGTGATCCAGCGGTTCTAATTGCATCGAGCGCTTAATCCTGCAATTTCAGAACTCTCAGACGCGTGATATACTCATTTTTGGAGAGAGGCAGGCCCGGGACAGCAGGGGTTAAGGCGAAACAGAGCTTTGGCTCTCGGTTTAGAGAGCTTCCATGCGATCTCCCACTGGTTTCAATAGTCCAGACGGACAAGAGGAGGAAGGCGGCATCAAGACCGGAGCCCTATCTATCTCACGCGAGGCTCTCTCTCGGCATTCCGCCCCAGCACTCACGCCCTCTCTCTCACGATCTCGCTTTTCCTCTCTCGCTTTCCTGTTGTTCGTGAAATCCAACCAGGGCCGACGACTCTAGCTCTCGACTCGTCTCTTCCCCTTCGGTTCCTACTGCTCGACGGCTCCAGGTCCATCTGAACCCAGCAGCCACCCGACTTCCCCTGTTCTCTCACGATCTCGCTTTTCCTCTTCCCTTCTTCTTATATTTTCTTCTTCCTTCTTCTTCTATTCTTTCTCTTCTTCCCTTGCCCTCTTTATCCTCCTTAGCTAGTATTTCTTCATCAAACGAGTTTGAAACGGTTCGATTTCAGTTGGGATGAGTTTGACAGAGCATGCCCTATCATTTTATTTTGTTTAATTTCTTTGTACATGGTTGGGTATCACATGATATTTTAGGGCTTTTGGAATATGGAGGTTATTGGTCCTAAATGGTTCTGTTTGTTCAAGAATGAGCAGCCATGCATCAAAGTCTACTTGAGTTATGTTATTTCTCTTAGAAATTTTAGGTATGAATGGTAGCAAGTCTTGAAGAGCTATGTTATTTCTTTTCTTTGAAATATGCATATCAAATGTTTGTGGAAATGCCCATTAATAAATTGCTGATATATTTATATTTTATTTGACCTACATCATTCTCTTATAAATGTGAAAATGTCGATAGAGTGGGGAGTATATGTTCTAAGTTTATTTCTCTTGCAAGTCTTGATACATTAAGGAGATGTAGTGGTTTGAGCTATACATTTCTTCTCATAAGAAATTTCTTATCTTTTGCTAGCAAGTGCATTTGAGTGTTTTTGGTGTAAGGGTTTACTAACCTTGGTTGGAGATTCATAAAACATGCTTTTCTTGTTACCACGTTCTATGTGATTTCGTGCAAACTACTTATGTGATTTTAATCAAATGTGTGTGCAAATCAAATTTTCATGCTACCTTGCTTTGGGCGATTTCATAAGCATTGCGTACAAATTGTTTGGTAGAGTTTCCTTGGGAAGGAATGGCGATGTTTTTGGTTCAAGTTAAGGCTCCGCTTTGGTCATAATCTATAAATCTTGTAATTATACAAGGTGATTTATAGACATTGTTATGATGGCGTTTGAGTTTTCTTTCATATATGCTCATTGTCTCCCACCTCTTGTTTTCACTACATCAAAAGTATCCTCCGCTTGATATGGAACTTGATATGGTATAAAGGTTTATATGCTTGGAAATGTTTTACACTCATGTTGGAATCAACTCTTTGTGTGGAGCAAGAAATTTTGAGCTGATTGCAGTTGTTGGAACTTTGCTTTTATCGTGTCGGCATAATAGTTTAAAGAAGACTTAGAGCTTCTAAATCTTCTTATAGAGTAATGGATATAATTAAGGCCCATGCCTAGCCTTGAATGTCTAATTTTTCTAAATATTGTGTTGGGAGCATACTTTATGTATTTTGGAATCTCACTTACAGTTTAAAGATTCATCATTTTATAGAGCTTGACATTGATATATACGTGTTCCTTTTAAATGTTGAGATTTGTTGTTTCATAACTTTAAAGACTTGTGAGTGGCATGTATTTTTTTGTGATCCGTAGCTAGTTGGATGCATGTTTATGAGAAGCTTTTACAATAGATATTGAAGGCAAAGTTTAGTAAATCAGGTTAGATCACTCGAGGTGCTTCATGTTTAATTGGAAACATAAATCATGTTCGAGGGCCATGCAAATCTAGACATTGGCATAACGATTACATCCAATAGCAAAGTTCTGTGCATTCATTATGAAATTTATGTACATGCTTATACTATAGAATCGCATTTGTGGTTAGAGAATTTATTTTGCTTGTCAAGTATACATATACGCATGACTGAACATATTCAATGGAAAGATTAGTGATTGTGTGAGAAGTCATTGGGTAAGATATCTTTGTACATGACTAAACATTGCTCTCTCTCTCTCTTAATAAACTGTCAAGGTTTCCTCTCTATTTGATGAATCATTGTTGGCAAGTGCCTCCTCATGGTAGAAATTCCTGCAGCTTTCGTGGAGCTTTTTTCCACTGTTTTGTGTAAGAAAAAGTGCAGTTTTTTTGGACATATTATTGCTGTTTTCATGTAAGAATCACTATGGAATTTGGGTAGATCTTGCGTTGCTTTGTTGTAAGAATTCCTGCAGCTTTTATGAGACTTTTTCCAATGTTTTGGCAAGAGGAAAGTGCAGATTTTGGAGTCTTTATGGTTGTTTTCGCATGAGAATTCCTGTGGCATTTGGGTGGGTCTCTCCTTGCTTCTTTGTCAAATTTCCTACAGCTTTTGTGTAACGTTTTCTCACTGTTTTTGTAAGAAACTAGTGCAGATTTTTAAGGTTTTTTTCACTGTTTTTACATAAGAATCCTCACCGCTTTTTAAGTGAATCTTGCACGGCTTCGTAGTAGAGATTCCTACAATTTTTGTAAGCTTTTCTCACTGTTTTTGTAAGAAAAATAAGTACAGAATTCGAAGTTGTGTCGCTGATTTTTACATAAGAATACTTACGGCATCTGAGCGAATCTTTTATTGATTGTTCTGTAGAAGTTTCTACAGCTTTTATGAAGTTTTTCCCCTGTTTTTGGTAAGAAAAGAATGCATATTTTTAAGAAAAGAGTGCAGATTTTTTAGGAAAAGAGTGCAGATTTTGGAAATTTTTTTTGCTGTTTTCGCATTAGAGTTCTTGTGGCATTTGGGTAGATTTGTCATTGCTTTGTTGTGAAATTTCTATAGCTTTTGTGAGGCTTTTTCTCGCTGGCTTTGTGAAAGAGAAATGCAGATTTCGGAAAGTTTTATCGCCGTTGTCTTGTTTACATAGAAGGCTTTGTGACATTTAGACAAGCCATTCATAGTTCTTGTATTAGAATCTCTGCGCCTTTCATATAGTTTTATAATGGATATTTGTGGAGGATTAGTGCAAACTTTACTTCTTTATTTACTTTTGGCAAAGAATGACTATCTACATTTGATATTTAGCGAAATATAAAGACTTGTTGAAAGGTTATGCATGGTTCACTCTTTATATATATATATATATATATATATATATATATATATATATATATATCTATATATATATATATATCTGGATTGAATATAAAATTGTGTAAGATGGGACGGTACACTTTCCCTTATGGTTTCAGTTAAAGAGAGATGTGCACTTCATTCTCAACTAATAGGCACCCATGATGCTCTCACAAAATTTGCTAGAAACAAATGTTAGAAAACATACATACTATACTCTCTTATTGGCAAGCACCTATGATTGGTTATATTTCGAGAAGTCTATAAGGAAATCTGAAGCCATTTGCAGCAAGCCTTTTTTTTTATGATTATGACTTGGTTAGGGATCTAATTCTAAATGTTTTATTTGTCTACTACTTGGTTTGGAAGGGCATGTTTGCAATTTCTTTTCTCAAGTACATGTGGCCTTGTGAGAATTTTTTTTTTTTAATGTTGAAAGTTTCATGCAGTTATCTACTTGGCATGTTTTCTCGAGTAGAAAAGAGATAGGCGAGTATCAATATTCATACTTTGGTCGAGCTTCAACACTAAGCAAGTCAATTTGATTGCATGTCACAACTACAACTCTCAACATCACATTGGCTTGATTTTACTATGATAATTTTGGATGGAGACAAAATAATTTGATACATGCTTATTTAGTCCACTTGTAGGTTCCAAATCTTCTTTATGTATTTCATTAGTTATAAATTGATTGGGATGAGTTCGAGAGTTCTTACTAGATTTATTATGTGCATTCATGATCATGTTAGATAAAGGTTTATATAAGCATAGATAGTTTTCTCTTGTTGTTTCTTCGCGAGTATTTTCATTTAAAATAAAATAAAATTTAGAAAGGTTTTATGAATGGTTTTATGGTCGAGAGCTTTCTTTTGTAAGTCAATTTGTGTCTAGTGGCTTTGTTTTAAAGGCTTTTATACGACGTTTTTTTTTATGAAAGCTTTACAATGAGGGGTTGTATACAACTTCCTTGTTGGAGAGCTTCGCGGTTTCTAACCCACTCCAAATGAAAGGAGAGGCACTTGATTAGTGGTTATTTGGGTAGAATTTTTGTGTCAAAAAGAGGAGATTTTGGAAGTTGGTTTTGTAGAGTTTTGTGTCAAAACAAAATGAAAAGAAAAGGAGATTTTGGGTAGATAGCTTTTGGGAGGTTATGTGTAATAGATTATTTAGAAGGTCATTGAAAATTATTTTGAAATGTATAATTTTATGATTAAACTTGTGTAGTAGGATCCCTTAATGTCTTTTTGAGAATGATTAATGCTATGCTTTTCTTGTTGGAATTAAAATCTTTTAGTAGTTATTGCTAAGTATGAGTTTTGAAGTTTAAACTTTAAGAAATTTTGGGTTAGATTCCCTTAATGTTTTCTTTCTATAAGATGAATTTTTGGAGTTTGAGGCATTAGAGAGCTTTAGGTTGGAAAGTCTTTAGTGTCCTTTTGGGAGTAAGGTAGCTCTTACTTGTTTGAGTTGGATTCCTTTAGTATTAGTTTCTATAGAAAAGAAATATAGAATTTTGGGAGAAGTATAAAACAAAAGAGACTCTTATTTTAGATTTAGAGTTGGGAAGTTGTATCCCCTTATTGATATAGGATTTGTTTAGAATGTGTCGGTTAGTAGAGTTGGGTTCGTATCAAGTGCCTCGTTTGGAGTGGGAATAGCAAAGGGCATTGTTGCTGTTATAGGATGCACTTGACTTCTACGAAGTGTATCCAATAACAACAATGCCTACACCCCTTTTTGTATTTGATTTTCGTTCTTTTTATATTCTTCGCATTTAGTTGTCTTTTGCTTAGTTTTGCTAGTTTCTTCACTGTTTCTCTCGCATTTCGGTACTGCACACCTACAAACTAAGGAAGATTCACAGACATACGACTCGATAAATAATAAAAGGTACATTCTAGTTTTTTTTATTGCATTTTTTTACACTGTTATTTATTTATAGAACTGCTCTAATACCTATCTTTCTTTTGTGTTGCGAGGTACCTTTTGGAAAGCAATGGATAAGGAGCACTTGGAGCTGGAGCTAGGACAACCGGACCCAAGCATCAGTCGTCCTTACCCATATGGTAGGGGCGCTACGGGCGGAACCACCGGGTCATAGCCCCCGGTGCCGTAAGTTTACTAAAACTTAGAAAACCTTCAGGGGCCTAGATGATTGTGCGCCTCCCACCCTTAGGACCTTAGAAACTTCAATTATATATTTAGGATTGCTTTCACTTTTTTTTTAGATCCCTAAAATCCTATGACATCCGTGTAAAAGTCTTAGGAATTAGAAGAAGAACAACACTTTTAGTCCTACGACACTAGTGACATCTAAAGACAAAAATTAAGGATCGAGTCTTAGAAAACATAGACTTATGATGCATGTTACTTATAGGATAGAGACTTTGAAACAAAAAAAACTTAGTGACACATTTTCCTAGATTTGGATTTTCTTTTCTTAATTCATTAATAATCAACTAATCAATCTTAACCTAATTCATAAAATAAGTTAAAACACCTAATCCTTAATTAAACTATTATTAACATTCAATAATCATTAAACTTTAAAGTCTAAAATGCAAATCTAAAACAATTCTAATTAATTTAATAATCAACCCTTAACCAATCTAAAAATCTAAAAGATGTAGATTATATCAGGAGATTAAGTTACAAACTAAACTCATTAGGATAAATAATTTTTAAAGATCAAACTTAGGATAATCTTTTAAAAGTAATCAATAAATCCCTTAATACACAATAAACGCTCCAAAAGTGAAGTTTATCGGATGGACTACTTCGGGCTACGGGGCTAAGTGTCCTAAGGAGGCTGGTTCCTCGAGCCTGGTGGCACAACGCCACGAATGGATCTAATGGAGCGTCAAAACCTAAAAATTAATCTTTCTAACTGGCCTAATTCAAACCTTAATAACAAAATGTTTAATCTACCCCTTTTCTTTTTCTTTCTTTAATAACAAACCACAATAATCAAACAAAATTAATTATCACTGGGTAACCTAGGCCTACGAGGCTATTAAGTTAGCCCAAAGGAGGGTGAAATAAACCTCACGGCCTCGGTGTGAAACAAAGGTGGTAATTAATCAAACACTAAAAATAAAATCATCTTTAAAATAAATCCTAAAATTCTAAGATTTGAATCTTAACTAAAATTTCCTCTGCCCTTTTCAACAAACAAATATACATACAACTCTAACTAAAACTATCCTATATAGGACTTACCAAAACCACACAGCTTTCACACACTTAGATGAGTTTGATAGGGCACGACTATTAGCTTTAGGTTAGGCTGTTGTTTTGCTTTACTTTTCTGTACTTTGTTGTGACGCCCTGCATGTGACTCGTGTGCTGGTTGTTATATTTGCTACCTGTTGTAGCTTTTCTGCCGTGTTGTTTTTGTACTGCTTCCTTTTAGTTCTTCTTTCTGCACTGATGTTAGAATACCCATAGGTTAGGCACGTTCTTTTATACTAATGCTGCCTTCCTGCAGGTGGTCGTGCTTACACAGCGCTAAAAAGAGGGCTAAAATTAATAATAATAAATGTATAATTACTTTAGGTACCTGCTTCAGCTGCTTAGCCCCCAATAATTAGAGCACGGCCAAATAATTGATGTGCGCATTTTAATTTACATATATAACTGCTTGGGTGAAATTTTTATTATAACTGCTTAGGATAACCCCTGCAGGAGAGTCTAGATTTTTCTTTCTGTTGAAATGTATTTGATAGTAAACTTTGTGAAAATCATTAAAATAAGGTATTTTTAAAGAGATAGCAATCCAAAGGGAAAAGTAAACCCCTACAAGGGGGTTTCCTTTTTCATTTGGGCATTCTCTTGGAGGACGTACTATGAGGAGCCCGAAGAGCTAAAGATGATCCAAAGACGAATCAAGGAAGTGAAGAAGAAGAGTGAAGATAAAAATGCCTTGTTTTAAGATTTGTGTCATTTTCGAGTTATTGTCAGTGGAGCCCGACCACCTTTACTTTTCTATACTCTGTGATGTAATATTGTATGGCACTTGCCATGGACACTCTTTTTCGTGGGATTTGTTTCTGTGTTGTGATTTACTTACTTTGTTTGCGCAGTAGAACCGGCATGCTTTTTATAGGTTTTCTTTCTTGCATGTGCTTGTGTCTGACCGTTAGGCTCTTTTAGGATAAAAATTCTTCTACTCGTAATTAATAATAAAAATTTAAGATTAACTCACATATAAACCATAACGATTTTAGGGAATAGCCGGAATCGTCCGGGGGCGCATGCACGCATTCTCTCTTCTATTAGACAAATTTCCCCGCCTGAGGGTAGAGTCCGGATAATCTGGCCTATGAGGATGAAGTGCCGGACCTAGAGAAGTTTAGTCATTAAAAAACTATTTTCTATAAGCCTTTTTAAAATTTCATACATCACTGATTTGGAGACTTTGACCTGCATAAATTGCATTAGTAACTAATTAAAATCAAAATTTAATTGGATTAGTTTTAGGAGCATTGTACCACTCATAAGTGTGGGATCACTTAGGAATCTCTCTAGTGGTCGATCCCAAATTTCAGTGTCTAAACTACCCTCCCATCCTTCATACAGACTGGACAGCATGGATTTTACACGATTAGGTGGTTTTAGCTGGCTTCCTTTGTCAGACAAGGAATAAGTCCAGGACTGCATTAGTTAGGTCGTAGATGCTAGTGTTGTGTGTACAACACTACATCTCTTATAGATTTAGGATCTAAAGGTGAGGGATACGAGTGTACCCCTACACACCTTATTGGTGGGTTAGTTCTCTACTTTTCTAGAGGCTATAAATCCTACCCATCCGCGTCACACAGATGACGCCACCTCCTTCCTTCTCTCGTGCATGTTTGAGTGCAGTGTCTTCTCTCTTTCTCTCCAAGTTTTCTCTTCTTGAGATCGGCCGATTGTTGACTGAACCACTTGTGATTTGATTGAGCCAACTTGGGATACTCTTTCTCTTTGATTAGGAAAGCCTAGAAATACCCTTGCACTAAACCCATTAGAGAAGATAATCTAACATCCCTAATCGAGAGTTTTCTTAGATCAAGGTCTAAGATATAATTAACTACGGGGGCTTGCGCCCGTAGGTAACCGATCCCCACAATCAAATAAACCATATTCGATGCTGATGTATCGAATAGGGGAAATCTCGTGAACTTTTGGGTTATAGATATTATTATCCATCGAGGTTGGTAGGTGAAAGCCGCTATCCTCCATGGCTAATCGTATCTATAACTCCATCTGTTCTTCCATCGGCCTGCTTGTGCCGAGTGTAAAGGCCTACGACCATTTTGTCCTATGGGATAGTGTGATCGTACTCTTTGCATTCGGACCACACGAGCGGAATCCTTTCGGAGACCCATATATTTCTAGCGACCACGGTGGGACAGGTTTCTCTCTCCATCTTCGGATGTTAAATTATCTCCTTTGGTGTGCATTCTGGGTTTAGTGCTCTTTAGTTAGGTTCTTCCTCTTCTAGCCTTACAGGCTATTCCGTCCCTTTCTCTCTTGTTCCTTTTGGTGGTTTTATTTTACGCTAATTATTACAGTTTGTGTTAGCAGATAGTGCAATGGCATATTCAGGTCCGTCTGTTACTTTTTGTTTTGGCTCCGACTCACGGGTGATACTCCCTGAGTCCCTGTTGACGAGCCCACCGGCGGGGGGATCACTTTCGGATCCTTCACTGATTTGGCGTACATCACTCTTGGCGGGCCAACCCCCTCCGAGGCTGCCGCATTCTCTCCACTTCAGAGGAGAGGACGCGCAGCTATGCGACCTTTTGGACGACCCGGTTCTCGGCAGCCAGCCCGGGCACCCGTTCGTCCAGTTGCTGTTCGTGCGCAGCCAGTGCGCCCGGTGGTTAGGCAGCCAGTGCCTAGGTGTCACGCCCCGAGATCTAACTTGGAAAGAATGTCGATCAATTTGCAACAATTTACCAGAGTTATCTATAAATCTTCAGTAAGCAATCTATCAAACATCTATAACATTTAAAACTTCAATATAACAGTTGATTCAAATCTCAAAACATCATATACAATACTCAGGAACTACTCTATCAATACAAGAAAGGAAACTATCCTGTCCTGAGTACAAAAGAATCAACTATCTATCAAAAGAACTAAAAACCTGCAGATCTGGATCAATGCCTATCTCCTGCTCCCGAGCCCTGACCTGAAAATATCAACCACATATAATGAGCTTTACAAAGCCCAGCAGGTCACCTAATACCTATAACTGAAATCAAAGCACGGCAATGCGATCAATATGCGTGTCAATCTATCAATCTGAATCAGTCAATGGTCAATGAGTCAATGCAGCGGAAATCAATAGTCAATAAAACCAGTCAATGCAGCGGCAGGCAATTCGATAATCAACTAAATCAATCAACGTCGTCAATCAAATCGATGCTATCAAATCAATACGATCTATTCAATTGAAATCAATCGAGAAAGGCGATACGAAACAATGAATCTATAAAACAGTCAATACGGTGTAGAATAGTAGCAACAGTGAATCTATAAGTCTATAGGCAGCAAAATCAATGAATCTATAAGCAGTAGTCGATGTCCATGCTATCAATGCAATATCTATATCCATCCATTTCTATATCAATGCTCAATGTCGATGCACAGAAATCGATCAGTGAAATCAATGAAATCGTACGATCTAGTAAATCCAATCAAAGTCGATAAAGCAGGAATCTATAAAACAATGAATCTAAAAAGCAATACAGTAAACATGCAATTCAATACTATATACTGAACAAGTACAATCTACTGGCTATGTTGCTGTTGTAGAATCCATATTTCTGTTGTAGATAATACATTGGTTCAATCAATAAGAGTCGTCACTCTTTTCGCCCGTCGGCATATCAATAAACTCCTTATGTCTCCCTTCAATAATCAATAATCAATGTTTAAAGGAAAGCCCGTCGGCCCACCATCCTGTACAGGTATCAATATCAATCTCCACCAATGTTCAACCAGGTTCCACTTGCGATCAGTATCAATAGTCAATTCAATCAATAAGCAATTCAATAGTCGATATTAAAGCAATCATATCAATAATCAATGCAAATCAGTTCAATCTATCAATTTCATACAATTCAAGAAATGTACGAAAATCGGGCAGCATAACGGCAGTCGGTCAAATTTACACAAAAATCCTGCAAAAAGACACAGTTTCCAAATCTTTCCAAATTACAATAGAATATCTATAACGTCAATACAAGACTATCGATCTATAAAATCCAAATCAAATCAGGTCCCGATTATTTTCTATTCAATTAAAATCACGTAGAATTCGATTAAAATCTCGTAGAATCAATTCCGACCGGTAAAATCTTCGTAGAATACAGTCAAATCGTGTACAATAATCATATCTATAACATACTAAAAGTTGTGCGGTGAAAGTCTTGTCAAATCAAAATCAGGTCGAAAAGTCGACTACGAAAACACAAAACAGATCATATCTCGGTCAAAACACAAAATCTCTGAAAACAGAAACAGGGTTCGGAGTCCTTACCACGAGATCTACACTTTTCCCAACAGCAGCGTCGGACGAAAAGCGCTCCGCGGTCTCCGAAAATCAACTTTTCTCTTTTCTTCCTTTCTCTTTCTCTCTCTACAAAATATCTGATTTTTAATTTTGATTTTCTCTCTCCTCAAAACGAGCTCATTTCCTTATATCATACATGGATCGGCCTGGCCGATCGTCTCGATCGGCCTGGACGATCAGACCAATTCTGGTCGTCCTGGCCGATACTCCAGGGCGATGATCAGGACGATTTTTAGGAACAGTGCAGATCGTCCTGGACGATTCTGTCCAGAAATGGCTCCAGAAATCAGCTGTTTTCAATGCACTGATCGGCCTGGACGATCCAAACTTCGTCCTGGCCGATTCTGGGAGGAAAATCCAAATCAGAGAGGAACAGTAAGGAAACGAGATATTACAATCTCCCCACCTTAGAAAAATGTCGTCCCGACATTTCCCTAAAGGTACGAAGCAAAAACAACGCAAAACAAATCGATCGAAAACCAAATCCAAAACAAAACTCGTCGAAATCCATACAGAACACACAATGCAATCAATCAAATGTCAATATGCGATGTTCATATGTCAATATCAATCGGTTAGTCAAATCAATCTTACCAGTAAAATCTTCTGGTCGTTGCTGATCCTGATGCTGTAAACTCTGTAGACTGTAGACGCGTGGCACCACTGGAGGAAGTGCAGAAGGTCGTGGCTCAACTGTCTCCCTCTGATCTCTAACAGTCCTATCATCCATCCGGTTCCCTGATCTCTCACTGTAGGCCCTCGAGCCAACAGTCCTCTGCTGTCCTGTACCCGTGCCAGAACCAGTCCTTCCACCCAGTCCTTTCTGAGGACAATCTGCTGCTCTGTGTCCTTGCTGTCCACAGTGAAAACACTGACCCGTCAATAGGTAGCACTGACCTGCATGTCGTCTACCACAGTGAATGCACGTGCCAGAACCACCAGATGATACTATCGATGCAGATCGTGACACAGATCCCGATGCAGATCCCTTCGAACCCTCATACCTGCTTCTCTTCTCTCTATCTCTGTCTCTACCAGAATCATCTCGTCGTACGTCATCTCTCCTCCTCCTGGTATCCTCGTACCTCGATACTGGTGTCGTCAACTCAATCTCTATCAATCGGGCCCGCTCCACTAGCTCAGAAAACTCGTGGATCCGAAAAGGTACAAGTGGTTGCCTCAGCTCTCTATTCAATCCGTGCAGAAATCTATAACATTTGTCTTCAGAAGTAGGAATCAAGTGAGCAGCGTACCTCGCAAGTGCAGTAAATTCGGCCTCGTACTGCATCACTGACTTGCGGCCTTGCTCCAATCTCATGAAAGCTTCCTGCATCTGTCGCTGAGCTGACGGTGGTACGAACCACATCCTGAACACTGTAGTGAACTCATCCCAGGTGATCTCAGCATTGGTTTTCCCCTGGAATTTCTCTCTCTGCTGTCCAATCCACCATCTCTCTGCCTCGCTCTCCAACATGAATACTGCCAAAGGTACTTTTCTGTTCCCCGGACACTGCATACTATCAAAAATCTTTTCTATCCTCATTATCCAATCCTCAGCAGCCTGTGGTCCTACAGCCCCTTTGAACAACGGAGGCTTCAGCTTATGAAACATCTGCAAGTGTCTATCAACTTCTTCCTCTTTGCTCCCACTCATCTTGCTCTGGGCATCCCCCATAACATGTGCAATCGCAGTAGCTAACTGCATCATACTCTCTGAAGGTACTGGAGATGCGCTGTGTTGCTCATTCGGTACACTAGATTCTGCCGGAGGATCCATATCTTTTCACCTGCACAATTCAAAACGAATGATACACACATGCAATGATGTATGCCAATGAAGCTCTTAAAGCTACCCAGTCTACCCAATCTCTCAATCCAAACCTACAACTCTGGTAACAATCCATTCTTCCAATAACATTGCTCTGATACCAACTTGTCACGCCCCGAGATCTAACTTGGAAAGAATGTCGATCAATTTGCAACAATTTACCAGAGTTATCTATAAATCTTCAGTAAGCAATCTATCAAACATCTATAACATTTAAAACTTCAATATAACAGTTGATTCAAATCTCAAAACATCATATACAATACTCAGGAACTACTCTATCAATACAAGAAAGGAAACTATCCTGTCCTGAGTACAAAAGAATCAACTATCTATCAAAAGAACTAAAAACCTGCAGATCTGGATCAATGCCTATCTCCTGCTCCCGAGCCCTGACCTGAAAATATCAACCACATATAATGAGCTTTACAAAGCCCAGCAGGTCACCTAATACCTATAACTGAAATCAAAGCACGGCAATGCGATCAATATGCGTGTCAATCTATCAATCTGAATCAGTCAATGGTCAATGAGTCAATGCAGCGGAAATCAATAGTCAATAAAACCAGTCAATGCAGCGGCAGGCAATTCGATAATCAACTAAATCAATCAACGTCGTCAATCAAATCGATGCTATCAAATCAATACGATCTATTCAATTGAAATCAATCGAGAAAGGCGATACGAAACAATGAATCTATAAAACAGTCAATACGGTGTAGAATAGTAGCAACAGTGAATCTATAAGTCTATAGGCAGCAAAATCAATGAATCTATAAGCAGTAGTCGATGTCCATGCTATCAATGCAATATCTATATCCATCCATTTCTATATCAATGCTCAATGTCGATGCACAGAAATCGATCAGTGAAATCAATGAAATCGTACGATCTAGTAAATCCAATCAAAGTCGATAAAGCAGGAATCTATAAAACAATGAATCTAAAAAGCAATACAGTAAACATGCAATTCAATACTATATACTGAACAAGTACAATCTACTGGCTATGTTGCTGTTGTAGAATCCATATTTCTGTTGTAGATAATACATTGGTTCAATCAATAAGAGTCGTCACTCTTTTCGCCCGTCGGCATATCAATAAACTCCTTATGTCTCCCTTCAATAATCAATAATCAATGTTTAAAGGAAAGCCCGTCGGCCCACCATCCTGTACAGGTATCAATATCAATCTCCACCAATGTTCAACCAGGTTCCACTTGCGATCAGTATCAATAGTCAATTCAATCAATAAGCAATTCAATAGTCGATATTAAAGCAATCATATCAATAATCAATGCAAATCAGTTCAATCTATCAATTTCATACAATTCAAGAAATGTACGAAAATCGGGCAGCATAACGGCAGTCGGTCAAATTTACACAAAAATCCTGCAAAAAGACACAGTTTCCAAATCTTTCCAAATTACAATAGAATATCTACAACGTCAATACAAGACTATCGATCTATAAAATCCAAATCAAATCAGGTCCCGATTATTTTCTATTCAATTAAAATCACGTAGAATTCGATTAAAATCTCGTAGAATCAATTCCGACCGGTAAAATCTTCGTAGAATACAGTCAAATCGTGTACAATAATCATATCTATAACATACTAAAAGTTGTGCGGTGAAAGTCTTGTCAAATCAAAATCAGGTCGAAAAGTCGACTACGAAAACACAAAACAGATCATATCTCGGTCAAAACACAAAATCTCTGAAAACAGAAACAGGGTTCGGAGTCCTTACCACGAGATCTACACTTTTCCCAACAGCAGCGTCGGACAAAAAGCGCTCCGCGGTCTCCGAAAATCAACTTTTCTCTTTTCTTCCTTTCTCTTTCTCTCTCTACAAAATATCTGATTTTTAATTTTGATTTTCTCTCTCCTCAAAACGAGCTCATTTCCTTATATCATACATGGATCGGCCTGGCCGATCGTCTCGATCGGCCTGGACGATCAGACCAATTCTGGTCGTCCTGGCCGATACTCCAGGGCGATGATCAGGACGATTTTTAGGAACAGTGCAGATCGTCCTGGACGATCTCAATATCATCCTGGACGATTCTGTCCAGAATTTGCTCCAGAAATCAGCTGTTTTCAATGCACTGATCGGCCTGGACGATCCAAACTTCGTCCTGGCCGATTCTGGGAGGAAAATCCAAATCAGAGAGGAACAGTAAGGAAACGAGATATTACACTAGGCCACTTCCTGTTCACCCTGTTCGTCTAGCGGTCAGGCGGCCAGCGCCTGTCGCTCCTGTTATTCGAGTGGCCCCGGCCCCTCAGCGCCGGCAACTAGCAGTTCCTTTACCAGTTGTTTTGGTAGAGGTTACTCGCGCTCGAGTTTCCCCTCCTCCTTCCTCTTCGAGGAAGAGGGTGGCTCAAGCCGAGCTTCCTCCACCTCCTACTCGTCGGGTTTCTATTTTCACCCGGTTGTCTCGCCCTGAGATTGCCGAGGAGACCCCGACACCCACTCAGTCAGTAGTTCCTGTTCCTTCAGTACAGTCTGTGGGTACTGATGTAGCTTCTTCCTCTACCTCCGGCCTTGGGAGAAGGGCTAGGAGGAATAGGAACAGGAGATTGCGCCTAGCAGCATCCGATGCAGCAGTTCAACGGATGGCAGATTCTGTGGCTCAGCAGGAGCCGGTTCAGCAGAGGATGGTTCCCTTGCAGCGGGAGTCACGTGGACGAGTAGTTACCCCAATCTCGGATGTTGTAGTTGCCCTTGAGATCGACACAGTCCAGGGAGGACGCTTTTCCCCTCTAGTGCATAGTGGTGACGAGGAGGACGCTGCCCGTATTGCAGCAACCCCTCCTGTCCCCACTACTCTTCCTCGTGCTCGAGTCCCCATGGATACTGTCGCTCGGACCCTCACTCAGAGGATCCGAAACATTATCCGTTCAGCGCGCGGTAGAGGTCGCGTTAGTGAGGAGAGGTTACTCCACCAGATCTCTCAGGTGCACACCCAGTTGCAGCGGCAGTCGGTTAGGCAGAGTTACCGGTGGCAGAGAGGACAGCCACCATGACAGCAGACTAGAGTTATTCCTACTGATAGACCTCAGGCAGGTGCCCCTACTGCTGAACGACGCCCTCGCTGTCATGGACGTCGCCCACAGTTAGAGCCTGTCCGACCCCAGCTTGGTTCAGTTGTCTTTGCCCCCTCCACTCAGTTAGATGTTCCTATCGAGTCCCGTCGTAGTAGATGGGTTTGGAGACGTCGGTAGGCGGATGAGCCTGTCGAGACTGAGCAGACAGTTGGTACGATTTGACGAGTTGATATAGTCCCTTCAGGGTCAGCACCAGTTCAGATGAGTCGTGATACAGTTGATGTTGAGGATAGTACTCGGGCTCGAGTGGAGTCAGTTGTTGTTCCTAGTCCCCTTAGGATTTCTTCTCCTTTGGGTCCGTACATTGATGCTCTCCATCAGACCTTCGATGAGGACTTACTCGGAGGAGAGTCAGATGAAGACATCCCCGTTCACCATGTTCGTGTTGTCACGAGGCGTGGCACGTCAGATGAGCAGCATGAGCAGTACGATGATTTGGAGGAACAAGGGGAGGCCGATGTACCTTCCACCTCAGCACAGGGTGGACCTCCCCGTTCAGTAGACACAGATGTCATAGTTTTGCAGTTGCAGTCTCAGATGGCAGAGATGGCTAGAGCCATGGCGACGATGACCGCCCAGTTGACGATGTTAGGGGCTACACCCCATGTTATGGATGTAGTTACTCCTACTACATCCAGAGATGAGCCAGTAGCATCACAGTCGCCAGCCATAGAGCCTGTTAGAGTTGATAGAGTTCAGAGGGCAGTTCCGATGTCTCCCCCAGCAGTACCCTTGAGTGTGCCAGTCCAGAGTCAGTCAGTACAGTTGTCACCAGTTCATATTCAGGACATGATTGCACAGAGAGTTGACCAGGCTATTGCTTCTAGAAAGTCTGGGGATTCTGTTAGTAGAGGTCGTCCCTACCCGGTAGAGTACGAGCGGGAGCCTTACCCCGCTGGGTTTATTCCTCCTCGTTTCCGAGTTTTTGATGGGTTTGGGAACCCAAGGCAACATGTGGCTCAGTATCGGGCCATATGTTATAACATTGGAGGAAACGATACTTTGATTCTGAGACTGTTTGTTAGTAGCTTAGGGGGAGTTGCATTTGAGTGGTATGCCGATCTCCCTAACGATTCAGTTCGTACTTTCGCTGAGATGGAACAGTTGTTTGTTCAGAGGTTCATTAGTACAGAGCATAGAGTGACTGTTGGTGAGTTGGTAGTGACTAGACAGCGTCCCCACGAGTCTCTACCTAACTATATAGTTAGGTGGAGGAACCTTAATCTTCAGTGTGAACCTCAACTGCAAGAGCAGCATGCAGTTGAGATTCTGTTGAAGAACATTGATGGTCCTATTGCTCCTTATCTGAAGGGTTTCAGCATTCGAACCTTTCAGAAGTTGTTAACCAAAGTCACTAGCCTGCAGGACAGCATACCTAGTGCAGTCCCTCCTAAGGCTGAGAGTTAACCCATCCGTAGATCTCAACGTTTGGAGTTTTCTAGGGCACCACCTCTTAGGAAGGGGGAGGTGCATAGTACTTCTGATGCTCATGATACAAGAGGCCCATGGTTAGTTCAGCACCACAGTGTCCACCACCACCTCGACCTCAGTTTCAGCCCCAACCTCAGTTACCACCACCAGTACGGCCTCCTGTACAGTTTCAGCCACGACCCAAGAGTCAGCAGCCTAGGCCCTCTTATAGAACTCCAGAAAACCAACAATATCTACAAGAGAGGCTTAGCAAGGAGTATCCCTTTAAAAGGGAGAGTGTGAAGAAGATCTTTAAGTTTTTGGTCAAGAAGAACATTTTGACATTTTCACCCAATAGGAGAGTGGAAGAGGAGGGGCAGACAGAACATCCTTTGTATTGTCCATTTCATAGACATATTGGTCATGTGATTGAAGATTGCTATGTGTTCAAAGATAGGGTGGAGAGCCTTATGGCTAAGGGTGAGATTCACTTGCAGGACAGCGACCTAGTGAATCCTCAAGGCAAAGTTGCTCAAGTTGTTCAGATGATTACTAGCTCCAGTCAGCGTGACAGCCAGTGTGGTGTTCAGAGCAGTGACTGTAGAGCACCTCTTAGTTCTGGGGAAGAGTAGCAGCTTGTACTCTCTCGCAAGATGAGGGGTATGATCAGACGGGCAGTTCAGAGTTCAGAGGCAGTTGAGAGGAGGCCCCCACAGGCCAAGTCGACAGTTGCCAGCCCAGTTCCTTTGCCAGTTTCTTTTTCTTCTTCTGTTGTAGTGTCTGCTGAGCACATTTCTTCTACTTCTACTTGTACTAGAAAAATGTATGAAAGAGAGAAATTTGTTGTAACTTCTGAGGGGAAGACATGATCTCTTCCAGCACTAACGCTGAAGAATTTTATTCTCCCTTCAACTGATGATGAATTAATGGAAGAAAATGATTCTGGCTACTTTTGGTGTCTTGCTCCTTCTAGTTTTAATTTTCCTAGCACTCGTTCTTCTCATGTTTTATTTATTTCTGAAAATAATGGTGATGATCCTTCGTTTCAAGAAGAGTTCGAATATGAGGAAGAGCCTGTGTTTGCTATTCCTGAAGGAGGTTGTTACATGGATTTTGAAGATGAATCCGAGAATACTCCTCAGTCACTTTTTGTCGAACCAACACAAGCCATGTCCTCTGAACCAAATGAGTCCTCTATTGAATCTGATTCAATACGAGAGATACAGTTGCGTTCAGGTAAGGTCCTACCACCCAAAATGACTAAGAATAATAAAGAAAAAGATAGAAACATCATTACCCAACAGGATGATCCTATTCCTCCTCCTCAAGCACCTGCTAAGGAGAAGGAAAAAGGCCCTCAATTTGATGTTGATTACAATGTGTTGGCTCATTTGAGAAAGATCCATTCTCTTCTTAGTGTTTATGATGCACTAATGATGTCTTCCGACTTGAGAGAGACTTTGGTGAAAGCTTTGCTTGAACCAGAGTCTTATCAAGATTTCTTTGCCACTGAGTCAGTTAAGGATGCATGTTATTTGAGAGAGATGCCATGCATTACCTTTTCAGACCAGGATCTTCTCCTAGGAACTTCTGATCACAACCGTCCCTTGTACGTCACCACTGAAGTAAATGGTTATGAGTTGAACAGGGTCCTCATTGACTAAGGAGCTTCAGTTAATATCCTTAATCATGCCACCCTACATAGTCTCTCCCTTGGTCACTTAAAGCTCACTTCAGATAAGATTATGCTGAAGGGTTTTAATGATCAAGGTCAGCGAGCTCTAGGTTCCATCACTTTACCTTTGCGTTTTGGAGATCTTTTGACTGAGGCAAAGTTTCATGTTATTGAGGCAGATACCTCATACAAGGCTCTCTTAGGAAGGCCTTGGATACATGAATATGGAATGGTGCCCTCTACACTGCACAAGTGCATGAAGTATATGAGGAATGATGTAGAGTTTTCCATTCTTGGAGATACTCAACCCTTTGTCGTGCACGAGATCTCTGTCTACGATGATGCCGAGCATTACATGCCTCAGAAAGCTCGTAGAACTCCCACTGCCCAGTCACCAGTGATACCCGCTAGTGTTGTACAGGGTCCTATGCAGCCACTTGCACAGGGTCCTATACAACCACTAGTACAGGGTCCATCACAGGTTGAGATTGGAGCAGATGTTTCCACTATAGACCTGGATGAATCTTTACGATTTGTACTCAGGCACGATGTTCCCCCTAGTAGAGGTAGGGGATTGTGTGGTAGTGGTCGAGGTAGAGAGTCAGTTCGCCCTCCGAGGAACTTTGATGCTCAAATCCCTCCTCCTTCGCAATTGTACACTTCTCCTTTGACTGTTGAGTCCGACTCTGATGATGAGATGATTGATGTTCCTCGTCATTTAGTCCCTTTGCCTGCCTTTAGTGTTGATCACAATTCATATCCCACATTCCATAGGAGTTTGATTCCTCATGGTGGTTTGGTTGTTGATAGTGATTCAGATGACGACGAAGATGTCGGACGTCAGACTACTAGTCAACAATCCCTTTCTCGCCAGATGTATGGGATGAGAATTGAGGAATCTCCTCTTCAATCTTCCCCTACACCTTCCGTTTGTGTTCGTGGTGCACTACCCTTAGATAGGCGTTCTGTACAAGAGCTGCACACTCTCTATGTACCAGCACAATCTGCGTGGCATGCATCTTTGTTCCATAGTGTAGGTGTCCCACAGAGTACTGATATACAGGATCCTGTGGAATCCACTGTGGATGATGAGATCATGCCAGTTCCCCGATACTTTTCCCCTGCTGTTGATAACTTTGTTGAGCGAGGCATTGTTCCTTCGACTTGGTCAAGTAGATAGGCCCAACAGCAGGCCCGTATTTGGCGAACCGATTTTCCTCGAACTGGGCAGGGTATAGGCTATTCTCAAGAAGATCAGTCCCCTTCCGCCAACATTCGGGTTGTCTCTCATTCCTATCCGGTTGTTTCCATCTCCGATGATGAAGACCCAGAAGAGAATGAGGACAGGGTCCTTGAAGCTCCACGTGAATTCAAAGATGGCGCCAATTCTGCCATGGATGAGTTATGTGAGATCAATTTGGGCACTGAATCGGATCCTCGGCCTATTTTTCATAGTGCTTTGCTATTAGAGTCAGAGGCTCAAGAGTATGTTGCACTCATTTCTGAGTTTAAAGATTGCTTTGCCTGGAACTACACAGAGATGCCCGGTTTAGATCCAGAAGTAGCAGTCCATAAGTTAGCTACTAGTCCTGATGCAGTCCCTGTTAAGTAGTCACCTCGCCGGATGAGGTTAGAGATTGAACAACAGGTGATCGCTGAGACTAAGAAGCTTATAAAAGCTGGTTTTGTTCGCGAAGAGAAGTATCCCACTTGGCTTGCCAATGTTGTTCCAGTCCGGAAGAAGAACGGTCAGATCCGTGTCTGTATAGAGTTCCGTGATTTGAATAAGGCATGTCCTAAGGATGATTTTCCTCTTCCTATCCCTGAGCTTATGGTTGATATCGCTTCATCCCATAGCATTTTCTCCTTCATGGATGGTTCATCTGGTTACAATCAGATTAAGATGGCCCCTGAAAATGAGAAATTCACTGCCTTTCGCACCCCCACAGGTGTGTTTTGTTACAAGGTGATGCCCTTTGGCCTCAAGAATGCCGGGGCCATCTATCAGCGTGCCATGACTATTATTTTTGATGAGCTGATTCATGAGCAGGTTGAGTGCTATGTGGATGATTTAGTGGTCAAAAGCAAGGTCCGTAGTGATCACCTCCGAGACCTACGAATCATTTTTGAGCGCTTAAGAAAGCATGATTTGAAGATGAATCCCTTAAAGTGTGCATTTGGAGTTAGTGCAGGAAAGTTTCTCGGTTTTATTGTTCGCTATCGTGGCATTGAGATTGATCCCTCCATGATCAAGGCCATAGTGGACTTGAAACCTCCTAGGAGTCTTACCCAGTTGAGGTCTTTTCAAGGTAAGCTTGCTTTCTTGCGGAGATTTATCTCTAATCTTGCCGGTAGATGTCATCCCTTTGCTGCTTTAGCAAAGAAGGATGCCCGTTTCCATTGGGATAAGAATTGTCAGGAGGCCTTTGAGAGTATAAAGCGCTACTTGACAAATCCCCCAGTGTTAGCTGCACCCATCCCTGGTAAACCGTTGATTCTTTACACTACTGCCTTGGATGAGTCGCTTGGTGCACTTTTAGCTCAAGAAAATGAGGAAGGCAAAGAGAACGCCTTGTACTACCTTAGCAGACGTTTGATTCCTGCATAGCTAAATACCCGGCAATGGAAAAATAGTGTTTGGCCTTGATCTTTGCTGTGCAGAAACTTAGACACTATATGCTCTCACACAAGATCAGTTTGATTTCTCGAGTCAACCCTTTGCAGTACATGATGACCCATCCGACTTTGTCAGGTCGTTTAGCACGTTGGTCCATGATTTTGCTGCAGTTTGACATTACCTTTGTCCCTCAGCGGGCCGTGAAAGGACAGGCTCTAGCTGATTTTCTTGCTTCTCACCCGATCCCTGCAGACTCCCCACTTAATGACGATTTGCCCGATGAATTAGTCATGAGCATAGAAGAGCAGGAGTCCCCTACTTGGGAGTTTTACTTTGATGGAGCTTCTTCCATTAAATCATTACGTCCTTACGAAACTCCTGTAGTTAGGGTAGGTTTGGGGCTAGTTTTTGTGTCTCCTGAAGGCCACATCCTTCGTTACTCCTACAGTCTTTCAGAGCCTCGTACTAATAATGAAGCTGAGTACGAAGCCCTAATTGTAGGACTCGAGTTGGCTATTCAGATGAGCATCGTGCGGGTGAAAATCTTTGGAGATTCCCAATTAATTATTAATCAAGTGGCTAGAATTTTCATAGTTCTCAAACTTGAGCTCTTGCCTTACCACGATAGAGCAATGGAGCTCTTGTGTTTGATCCCTGAAGTAACTTTAGTTAGAGTCCCTCAATCTGAGAATGGTAGAGCGGATGCACTAGCTAAGCTTGCTAAGGAGTTGGCTGACCCGAATGGAAATTCGGTGTCGATTGTTGTCCAGTACCGACAAGCCTTGTGTCCCGCGGACTTGTCTTCTCCCGATCAGACCCTCACAGTGTGCGCTGTTGAGGAAGAGTTAGATTGGAGAGTCCCCTTTGTTGAGTATTTGAAGCGTGGTAAGCTTCCGGATGATCGCTCTCTTGCCACTCAGATTAGAAAGAGAGCTTTGTCCTTCTCCTACGTGAATGAAACTCTGTACCGATGCTCTTTTGACCAGATGTAGTTGCGTTGCCTCAACAACGAGGAGGCTCGTAAGGTCATGGGCGAGGTACATGAGGGGCTTTGTGGTGCTCATCAGTCCGGACCTAAGATGAAGGTCAGAATTAAACGCCTTGGTTATTATTGGCTGACGATGATCTGTGATTGCATGGAGCACGCTAGGAAATGTCACCAGTGCCAGATTCATAATACTGTCATCCACCAACCTCCTAATCCGTTGCACCCCATTGTGTCTTCTTGGCCTTTCGAGAGTTGGGGTACGGATGTAGTGGGTCCTATTGACCCTCCTTCCTTTAAGGGTCATAGGTTTATTCTGGCTGCTACTGATTACTTCTCTAAGTGGGCAGAAGCTATCCCGCTTAAGGAAGTTAAATCAGAAGATGTGATGCGCTTCTTCCGAGATCATGTTGTCTATCGTTTTGGTGTTCCGCGCCGTATAATTTCGGATAACGGTCCGTCTTTTAGAAGCACCAAAATTGCTAGATTTGCCCGCCGCCATAATATAAATTGGCGATATTCCTTGATTTATTATTCTAGGGCTAATGGTTTGGCTGAAGCATTCAATAAGACCTTAGTCCAATTGATAAGAAAAATACTTGTGGCAAATAAAAGAGAATGACACGATAAATTGTCTGAAGCATTATGGGCTTATAGGACTACATATCGTACTCCTACTCAGTGTACACCATATGCTTTAGCTTTTGGGGTCGAAGCCGTCCTCCCACTTGAGGTCGAGCTCCCTTCGTTGCGTGTAGCAGTTAGCAACAATCTATCTCACGAGGATAATGCCCGACTCCGGTTGGAAGAACTTGATGGTTTAGAAGAGCTTCGGTTACAAGCTTATCAGAACCTCAAGTTATACCAGGCCCGGATGGACCAAGCTCATGATCACCTCGTCCGACCCCGTGCTTTTCAGGTCGGTGAGTTAGTCCTTATCCTGCGTAGGCCTATCATCTCGCGTCGTCGTCGAGGTGGTAAGTTCGAGCCCATTTGGGAAGGCCTATTTGTTGTAGAGCAAGTATACGATGGTGGATCCTACTTACTAGTTGATGCGAATGGTGTTCATCCCATGCCCGTCATCAACGGGCAGTACTTGAGAAAATACTATGCTTGAGTTTGCACATCGTAAGGGGCATCCCCCGCCACTTGTAAATATCCCTCTGTATAGATATAACTCTAAAGAATTTCTTGTATTTTTTGGCAATCCGTGGCCACGACGATTTGTCCTCTACCACGTGATGTTCGTCATGCAAAATATGAGATTGTCTTTAGATGTTGTATGTAAATACGCCGTAGGGATGTTTGTGCTTACGTTCACATTCACTAGTCACTTCGGTGTGTTTGCACAGAATCACCTTTCTAACCCTTGTGAGGGTTGGTTTTCTCCAGTTTCACTTGTCACTTTCAAGTGTGCTCTAGGATACCAAAACTATTAACTCGAATTTTTATGGAATATGATACTGGGTCCATCCTCGATCTATATTTGTCAAATATAGTGGTGTTGATCCATGATCACTTTGTGAATTTCCCTACAAATTGTTGTTGTAATATCTCTCTCTCCCCAGTTTTATTCATGTGGCGAATATGGCCTGGGTTATCAAAAGCCAACAATTTCCCCATCTCTTCAAAATATATATATATAAATTAAAATAAATAAATAAATAAATAAATAAATAAAAAAATGAGGGAAGCTCTTAGTTGAGTAGAATTGGTTGCCCTTGTCACAGGTGGAACCCGGTTCTACATTCCAAGAGCCCAAAGTCCCTTAAAATTCTTTTCTTTCGAGAGGGAAGCTCTCAGTTGAGTATAATCGGTTGCCCTTGTCACAGGTGGAACCCGGTTTTACGCTCTAAGAGCCCAAAGTCCCCTCAAATTCCCTTCTGTCTCCTTAAAGCATTTCGATGATTGCTTAGGAGATGACTGTGTGTTCATTTCTTCGATTATGATTGTTCACTTTTAATGGGATGATGTTCTCTCTTACTTGTGATGTAGTATATCTGGCTATAGATGTTAACATCACTTCTTAGTGGATTTTGATCTTCTAGCAGAAAGTCGATCCGCTACTTCTTTCAAATGATATATTTTCTCATTGAGATCTTGATTTTAGTTACAAGAGCAGTCTCTTTTGAATACATAAATGTTGCTTGTACTTTTCACAGGGTCCCATCAGTTAGCATGGGTGTTATCACTGTGATTTCCTTAGTAATCAATAATTTTTGAGATGATGATTGTTGTTCTTAGTGGCAAGTGTGTCCCCTTACCACTCCTATTGCTATTCCGTTGATATGAGATTATTCTTTCATTTGTATGTTTCTCTTCTTAGAGAGATATACATTAGTTGATTGCCTCATATTTTATGATTTCAATTGTGCCTAAGAAAGTCTACTTGTGTTTAAATTACTCATGGCCACGACGATTTGTCCTCTACCATGTAGTAACTAAAATATAAGTTTAGAATTTCTTAGATGACTGACTACTTCTCTTTCCCTCACAGCACCACGCACATGTGCGTTGGGTGGTTGTAGAGGTGACTTTTATCTTTTGTTCTGCCGTTGCGATCTGGTCAGGCAGACATTAGACCCTTTGAGAAGCTCTTTATTCGTTGTTGCGAATATAGTCAGATGAATATTGAGCTGTTCTCATTCGCCGTTGCGAATATGGTCAGGCGAATGCTGAACTCCCTTTTCTCTTTTCCCATTTGTTCTGCCGTTTCGAATATGGTCAGGCAGACATTGGGTTGTCCTCATTCACTGTTGCGATCTGGTCAGGTGAATTTTGGACTTTCTTCTTTTGTCCCACCGTTGCGATTTTGGTCAGGTGGACATTAGACTTTTGGGGAGGGCTCATTATTCACTGTTGTGAATATGGTCAGGTGAGTTTTGAGCCATTTTCATTCGCTGTTGCGATCTGGTTAGGCGAATGTTGACTCCCCCTTTCTAGTTGGGTGCCCGACAGAGTCCCTGGGAGGCATACTTCACCACCTCTTCATTCCCCCTATTTTATTTCCTGTTTGGGGGTTGTTGAGTTTTCTTTTGATTCTTTGTTTCGCCGTTTCGAATAAGGTCAGGCAGACATCGAGTCATCCTCATTCACTGTTGCGATCTGGTCAGGTGAATGTTGGATTTTGTCTTTTGTTCTGCTGTTGCGATCTGGTCAGGCAGACATTAGATATTTTGGGAAGCTCTTTATTCGTTGTTGTGAATATGGTCAGATGAATATTGAGATGTTCTCATTCGCTGTTGCGATCTGGTCAGGCGAATGTTGAACCCCCTTTCTTTCACCCTTTGTCTCGCTGTTGCGATCTGGTCAGGCAGACATCGGGTCGTCCTCATTCACTGTTGCGATCTGGTCAGGTGAATGTTGGACTTCTTTCTTTTGTTTCACCGTTGCGATTTTGGTTAGGTGGACATTAGATCTTTTGGGAGGCTCTTTATTCGCTGTTGCGAATATGGTCAGGTGGATATTGAGCTGTTCTCATTCGCTGTTGCGAATATGGTCAGGCGAATGTAGAACTCCCTCTCTTTTCTTACTCCTTGTTTTGCTGTTTCGAACATGGTCAAGCAAACCCGGAATTGTCCTCATTCACTGTTGTGATATGATCAGGTGGATGTGGGACCCCCTTGCTTTTCTCTATTCTGCTGTTGCGATGTGGTCAGGCAGATAGATGATTCTATTACTTTTGATTACTATTATTTTCCTATGATTGTTATTATTTTCCTTTGATTATTTCTCTTTGATATTTCTTTGATTTTCGAGTTATTACTGAATTCCTTTCTTTCCGTATCATCTTAGATATTTGTTGTAGGTGATCATTGAATTCTACTTGGTTCTTTGAGATCTTCCTTCTCTTATCTTCCCACTTTAGTTGGGCGAATGATTGATTTGTTCTCTCTCTTTATTGATTTGGTTTTCTTTAGCTGATTGCATTTTCTTATGGACTTTCTCTGGTCGACCTTGAGCTTGTATCTTCCTAGAGTTAGGAAGGTCAACGCCAACATATACGGTTCACTTGTTGTTCGCCGCATATGTTGGGGGTCCGTTTGTTGACCTCATTTTTGGCTCGAGCGAGCTCGAGCACTTTCGACCGATCTAATTGGACCCCGTCGAGCCCAATTCGAGCTCGAATTGACCCGACTCGAGCCGGATCAGACTCGCATGCGTTCAATTAAATTCGATTAATTTACTTTCGTAGCGTCGTGCCTAATTTGATTTAAATTGATATTGGACCCGATTTTATACAATTAATTTCGTCGCGCTGACTCGAACTTGAATTGAGCCAAATTCAAACTTGAGTCTAACCTAATTCAACCCATTTTAATTCTGTTAAAGCTCATATGACTTTCAACGAATTTTGAATTTTATTCCCAAATCAAGAAATGTGATCCAGCGGTTCTAATTGCATCGAGCGCTTAATCCTGCTATTTCAGAACTCTCAGGCGCATGATATACTCATTTTTGGAGAGAGGCAGGCCCGGGACAGCAGAGGTTCAGGAGAAACAGAGCTTTGGCTCTCGGTTTAGAGAGCTTCCATGCGATCTTCCACTGGTTTCAATAGTCCAGACGGACAAGAGGAGAAAGACGGCATCAAGACCGGAGCCCTATCTATCTCACGCGAGGCTCTCTCTCGGCATTCCGCCCCAGCACTCACGCCCTCTCTCTCAAGATCTCGCTTTTCCTCTCTCGCTTTCCTGTTGTTCGTGAAATCCAACCAGGGCCGACGACTCTAGCTCTCGACTCGTCTCTTCCCCTTCGGTTCCTAGTGCTCGACGGCTCCAGGTTCATCCGAACCCAGCAGCCACCCGACTTCCCCTGTTTTCGTCGCCCGGAAGGAACCCCAAACTGAACACGACGCCTCCATCCAAGGCCTGTTCGACCTCCTTCTGCCTCCTTCCGACCCCAGCCAAGACCGAAATCCCGCCCCCGTCGCTTCCTGTGCACGAAACAGGATTGAACCCGACGCCTAGATCTGCCCGGACTTCCTCTCTTTGCAAGGTGAGTATCCTCCCCTTTTCCTCTTCCCTTCTTCTTCTATTTTCTTCTTCCTTCTTCTTCTATTCTTTCTCTTCTTCCCTTGCCCTCTTTATCCTCCTTAGCTAGTATTTCTTCATCAAACGAGTTTGAAACGGTTCGATTTCAGTTGGGATGAGTTTGACAGAGCATGCCCTATCATTTTATTTTGTTTAATTTCTTTGTACATGGTTGGGTATCACATGATATTTTAGTGCTTTTGGTATATGGAGGTTATTGGTCCTAAATGGTTCTGTTTGTTCAAGAATGAGCAGCCATGCATCAAAGTCTACTTGAGTTATGTTATTTCTCTTAGAAATTTTAGGTATGAATGGTAGCAAGTCTTGAAGAGCTATGTTATTTCTTTTCTTTGAAATATGCATATCAAATGTTTGTGGAAATGCCCATTAATAAATTGCTGATATATTTATATTTTATTTGACCTACATCATTCTCTTATAAATGTGAAAATGTCGATAGAGTGGGGAGTATATGTTCTAAGTTTATTTCTCTTGCAAGTCTTGATACATTAAGTAGATGTAGTGGTTTGAGCTATACATTTCTTCTCATAAGAAATTTCTTATCTTTTGCTAGCAAGTGCATTTGAGTGTTTTTGGTGTAAGGGTTTACTAACCTTGGTTGGAGATTCATAAAACATGCTTTTCTTGTTACCACGTTCTATGTGATTTCGTGCAAACTACTTATGTGATTTTAATCAAATGTGTGTGCAAATCAAATTTTCATGCACCTTGCTTTGGGCGATTTCATAAGCATTGCGTACAAATTGTTTGGTAGAGTTTCCTTGGGAAGGAATGGCAATGTTTTTGGTTCAAGTTAAGGCTCCGCTTTGGTCATAATCTATAAATCTTGTAATTATACAAGGTGATTTATAGACATTGTTATGATGGTGTTTGAGTTTTCTTTCATATATGCTCATTGTCTCCCACCTCTTGTTTTCACTACATCAAAAGTATCCTCCGCTTGATATGGAACTTGATATGGTATAAAGGTTTATATGCTTGGAAATGTTTTGCACTCATGTTGGAATCAACTCTTTGTGTGGAGCAAGAAATTTTGAGCTGATTGCAGTTGTTGGAACTTTGCTTTTATCGTGTCGGCATAATAGTTTAAAGAAGGCTTAGAGCTTCTAAATCTTCTTATAGAGTAATGGATATAATTAAGGCCCATGCCTAGCCTTGAATGTCTAATTTTTCTAAATATTGTGTTGGGAGCATACTTTATGTATTTTGGAATCTCACTTACGGTTTAAAGATTCATCATTTTATAGAGCTTGACATTGATATATACGTGTTCCTTTTAAATGTTGAGATTTGTTGTTTCATAACTTTAAAGACTTGTGAGTGGCATGTATTTTTTTGTGATCCGTAGCTAGTTGGATGCATGTTTATGAGAAGCTTTTACAATAGATATTGAAGGCAAAGTTTAGTAAATCAGGTTAGATCACTCGAGGTGCTTCATGTTTAATTGGAAACATAAATCATGTTCGAGGGCCATGCAAATCTAGACATTGGCATAACGATTACATCCAATAGCAAAGGTCTGTGCATTCATTATGAAATTTATGTACATGCTTATACTATAGAATCGCATTTGTGGTTAGAGAATTTATTTTGCTTGTCAAGTATACATATACGCATGACTGAACATATTCAATGGAAAGATTAGTGATTGTGTGAGAAGTCATTGGGTAAGATATCTTTGTACATGACTAAACATTGCTCTCTCTCTCTCTTAATAAACTGTGAAGGTTTCCTCTCTATTTGATGAATCATTGTTGGCAAGTGCCTCCTCATGGTAGAAATTCCTGCAGCTTTCGTGGAGCTTTTTTCCACTGTTTTGTGTAAGAAAAAATGCAGTTTTTTTGGACATATTATTGCTTTTTTCATGTAAGAATCACTATGGAATTTGGGTAGATCTTGCGTTGCTTTGTTGTAAGAATTCCTGCAGCTTTTATGAGACTTTTTCCACTGTTTTGGCCAGAGAAAAGTGCAGATTTTGGAGTCTTTATGGCTGTTTTCGCATGAGAATTCCTGTGGCATTTGGGTGGGTCTCTCCTTGCTTCTTTGTCAAATTTCCTCCAGCTTTTGTGTAACGTTTTCTCACTGTTTTTGTAAGAAACTAGTGCAGATTTTTAAGGTTTTTTTCACTGTTTTTACATAAGAATCCTCACCGCTTTTTAAGTGAATCTTGCACGGCTTCGTAGTAGAGATTCCTACAATTTTTGTAAGCTTTTCTCACTGTTTTTGTAAGAAAAATAAGTACAGAATTCGAAGTTGTGTCGCTGATTTTTACATAAGAATACTTATGGCACCTGAGCGAATCTTTTATTGATTGTTCTGTAGAAGTTTATACAGCTTTTATGAAGTTTTCCCCTGTTTTTGGTAAGAAAAGAATGCAGATTTTTAAGAAAAGAATGCAGATTTTTAAGAAAAGAGTGCTGATTTTTTAAGAAAAGAGTGCAGATTTTGGAAATTTTTTTTGTTGTTTTCGCATTAGAGTTCTTGTGGCATTTGGGTAGATTTGTCATTGCTTTGTTGTGAAATTTCTATAGCTTTTGTGAGGCGTTTTCTCGCTGGCTTTGTGAAAGAGAAATGCAGATTTCGGAAAGTTTTATCGCCGTTGTCTTGTTTACATAGAAGGCTTTGTGACATTTAGACAAGCCATTAATAGTTCTTGTATTAGAATCTCTACGCCTTTCATATAGTTTTATAATGGATATTTGTGGAGGATTAGTGCAAACTTTACTTCTTTATTTACTTTTGGCAAAGAATGACTATCTACATTTGATATTTAGCGAAATATAAAGACTTGTTGAAAGGTTATGCATGGTTCACTCTTTAAATAAATAAATAAATAAATAAATATATATATATATATATATATATATATATATATATATATATATATATATATATATATATATATATATATATATCTGGACTGAATATAAAATTGTGTAAGATGGGACGGTACATTTTCCCTTATGGTTTCAGTTAAAGAGAGATGTGCACTTCATTCTCAACTAATAGGCACCCATGATGCTCTCACAAAATTTGCTAGAAACAAATGTTAGAAAACATACATACTATACTCTCTTATTGGCAAGCACCTATGATTGGTTATATTTCGAGAAGTCTATAAGGAAATCTGAAGCCATTTGCAGCAAGCCTTTTTTTTATGATTATGACTTGGTTAGGGATCTAATTCTAAATGTTTTATTTGTCTACTACTTGGTTTGGAAGGGCATGTTTGCAATTTCTTTTCTCAAGTACATGTGGCCTTGTGAGAATTTTTTTTTTTAATGTTGAAAGTTTCATGCAGTTATCTACTTGGCATGTTTTCTCGAGTAGAAAAGAGATAGGAGAGTATCAATATTCATACTTTGGTTGAGCTTCAACACTAAGCAAGTCAATTTGATTGCATGTCACAACTACAACTCTCAACATCACATTGGCTTGATTTTACTATGATAATTTTGGATGGAGACAAAATAATTTGATACATGCTTATTTAGTCCACTTGTAGGTTCCAAATCTTCTTTATGTATTTCATTAGTTATAAATTGATTGGGATGAGTTCGAGAGTTCTTACTAGATTTATTATGTGCAGTCATGATCATGTTAGATAAAGGTTTATATAAGCATAGATAGTTTTCTCTTGTTGTTTCTTCGCGAGTATTTTCATTTAAAATAAAATAAAATTTAGAAAGGTTTTATGGTCGAGAGCTTTCTTTTGTAAGTCAATTTGTGTCTAGTGGCTTTGTTTTAAAGGCTTTTATACGACGTTTTTTTTTTTATGAAAGCTTTACAATGAGGGGTTGTATACAACTTCCTTGTTGGAGAGCTTCGCGGTTTCTAACCCACTCCAAATGAAAGGAGAGGCACTTGATTAGTGGTTATTTTGGTAGAATTTTTGTGTCAAAAAGAGGAGATTTTGGAAGTTGGTTTTGTAGAGTTTTGTGTCAAAACAAAATGAAAAGAAAAGGAGATTTTGGGTAGATAGCTTTTGGGAGGTTATGTGTAATAGATTATTTAGAAGGTCATTGAAAATTATTTTGAAATGTATAATTTTATGATTAAACTTGTGTAGTAGGATCCCTTAATGTCTTTTTGAGAATGATTAATGCTATGCTTTTCTTGTTGGAATTAAAATCTTTTAGTAGTTATTGCTAAGTATGAGTTTTGAAGTTTAGACTTTAAGAAATTTTGGGTTAGATTCCCTTAATGTTTTCTTTCTATAAGATGAATTTTTGGAGTTTGAGGCATTAGAGAGCTTTAGGTTGGAAAGTCTTTAGTGTCCTTTTGGGAGTAAGGTAGCTCTTACTTGTTTGAGTTGGATTCCTTTAGTATTAGTTTCTATAGAAAAGAAATATAGAATTTTGGGAGAAGTATAAAACAAAAGAGACTCTTATTTTGGATTTAGAGTTGGGAAGTTGTATCCCCTTAGTTGATATAGGATTTGTTTAGAATGTGTCGGTTAGTAGAGTTGGGTTCGCATCAAAGTGGGAATAGCAAAGGGCATTGTTGCTGTTATAGGATGCACTTGACTTCTACGAAGTGTATCCAATAACAATAATGCCTACACCCCTTTTTGTATTTGATTTTCGTTCTTTTTATATTCTTCGCATTTAGTTGTCTTTTGCTTAGTTTTGCTAGTTTCTTCACTATTTCTCTCGCATTTCGGTACTGCACACCTACAAACTAAGGAAGATTCACAGACATATGACTCGATAAATAATAAAAGGTACGTTCTAGTTTTTTTTATTGCATTTTTTTTACATTGTTATTTATTTATAGAACTGCTCTAATACCTATCTTTCTTTTGTGTTGCGAGGTACCTTTTGGAAAGCAATGGATAAGGAGCACTTGGAGCTGGAGCTAGGTCAACCGGACCCAAGCATCAGTCATCCTTACCCATCTGGTAGGGGCGCTACGGGCGGAACCACCGGGTCATAGCCCCCGGTGCCGTAAGTTTACTAAAACTTAAAAAACCTTTAGGGGCCTAGATGATTGTGCGCCTCCCACCCTTAGGACCTTAGAAACTTCAATTATATATTTAGGATTGCTTTCACTTTTTTTTTAGATCCCTAAAATCCTATGACATCCGTGTAAAAGTCTTAGGAATTAGAAGAAGAACAACACTTTTAGTCCTACGACACTAGTGACATCTAAGGACAAAAATTAAGGACCGAGTCTTAGAAAACATAGACTTAGGGTGCATGTTCCTTATAAGATAGAGACTTTGAAACAAAAAAAAAAACCTTGTGACACGTTTTCCTAGATTTGGATTTTCTTTTCTTAATTCATTAATAATTAACTAATCAATCTTAACATAATTCATAAAATATGTTAAAACACCTAATCCTTAATTAAACTATTATTAACATTCAATAATCATTAAACTTTAAAGTCTAAAATGCAAATCTAAAGCAAGTCTAATTAATTTAATAATCAACCCTTAACCAATCTAAAAATCTAAAAGATGTAGATTATATCAGGAGATTAAGTTACAAACTAAACTCATTAGGATAAATGATTTTTAAAGATCAAACTTAGGATAATCTTTTAAAAGTAATCAATAAATCCCTTAATACACAACAACCGCTCCAAAAGTGAAGTTTATCGGATGGACTACTCCGGGCTGCGGGGCTAAGTGTCCTAAGGAGGCTGGTTCCTCGAGCCTGGTGGCACAACGCCACGAATGGATCTAATGGAGCGTCAAAACCTAAAAATTAATCTTTCTAACTGGCCTAATTCAAACCTTAATAACAAAATGTTTAATCTACCCCTTTTCTTTTTCTTTCTTTAATAACAAACCACAATAATCAAACAAAATTAATTATCACTGGGTAACCCAGGCCTACGAGGCTATTAAGTTAGCCCCAATGAGGGTGAAATAAACCTCACGGCCTCGGTGTGAAACAAAGGTGGTAATTAATCAAACACTAAAAATAAAATCATCTTTAAAATCAACCCCAAAATACTAAGATTTGAATCTTAACTAAAATTTCCTCTGCCATTTTCAACAAACAAATATACATACAACTCTAACTAAAACTATCCTATATAGGACTTACCAAAACCACAGCTTTCACACACTTAGATGAGTTTGATAGGGCACGACTATTAGCTTTAAGTTAGGCTGTTATTTTGCTTTACTTTTCTGTACTTTGTTGTGATGCCCTGCATGTGACTCGTGTGTTGGTTGTTATTTTTGCTACCTGTTGTAGCTTTTCTACCGTGTTGTTTTTGTACTGCTTCCTTTTAGTTCTTCTTTCTGAACTGTGGTTGTGACGTTAGAATACCCAAAGGTTAGGCACGTTCTTTTATACTAATGCTGTCTTCCTACAGGTGGCCGTGCTTACACAGCGCTAAAAAGGTGGCTAAAATTAATAATAATAAATGTATAATTGCTTTAGGTACCTGCTTCAGCTGCTTAGCCCCCAATAATTAGAGTACGGCCAAGTTATTGATGTTCGCATTTTAATTTACATATATAACTGCTTGGGTGAAATTTTTATTATAACTGTTTAGGATAACCCCTGTAGGAGAGTCTAGATTTTTCTTTCTGTTGAAATGTATTTGATAGTAAACTTTGTGAAAATCATTAAAATAAGGCATTTTTAAAGAGATAGGAATCCAAAGGGAAAAGTAAACCCCTACAAGGGGGTTTCCTTTTTCATTTGGGCATTCTCTTGGAGGACATACTACGAGGAGCCCGAAGAGCTGAAGATGATCCAAAGACGAATCAAGGAAGTGAAGAAGAAGAGTGAAGATAAAAATGCCTTGTTTTAAGATTTGCGTCGTTTCCGGGTTGTTGTCAGTGGAGCCCGGCCACCTTTACTTTTCTGTACTCTGTGATGTAATATTGTATGGCACTTGCCATGGACACTCTTTTTCGTGGAATTTGTTTCTGTGTTGTGATTTACTTACTTTGTTGTCGCAGTAGAACCGGCATGCTTTTTATAGGTTTTCTTTCTTGCATGTGCTTGTGTCTGACCGTTAGGCTCTTTTAGGATAAAAATTCTTCTACTCGTAATTAATAATAAAAATTTAAGATTAACTCACATAGAAACCATAACGATTTTAGGGAATAGCCGGAATCGTCCGGGGGCGCATGCACGCATTCTCTCTTCTATTAGACAAATTTCCCCGCCTGAGGGTAGAGTCCGGATAATCTGGCCTATGAGGATGAAGTGCCGGACCTGGGAAAGTTTAGTCATTCAAAAACTATTTTCTATAAGCCTTTTTTAAATTTCATACATCACTGATTTGGAGACTTTGACCTGCATAAATTGCATTAGTAACTAATTAAAATCAAAATTTAATTGCATTAGTTTTAGGAGCATTGTACCACTCATAAGTGTGAGATCACTTAAGAATCTCTCTAGTGGTCGATCCCAAATTTCAGAGTCTAAACTACCCTCCCATCTTTCATACAGACTGGACAGCATGGATTTTACACGATTAGGTGGTTTTAGCTGGCTTCCTTTGTCAGACAAGGAATAAGTCCAGGACTGCATTAGTTAGGTCGTAGATGCTAGTGTTGTGTGTACAACACTACATCTCTTATAGATTTAGGATCTAAAGGTGAGGGATACGAGTGTACCCCTACACACCTTATTGGTGGGTTAGTTCTCTACTTTTCCAGAGGCTATAAATCCTACCCATCCGCGTCATACAGATGACGCCACCTCCTTCCTTCTCTCGTGCATGTTTGAGTGCAGTGTCTTCTCTCTTTTTCTCCAATTTTTCTCTTCTTGAGAACGGCCGAATGTTGACTGAACCACTTGTGATTTGATTGAGCCAACTTGGGACACTCTTTCTCTTTGATTAGGAAAGCCTAGAAATACCTTTGCACTAAACCCATTAGAGAAGATAATTTAACATCCCTAATCGAGAGTTTTCTTAGATCAAGGTCTAAGATATAATTAACTACGGGGGCTTGCGCCCGTAGGAAACCGATCCCCACAATCAAATAAACCCTATTCGATGCTGATGTATCAAATAGGGGAAATCTCGTGAACTTTTGGGTTATAGATATTATTATCCATCGAGGTTGGTAGGTGAAAGCCGCTATCCTCCATGGCTAATCGTATCTATAACTCCATCTGCTCTTCCATCGGCCTGCTTGTGCCGAGTGTAAAGGCCTACGACCATTTTGTCCTACGGGATAGTGTGATTGTACTCTTTGCATTCGGACCACACGAGCGGAATCCTTTCGGAGACCCACAACCATAAAAAACGTCCTGCAGATAATACGCAAGAAATATCGACAGAATGTCTCCGGCCGGAACATCAATACAAATTCACATATAACTATTTCTGACGGATAATCCACTGGAAACTTGTAACAAAACTAAAAAAAAAAAAACAAGTTTCTCTCTTAGGAAAATGGTTTCTACAACACAACCTGCATAGAAATATTTCAAAACTATATTCATTCAAACATAAACATTCAATCATAATCATCACCAAACATTGAACATAAATATACACTACAAGAAAATTGACCATTACCGGTGGATTCCGACATAATTCTGATAGATTACAAAGACATATTTTTGATAATTTTTCAAGCAGATTTTTCAACTGATTTTCTGGCAGAGTTCCGACGAATTTGTTTCTGATGGTTTTTCCAACAGATTTTAATAATTTATCAAAAATTTATATATTCATAATTTAATTAATTCATAATTTTATAACTTATTTTATTTAATTATTAATTTAATAGCTTTATTTAATTATTAATTTAATAGCTTAATTTAATTAATTTTTAATTAAATAACTAATTTTAAATATTAATTAAAATATGTAATTTTAAATAAGTTATAAAATAAATAATTCATTAAATAATAACTTAAATAAGTTATTAACTTAAATAGTAAAAATAAATTGTTAAAATTAATAATTAACATATTTTTAATTTAATAAAAAATTTAATAATTAATTAATAATTATTTTAATTATTTATTCATTTTAATATTTTATTTTGATTTTTTTAAAAAAAATTACTTATGTATTATTCTTTTTAAATATAAAAGAGTTTTCTTTTTATTATATTTTGTTCCACAACAAAGTGATTGAGTACTTGAAATCCCATAGGTTCCATGTTCAAATCCTAAGGGCGCCACATCGCGGGTGGGCAGGCAGGCGGCCAGGTAGTGAAGGAAGGGCTCGGGTAGGGTGAGGCGGGCTGGCAGTCAAGCTTCTAGACACTACGGTATGTAACTAAGGTAGTGGGGCGAGCGGACTATCGGGCAGCGTGGGAAGGGTACAGGCAGGTGGCAGGGCAGTGTGGCGTCGGCTGTCGGTCAGGCGTTCGGGCAGCTAGGGCGGAAGGGTAGCTTGAGCAACAAGGCATACGAGCAGGCAGGCGTTTGGGCAAGCACTCATTTTATTGTCAACAATTTTTTCACCAAAAATCTGCCAAAAACTTTCCAAATTCGTTGAAAACACAACAAGTTTTTGCCAAAAAATCATCAATAATATGTGATTTTCCAATATATAGTGATATAAACATAAACATACATTCCAAATTAATTGATCATTCACCGAACAATTCTAAATGAAATAAAAAGTTTATTTATTTAAAACTATATAAATATCCAAAAATAAATAACAATAGATGTCCTTAAATACAAACACAATATCTACTTAGAATCAGTCTCCTCCTCTGCTGAAGCTGCCTGCGGATTGCTCCCTCATTTTCTAAATTTCATCTAACAATTGAGTTTACTGCATCTATATCTGCATCTGCATCTGCACTTGTCAATCAGCTTGTGATTTCTTAACTTACACTAGCTAGGCTTAAAGAATAGCTACTTGTGTGCTATATAACGACTCTTGGGTACTTACTGAGAAGATGAAGTCACTAGGTGTCTGTTCCTCGTATGTGTGGGCTTGTGAGCCTAAATCATAAACTCCAGTGCACTGTATTCCTTCTACTGTTTGTGACCAAGTGTGTTAGTCAGTATATTCTATTGATCCACTAGAAGTACCCTCTCCTATAAAAATTAATAAAAAATAAGTAAATTACACATGACATCAGAACTATTAAACTTATATAATTACGTAGGATGTCTTTGCACAATCATCAAACAATTGTTAGTCCTCATGCCGCGTTAGGTATGACTATGCAATTTAATAGTGATCGGTTCTTTACCCAGCACCTCTTTCTGTAATAGACTTACATTAGTATTGTAACGCCCCAAGATCTAACTTGGAAAGAATTTCAATTAAACCATCAACAATTTACCAGAGCTTTCTATAACTTCAAATCAAACGGTCTAACAACAACAAATCTATAACATTTAAAACATCAATAAACGATACTATTCATGTCTCAAAAGATCATATACAATACTCAGGAACTACACCAAAAACACATGAACTGAAATTTATCATGTCATGAGTACAAAAGAATCACTATAATAAAAAAAGAACAGAAACCTATAGATCCTGATCAACCTCAATCTCCTGCTCCCTTGCCCTACTGAAAATATTAACCACATATAATGAGCTTCAAAAAGCCCAGCAGGTCACCTAATACCTACAGCTGTAATCAAATCACAATACTGGAAACAATATGCATGTCAATCAGTCGAATCAATAACAGTCAATTACACATGATCAGTGAATTAATGCAGCAGAAATCAAATCAGTAATCAATGCAGTGGTAGAAGAATCAATAAACAATATAACAGCGATCGGTCAAATCAATCGTATCAAATCGAATCAATCAAAATAATACTATCTGGTCAATTAAATCAATCGGTAGGAAAATATAAATCAATAATCAATTGCAGCAGTTCAAGATAATGTGGAAGCGATAGTATCAATGAATCTATATCCATGTCTATAGTGTCAATGAGTCAATTACAGTATTCATATTCATATAATATCTATAACAGTAGCAATGCGCAGTGACAGAATATAAATATTAATGAAATCGTACGATAGCAGTAAGTCCGTAAATCCGTCAGTAAATCCAAATCAAATAAGCAATAAATCCATCACGAGTCAATGCCGAACACATGCATTTCAATACAATAGTCTTACTGAACAAGTTCAATCACTGGCTATTCAATAATCAATAGTGCTGTTATAAAAATCCATATATTGGTTCAATAAGAGTCGTCACTCTGTGCCCGTCGGCATAAGAATCTACTTATGCCTCCCAATCATATGTCAATGATCAATAGTTTAAAGGAAAGCCCGTCGGCCCACCATCCTGTACAGGTCAATCAATCTCTAACCAACAGTTCAACCAGACTTCACTTGTCTTTCAGTATCAATAATCATATATTCATATTCGTATGCATATCAGTTCAAATCATCCAATTCAGAAAATTGGAAATCGTACAAAAATCCAGCGGCATAACGGCAGTATACGGAATTTATACAGAAATTCCTAAAAATCACAATTTATCAAATTAATACAGAACGTGCACGACAACAATATAAGACTTCTATTCTACTGAAGCAACACCAATCAACATCCTAATTTTTATCTATTCGATCAAAATCACACAGATCCCAAAATAACCGGTAGAATCGTTATAGAAAATACTCAAAACGTATAGAATAATCATATCAATAACATATCAAAAGTTGGCGGTGAAAGATTCGTTAATACAAAATGCTGCACGTTTATCGGTAACGAAAACACAATACTGTGCATAAAATGACCAAAACTCAACATCTTCAAAAACAAAAATAGGATTCGGAGTCCTTACCGCGAGATAAACATTTTACTCAACAGCGGCGACGGACGAAAAGTGCTCCGCGGCCTCCGAAACCAAGCTTTTCCTTTGCTTTCCTTCTCCTTCTCTCTCCTCAGATATTTTGGAAATAAAATATGATTTTCTCTCTCCTCAAAACGAGCTGATTTCCTTATAAAACCGACCTGATCGGCCCGGCCGATCGCCACATCGTCAAGGATGATGTGAACAAAATCCAATCGTCCAGGATGATATCTCAAGACGATGATCAATTTTCCTTGGACGATAAAAATCCTTGCTCACTGACTTGTGCCATGAACTGATCGTCCCAGGACGATCCAAAATAGGCCTGGACGATCCACCCAGAAATCAGCTGTTTCTGATCGTTCTGGACGATCTCAACATCTTCCCGAACGATCCCAGAAGGAAATCAAAGAAACGAGCTATTACAAGTATTCATATATAAGTAAATTATTAAAATATTTTAAAATTTCTTACCAAATGTTGCATGTGCTCAGTATGTGGAACTGGGTACCTAAATGAAATCGTAGTTTGCGCCAGAGATATTCTGGTGAATTTATCGACATAAGTCAAATATAATACCTATACACCATTTTTATTGTAATAAAATTCTAATACATCTACTTTTTAATGCCTTTTTTTTTTAAGTTTGAGGGATACTTTTCTATCACATAATAAACATGATACATTCCTCCACTTCACCAACCAACTTGAATTCTACTAATAATATCCCCATCATTTTCACTATCGCTTAGAATAATTAACTTTGAGAAATCTAGAAACATTCACTCATTCTAATTAGGTCATCGAGAGGCTACAATTTTATCTGAGCATTCTCATCTCTTTACCACTTAACTTTATGCTTCTCATTTAATGGCCAACATTATGCACTATAAAGCATTGCATGTCTCACCATCATCTTATAGAATTTTTCTTCAAGTTTGATGGATATTTTTTTATCACACAATAGACCTGATGCATTCCTCCACTTCAACCATCCAAATTTAATTCTACTAATAACATTTCCATCATTTTCACCATTGCTTTGAATAATATACTTGAAAAATCTAAAACATTCACTTATTCTAATGACTTTATCACTCAATATAACAATCCAACCATTACAATGTCTACTGAGAACATCCATAAACAAAGAAAACTTAATGTGTGACTTACAATGGTGGATTGATGGAGGTATCGGTGGAGAACATCAATGGAGAGGCATGTTCGACAGAGGCGTGAACGATGGAGACATCAGCAACGGAGCAACAAGTTGCCGATTGAGGCACGTCGGTGATGGAGGCATATTGAGGTGACAGAGGCGATGGAGGAAAAAGAGGCATTAGAAGCGATGGGGGCAAGTGCGAGAGCCAAATCAAATGAAATGAGAAAGTTGCCATCTCAAAAAGGGAAATAGGGCTCTTTCTGATTGTATTTGTAGCAGATTATCAGCTCGTGAATATTCCAACTGAAAATTCGTAGTATATGGTTTGTCGGGTTTAAGTAAGTCGACAAAATTTAGGGTCAGAATTTCTAAAAATTTGCAGTATATGGTTCGTCGGGCTAGCTATCAGTCGGAATTTTTGCTGGTAATCTTCAGTATATTTTTTGCTGGTATTCCACACAGGCTTCATATATTTCGCCTGTTAAACCGGTGGTTTTTTCGCCAGTAGTTTAACTGTGATTTTTTTCATTGGGAAGTATGTCGCTTTATTTCCAATGTAATTTCCATAAGCTTAAACGCCGCTTATACCGGCAGATAAATAACCGTCAGAAATGCCGTTGGTAAATAACCATTTTTCTATAGTGATAGTCATTAAGGAATATTGAAGGATAGGCACATTAAGCAACTGACTTGGCGGTCCTCCTTATTAGAGTGGTGATAAAAAATTAAGAAAATTTGTATTAAACATTAATGAATGGTAAACATTAGATGTTAGTCTCTGATAGGCATCAAGTAATGTTTAATGAGGAACATCAAAGTTTAGGCGATATTGAGAAGCTAACACACATTCTTCTTACAAATGGGTAGACCTGTCAACCATACAAATAGACGATATATGTAACTAGCATCGAGTGAAGTGTGAAGAGGAACATTAAAGATCATACTGCATCAATTTTTTTAGTTTAATAATTTTTCTTATAGAAGGGGAGATTGTGTGTCCATGAAGAATGTCATCATATATCAATGAGTGGTCAATATTAGATGTTATTAATTAATAAAAATTTGATGAGAATGGATATGGAAAGTTATAGTTTAGGAGATGTAAAATGGTTCACTTGTATGCTCTCCTCATAGGATAGATGACTAAGGGACTGTGAATACATGTATTGAATATTTATTATCAATTATTATTGGAAATTGAATGCCGATCATTAGTAGGCTTCAGATGATGATCAATTATGAAAGTCAAAAGTTGTGCAATAGTTGATGGTTGCCTTGTTCTACATATAAGTGTGGATGCCATATGATTTCAAAGATAGATATCAAGCATAATTAGCTAGCATACACTGAATATTGATCATTTATAAGTATTAGATGATTGTTGACTATGAGCATTGGATGTGGCTCAACTTTAGGTGGTCGACTTGGTCATCCTTCTTATAGAAAGAGATATCATGTGATCAATAATACAAGTATTAAATGTTTGTGACTGGCATTTATTAGACATTAATCATTGGTAGGCGATTGATGATAATCAATTATGAATGTTGGAGGTTGGGTGAAGTTGAATGGCCAATTTGGTCATTCTTCTATAGGAGAAGGGATCTGCAACTAGGAAGACAACATTTTATGCTTATGGTTAGTATACATTAAATATTTATCTCAAGTAGGTGTCAAATTATAATTGATTTTGAATGTTAAAAAAAAATGGTGATCTTCATGACTATTCTTCTCATAGGAAGAGAGATCATAAGACTAGGAAGATAAGCATTAAGCATGGATTGACATTAGGGTTTAACTTTATTATTTTTTATATAAGAGGAAGAAAAGAGACCAAGTAAAATGGTGTTTGATATCAATCATTGCTTATCATCAAACGAGTAACAATTATTAATGTCAAAGCCTAAGAATGAATTTTCCTCCTTAAACAAAAAGACATCGAGTGATTGACAAGATGAGCATCATATGATAATAGTTAGTAGACGTTGTGGCATCATTGATGGTTGATGATTGATGTTTAGAGGTGGTAATAAGGAACATCAATAATGGGGGTTGAATTAGACAATTTGAACTTCTATTAAAACTTACTAGTTTAAATCACAGACAATTGATACACAAATGAAAACTAAATACATAGCAATGAAATTCATAAAGGTAAGCCAAGTAAATTTAATAATAAAATATATAGTTAATCTAGATAATTTCATATTTAAACTAATAGCTAAAACATGACATATAACATAACATAATGTCTTGCTAATATGTGAGTACAATTGAAAGTTTAACATTTATAAATATTTCTACTCCTATAATAGTATAACTACAAGTATTATGATATCCACCTAAAGTCATCTTCTTTGGTTTTCACTTCCATCTTTTATTCTTCTTCTGATGTTGTAAATTTAAAAATGAATCAATAAGTGTCTAAGCTCCTTGATCTCAAACTTGTTATGCTTGATAAAACATTTCATAAGTTTATCAGGGAGCTCTAATTGCTATAATACTTGATGGAATTGAAGTAAGGATTCAATCTTCTTGTATTTGTCACATTAATGATAGTTAAGTAATATATATTGTGATGCTTCTTACCTGATTTCAGAACCAATACTAAAATGAGAGCATTAGAGCTCCTATGCATTAAAATAAATGTTCACTTAGCGTTGGAGTGGTAGTAAGATATGGCTTCAATTATTAGAAGAAGCTTTCATGGTTTTCATTTTAAATGAATTAGTTATATATGAATGATTCATTATATATAGTCGATTAAATTTTATGCTTCATAGGTCATAAAAGATTGATTTAATCGAGCATGAATCTCGATGCATACTTGAATTTGAAACTTTTAGAATTAAATGCAGGATCTTACGAAACTCTGATTTCAGCAAACTTATCGTTGAATTAAAAATCTCAATGAGCCAAATCAAATGAGGCAAAAGTAATTTGATAATATGAGGCAATTTAAATGAGGAAAATCAAATGACAACAAAAGTAATTTGATCCATTTTTTCAAATAAGATCATATAAGGCAGTTGAAACATAATTAAAAACTTTAGGATATTAATTGGATAATAAGATGATCTCCACATATCTCATGCTTATAGTCAAATTAAGCATCTCAACAAGAAAAATTCAAAGATCCAAAATCATTTTATTCCAATATCAGTAAAGCATTTCAATGCAGAAGGATTAAACTAAGATTAAGGGAATCAATGTGCTCCATATAATAAAGTATTTTGGATTTTAGCTATACTTATTGGGTTCTCGATCTCAAAATTTTATAAATATGCCCTTACTCTTAATGAGAGAGGGGGAGCCTAGAGAGTTCAAAGACTTGAAGAATCCTAAATCTCCACCAATAATATCACCACCAAATAATCACTCAGCTACCACCACTGAAGCATCACTTGATCAATGGTGTCAAACTGTCACCTAATCGTTGACACTAAACCATTGCTTAACCACCATGCTTGGACCACCACCCGATTGTCATTGTTGGACAACTATTTGATTATCGTTGTTGGATCATCACCCGACCGCTACCATCATACCACTGCTTAATTACCACAGTCGCACCACTCCCATTCATCGGTGTTGGACTACTACCTAATTGGCACTATCAAACCACCACATAATTACTGCCATCAGAATGCACCTGATTGTCATCATTAAACTACCACCCAATCATAATTATCATCATTCGATCTTAATCAACCAACTATAATCCTCCAACCACAATTGTCTGACCATTTTTCTGACCACCGTCACCTAACTATGATCATATAACTACTATTATCTGACTATGATTCTCCAATTATAATTACTCGATAATAATCCCCCAACCATTATATCCTTACTATGATCCTTCAACAACCTTCTCCTAACTATCCTCTGACCACTTTTTCCAATCTATGGTCCTCCTCTAAGAATCAATATGCTTGCTCCAATTCAAAACAATATTAATATATAAGCTATCAATATAGGCAATTAGCAATCTATGAAATTAATGCTAATCAATATCAAAATCAATATGATCAGTAAAACCCGATTATTTCAATAGTCAAAAGGCTGCATCAATCTATAAAAAATATTGGTAAAAAGATGATTAATTAATATCAAGTTTTGTATGATAAAATAAGAATCAATTGTCTATCAATTATATTCATGCTAATATTACAAACAAAGTGTATATATTAATATAAAGGAAGGGCTGCACTTCATAAATTCCACAAAGTTGCAATGAGCTACAAAATTAAAATATTGAGATATTATTAAAGGAAGAACTAGAAGTCATCAATATATTAATATAAAGCTATCAAAATCTATCTAAAAGATGAGAGATGAATGTGAAGTCAATGATAAAGAGCATGTTCCAATTATGTTTGGTGAAACACTCTCATCATGAAATTCAATATTATCAAAAATTTGTAAAGGCATTGTTTAAGCATCCTAGTGTTCAAACATATCACTACAATGACTCATCACTCAAGCAGCTTGCGATGTCAAGGATTTTTTTTGCTCCCAGTTGTCATTTTAGTTGGGTAACTTTCCTCCCTTAATCCCTCCATTTTTCTTTCGTATGACTGTGAATCGATTAAGAGGTCTTGGGTTTTTGGATGGGAAGCTTAAATTTATGTCTTTTAGAGAAGTTTTATCGGGTGAGTCAGCTTCGCCAGACTTTCATCCACTCAAAGTGTCTTCCCATCATGGTTTGCTGGCATTGTTGATTTTGAAGGAGGAAATGCTTTCTCTTGTAGTGCCCTTATAGTTTGCTTTAGTGGGAAAGTTTTTGGGCCGGTGCCCGCCTCTTGATATGATTCACAAATTCTTCTTTAACATAAATTTTTTTGGCGAGTTCTCTTTTCTTTTGTTGAACTCTAAAAATGTGTTGATTAAACTAGCCAATGACTTAAATTACTGTAGGGTATTTTCTCACTGAGCCTACTTCATTAGCAATTGCTTCATGAAGCTTTTTAAGTAGACTCCCCATTTTTGATATAAATATGGAGTATCATATAGTTCCTATTTGGATTTCTTTCCTCTGTTTGCTCCCTCGTCTTCTCTCTCTCTCTCTCTCTCTCTCTCTCTCTCTCTCTCTCTCTCTCTCTCTCTCTCTCTCTCTCTCTCTCTCTCTCTCTCTCTCTCTCTCTCTCTCTCTCTCTCTCTCTCTCTCTCTCTCTCTCTCTCTCTCTCTCTCTCTCTCTCTCTTTCTCTCTCTCTCTCTCTCCACCCCCAGATTCTTCATAGTTTTGGGTCATTGTTTGGTATACATTTGAGAATGGATAATGCGACAACTAATGGCTCTAGACCTTCTATGGCTCGTGTATTAATGAAATTATATGTTACTTAATGATACTTTTCAAGTTTGGCTTCATTTTGAGTCTATGGGTTACATTCAATTGATCCAAATGGAAGATTTTTTATCATATTGATTTCATTGTACATTGTTGGGAAATTCAAAGGATGATTACCCGATATTATTTCAAAATCTAGGTGCTGCTCCTCTTTCTAAGGAGAGGAATGTGGTTGATGTTCCTTCTTTGCATGACCTTGATGGTCTTAACATTACTCTTGTCATTTATTCGATTGGGGTTGTTCAAGGTGATATGATGGAAAATTAAGATTTTATTTGTGCTCATGAGAATGATGGCGTTGTTTCTCCTTTTCTTAATAAAGTGGGGCATGAGATTATACTTGTTTTAGCTAAAGATCAAGGTTATGTTGTGTTTCATAGTGCTGGAGGTTTTTTTCTCCTATTGGGAATACTCGGGCAGCAGTGGGTGTGCAATTGATTGGCTCTGATGATGTGGAGGTTTGTGCAATGACTTTGTCTCATGATGAGGTGGTGGTGGAAGGTGAGGCGGAAAGGGTTTCTTGTCAAGATGAAGTATGTTATGATTCATTTGGTGTTGTGGTTACTCATGATCTTATTGATGGGTTGGTTTCTCCCATTCTTGTGGGGATTTGGTGGTGGTGTGACCTCTAATTTACCTGTGACTATGGGGCTTGTGGAAACTGAATCTCTTATTGAGGTACCTATTATTGTTATGTCCCCTACTAATTTGAATGCTCAATTTCTTTCTAATTTGTGGGTTACTTGTCATGGGAAATTGGGTTAGGATGAGGGGTCTCCTTCATCACTTGGTGAGGTTGGTGATGATTTGGGTGATGAACAGGATGTGTCTTTTTAGGATTTGTATAGCTTAAATGTTTGTCAAGTTATTTAGAAAGCTTTCTCTCGTGCCAGTAAACGTCATATTAGAAAATCTAGAATGTAGCAATTTTTTTATTATTTTATTATGTGGGTTTATATATCTTTGCTTAGCTGGTGCTTTTTGTTGATGGTTGCTTCATTCCTAGGCTGAGTTTTACGTCCTAGTGTGTGGTGGCTTGGTTAAACTTTTGCATATGTCTTGGTTTTGGGTGATGCTGGCAGGTTTTGTTTGATTTTGGTGTTGGTTTTGGGGGAGGTGAGGCTCTCCTATCCTTTTTTTTTTCTTCTTCTTTTTATTTGCAAGTTGTTTCTTTCCTTACTTGGTTTAGATACCGGGTCACTTGGGTTACTCTTTATGGCCATTTATTGGGGTACTATAATGGATGTTACTGATGGTGATGTTGTTATTTCTTTAATTGCATTTAATCTTTATCTATTTTCTTTGTTTTGCTTTTTCTTTCATTGTATTAGGTAGGATCTAAAGCTCTTATTTCAAATGATATATATATTTTCTTTAGAGAGCTTCTGATCCTCTAAGGACATGTATTTTTTATCATTATTAATGGTTAGGCCCTGCTGTAGGTTTTATCTAAAAAAATATCACTACAATGACTCAACTTGATTGTAGTACTAATTGATTGAATTTGATTTATTTTGTTTTTTTTTCTTTATGGATTTTTCTATTAAGTCGGCCAATTGGATTAATTTGGATATTCTTTAGTCATATTGTCAAGATAATATATGTGTTTATTTGTAATTATAGGCAAATTATGTTAGATGTAGCTTATGGAAGTCGGCATAAATAGATTGGGGTGAAGATTGTGGTGTTTGATGTTATAACTAAAAAATTTAAAAAGATATTTTTATCTAATAAAAAATTATTTCATGAGTTAATATAAGTCCAAATCATAAATCGTCTTGACCAAAGTATAGATATTATTGTGTTTTAGTTTCACTAATATTTTCTTAATTTTTAGGCACTATTACAATTACTGAAGAAATTGGTATATGTCGTTACAAGTGGGCTTTGTGGGATTGTTATTTGTCTGTTTTGTAAATTGATTTCACCCAATTATTCAAAATATGCTTAGTTAATTTATGAAGATTTTTTCTTAATTTTTAGATTTTCAGATTTGAAGATACAAAAGAATTTATATAATTTTTTTTACTGAAAGTTTAATAATGACATAATTACAATTATACCCTTTTAGTATTTTATTATAAAAATATGGATTTTTAAAAACCATTAGCCCATTTCATTTGACAAAGAAGGGTTTGGAGGAAAAGAGAAGAAAGAGAGGAGAGAGAAAAAGAAAGCTTGATTTTGTTTATCATCGTATAGCCATTTTTGTTCGTTGGCCTAGCTTGGAGTTTTGATAGTCTAAAGATAGGTTACGTTTTGTCCATTTAAATTTTATTAATTTAATATATTTTTTAAAAAAATTTATCAAAATTTTATTTTTATTACTAAAAAATGAGGATAACCATATTTTGGTAAAACTTTATCCGCATAACTTTTTTTGTTATAGATATTGAGATTATAAATATTTTGAGTATATTGTAGTGATTTTAAAATGACAATAATTTTTAATAATTCTTAAATGTTATTTTGATGTTAAAAAATAGTGTTTTAGTTTAATTAAAGCTTCCTAATGTTATTATGCACACTCTCTTGTAATTTGGTTATGTTTTAAAACATTGAATTTTTGCTCAATAGTATTTTTATTGCCTACCGTTGAGGCATTTTGACAGTTTTTTAATTTAATCCAATTATGCTTTAATTTATGAAATGCATTAGAAAATATAAAAGAAATGTGATGTTATCTTATGCTGGCGCTAGTAGGCGATTGAGGTGGGATTATATTTTGACAACACCAGTGAGAAACCGAGGTAGGATTTTGTTATGTCAGCGCCAATGGGTGACCAAGGTGGGATTTTGTCATGTCGGCACCAGCGAGTGACCAATGTGGGATTCTTTAATCCCAGTGCAAGTGAGTGAGCAAGGTGAGATTCTGTTATGCTAAAGTTGATGGGCCATCGAGATGGGATTCTGATATGAGATGTGTTGGGATGCAGGATCTTAAGAGCTATTCTGAAAATTACTACAAGTCATTTGTTTATATTTCAATTTTAATACATTTTATTGGTTAATTATATGAATTATGTATCAATATATGTTTAAATTTCAGCATTTTGTACAATATTATAGTTTGTTATTATAACATAATATTTTCCATTTTTTTATTTCAGTTATTAAATTTTATTTTAGGTTGGGATAACCTATTGAATCGTGTTAGCTCATTCATATTTTTGCTTCTATTTTCAGGCAAGGGGAAGCGTAAGGAGCAAGCTAAGTAGTATGGATAGCAAGCTTTGATCAATGCTTGTAGGTATGTCTTTTGGTTTGATTAGTTTTATTTTGCAGGCTTGTATTTATTTGGTTATATTATATGTTTCCTTGCACAATTGTAGATACATCAGATTTTATATGTATTTTTGGATGATATATAGAAAATTATTTTTGAGATTTAGTACTCTTTTGCTTTATATTTGTATTCAGTAGTGACTTTATGGTGTGTTTGAATTAGAAGTTTTGTTTCATTGCTTCTCTAACTATATATTGGGATTTGAGTATGCCATAATCGAACAGAGTATGACCTATGCAGTTTTGGGTCATATCAGGTCGGGTTGTCACAAGTTTTTTGCAACTAAATGTTGAGATTTGAGTCTTGTCACAATCAAACACGGTATGACTTGTGCAGTTTCGAATCGGGTTGTGACATTTGCGATATTGATAAGTGAGTAGGCAAGTATGATCAAATGATGAGGGTGAACAACTAAAGCCATATATGTAATAATTGGTGAGAGATGTGGGAGAATGGACAATATTTGTAGTCAGTGTAATCAAGAGATTATGGGAAGACATTGGTAAGAGGGCTTTTGTGTGGTTCAATGCACTTAAAGGAACTTGAGGGTGGACTTGCATGCCCTGAAGTTAGCAAACTTAAATATGTTTAAGATCAAAAGCCACAAGTAAAACAAAAAAAGGGTGCACTTTGAGTAGAGATCGAAAGCTCAGCCTTAACTCACTCATTGAACATATTATTAAGGTGAAGCTCATCAAACATTTAATCCTAATGTAAATTCAAAAGGCATCATATTAGAAGTAAAGATGGACTATGATATTAACTTGTCCTATGAGATGAGCATATTATAAATATGAAATAGTCGATTTAAGATTTTCAAAACTTTTATTTTCATTTCATCCTAAACTTCCTCTTAGTCTTCTTAAATCCCTCAATGTCTAACTGATTGCTAGCTTTTCTATCATTACTACATGCATGGATAGGTGTTAAACCAAGCCAGTTGGAATTAGACTTCAACCTATAATCACCAAAATGAATGCAAAAGGAACACTCCCTTGCCCTTCACACATATCCTTTGAGTAAAATATTGGCTGCCAGGAAGACAACCTTCTTTCAAAATACTATATTAGAAGACAAACATAGTCTTAGTTTATTATAGCTTGGAGAACTACTCGCATATCATACAATGCAGGGTAAGATTTGGGTTCTTTCTTTAGCGACTTTACAGAAGAAATTAAAGTCCTAAAATATCATTGGGCCTCTCTAAGTTTAAACAAAGTCCAAATCTTTAAATGAACCTTCTGAGCCCATAGAATTGTTGGAACATTTTTCTTACCGCTTAAAAAGAAAAATAGTAAAAACATTTTCAAAAACAGCCAAAAAATAATAATAATGATAAAATACTATCCCAATTAAAATCATAATTAACACCCCTAGTTTCAATTCATTTAGCTATAGCTTATAATTAGGAATAATAGTATATGAACTTTTTTTTTTTGGAGGGATTTAAGTACATACCATTTTATTTCATGCTATTTACATATCTAACTTCTAAAACTTTAATATTACATTCTTATCACTATTATAAAATTTTAATATCAAATATATTACTCATATATTTCATTCTTACTATCCATATCATCCTATAAACTTTATATTTCATTCCATGCACCCATATTTGTTCTATGAGTGATATGTAATATTAAAATTTAAGGTTTTAGATATGATATGTCATCAAAAAATTATCTTGATCGGACACGAATCTCGAGGCAAAAATCAAGTTGGAAATTTCATAAATTAAATATGGGATCATCTGAACTCTAATTTTAGCAAACTTGTAGTCGAACTAATCGTCTCAGAAATAAGAACCCAACAACACCAAAGTCAACTCAATCCGAGCCCAAATGGGTCTGAATCGATGACCCGAAGCACTATTAGAAGGTTCAAACCACAATTTGGATTACCAAACGGATTCAAAACATGACATGCTTATAGACGAATCAAGCAGCTCCACGAGACGAATCCAACGAGCCCCAGATATCCAAATTCTGATATCATTAAGACCTTCAAATGTCTGATGAAAGGCCCACAATCAATGGATTCAATATCGACCGTCTATCCAAACCACTCCACATTTGCCCTTGATCCTCCCGCTATTTACGGGTCATGCCACTCTAAAAAAACTATAAATAACCTCTTATTTCTCTTAAGAGGGGACCAAGCAAGAAGAGAGGAGAGGTGAAGAAGAAGAAGAGAATGATGGAAGAAGCTCCTCATCGACCACCGTCGGAGTTCCGCCCAACTTCCAAGAGACACCGAAATTCCGCCCGACTTCTAAGTGACGCCGGAATTATGCTCGACTTCCAAATAACGTTAGTTCCTCTCGATTTTCAAGTGATGTTGGAGTTCTACCCGACTTTCAAGTGTCGGCAATGTTCTGGTCGACTTTCAATTGACGTCCGAATATCATCTAACGCCAGAGTTCTCCCACCCCCCGACTGAATTCGGACTTCTACCCGACGATGAAACTTCACTAGTCGCTAGATTTCTACCCGACGCCGGATTTCTGCCTGTTGTTAGATTTTCGACAGACATTTATCCAATGTGATATTTCTATCTATTGCTAGACTTCTACCTAACGTCGTCTTTCTGACCTCCGTCGTCAGACAACGGTCCTTTCGACCTCCATCGCCCACCAACTATAGTCCTTCCGACCTCCGACTACAGTCCTTCCGACCTCTATCTCCCGCCGACTACGATCCTTCCAGCTTACGTCGCCCACCGACTACAGTTCTTCCAACCAAACAATCACATCAACAGTGATTCTTTGTATTCACACAATATAAAGTACTCTATAAGACGTACATCAAGCTAAGGCCTTCTCCCAAAGAAGGGCCTCATTTGTAATTAACTGCAAATACTAACGAAGTCATTCATACTAGGTTATGCCCCGTAGGTTTTCCCCCTTTTTTAGGGATTTTTCACGTAAAAATCTTGATGTTTTATAAATACTAGACTTTCTTTCTTATCTGATTGTGTGTTGAATTTTCGTACAATGTTAATGTTAAGACATTAAATTTTATATTTCTCTAACATCATGAATACTCCAGGATGCAACAAGATATATAAATAGCATGAAAAAAGTGGTATATATGTAAATCCCCCTCATTTTTTTAATTATTTAAGTTATTATTTTTCATATTTAATACTTATTTAGATTAAAATATAACAAATAATAAAAAAAAATATCTTAAATTAATTAAATGAATATAAAGAAATCAGAAAAATATCTTTTAAAATATGACTTTATACTTTTTTATTGCTTTAAAATAAGATATTTAAATTTTTTTTGAATAGGCATCATTTTAAAATAAAATTCCTTTCTTATTTAAACTTTTTTATTTTTTATTTTAAAAAAATTATAATCGTATCACTAGATTAATAATTGAAAACAAGCACAGTATATTATTATCAAACAATCTCAATCAAACCAGAAATATACAAACTGCAGAAAATCACCCAACAAATCATAGGTTCAGTACGCATCCGATTACGATCTGTTAGATACACATTCAGCGCCTAATCCTTTCTTCAATCACACCTACTCCGAATTCTTTTCTCCCCTTAAAGGCGACAATTTTCACACCTTTTTTGCTAAAGCTTCTCCGCCATAACCGGAAACAGGAGCCTCCGCCGCTTGCCTCCCCGCCGCCACATCGTGAACTGCGTTCAGCAGATGAGTTGATGCCTTATCATAGCTAACGAAACCCATAAACCAGAACTCATGCCCATCCACCGTCACAATCTTGATATACTTCTCAGGCGGATTCTCCCTCACCGTCACCGGATCCACAGTAGCAACCTTACTTAACGGAATAAAGACCTTATAGAAGCTCCACGCCTCCTGCCCCGACGGCGCCCTGAAAGAAAGCGGCCGATCGCTACAGAACGCCACGTTTGCCGTGGTTAAATAGAGCGTGCCGGCAACGGGACCAGTGGTGGTGGAGAGGTAGCAGGCGAAGGTTTTTTTGACGCGATCGTTAGGTTCCACCGGAAAGGTTTGGCGGTAGAGAGTCTCAAAGCCTCCCTCCGTCAACGCTTTCGCCGTCAGGCTCACCTTTCCCCAGGCGGCGTCCATCATCGACGGCGCCGTCTTCAAATTCTGCCATACGTTGCTGGCCAAAGTCTCGGCTTTGCGCGTCCATGAGTTGAAGGCTTCGAGGATTGTTTCCATGGGGCTTGATCCGCTTGCAGGGCGGTTATGCGAGTTTGATTCGAGTAATACGTATGGTGGTCGTTCCTCGTCGCCGCGGTGGGGGCCCCAGTAGGCGGCGGCTTGCTGATTTTCCGGATGAGATGGCGGAGGTGCCGGCGCGCCCATCTGGTGAGTTCCCCACTTCGCCGCTTCCGCCGGTGCCGCGCTCGCGCTATTTCCTTTACCCTCCATCGATGTTTAAAAGGATGCCGACAAAATGTTTGATGAAATGCCTATGTTAAGGAATACTTTGATGATGTTGGCAACCGGTGTTGCTATATATATAAAGAAGGTGAGAAGGGGTGGTTGAAATAGAAAATTACCATGGTCTACCCTTAGACTGCGAAACGGCAAAAGGTTGCTTCGGGTTGTTTTGGTCATTTTGATCATGATGCCTTAGCCCTCGGCGAAGATGGAAATTGGAAGCTCTTGCGACGGTGCATTTGGCGCGACGTGTCGTGAATTCTCGCGACGTGTCGGGAATTCTCGTGACGTGTCCTCATGAATTTGTTCGGCGTGGCATTTCTGTAATTTTTTTCCTCAAAAAAAGAAAGTCAGTTTATAATATCGTAATTAATAGGTTTTGTTTGGGCAGCTTGGACTACTTTTTAAAGCAGTACAAAAAATTTTTGGAATTACAATTTTATATTAAAATTTGTTTTAAAAATAGCAAAAAAGCTGGCACAGAGTCTTTTGGGCAACTTCTTTATTGTTTCTTAAAGTAAATTTTTAGTACAAAATTTTAATTTTTATACAAGGAGTAAGAAAGCCAGTCCAAACAAGGTCAAAATCTTATCATAATTATACTTTTTAACCCACATTATGTGCATGGTCGAACCAACCTATCTTATGAGTGTGGGTAAAAATGTAAAATAGAATTGTGAAATATATAATTTAATTTATTAAATAGAAAATTACTTTTTTTTTCATAGAATTTGGACAAATACATGTATTAAATGCGGGCAAAATAGTTAAAATATTTATTTTTGTAAGAATTTTTTTTTCAGTGCGGACAAGTTGCTCACCTTGAGCTCTTCTTGGTTCCACCCCTAATTATTTATTATTTGTGTTTTTAAATTCATTAATTTCAAGTTACTTCGAATAATCTTTTTATCTATTTTGCGGTATTTATTTCTCTTTTATGTTCTCACAAATACTAATTTTAACCTATCAATAAATGATGCATTTTCTACTTGATTTGAGCTTCATTTTTTAAGTAATCATCATATCATTAAATTTTGGGTCTATATTGATTATGTTGAACATGCTCTCTATATATTTGAGTTATTATCATTTATAGTGAGAATTTGATATGCTTGCATATGATTGTATTAAAATTAGGCCGCGAGTAAAGATTTCATATTAGGTCATATAAAATGTTGGTTATAGGTTGAGTTATTTGGTCTTACTACCTCCACATATTTGGATATCCGATCCACACTACTTTTCTCTCCACATGAAAAATTCATTCATATTGATTTTTTTCCATCACCATTCAAGATATCTCTTAGACTTATACCACTATTTAAAGCAATTATATACATGTCTTTCATATAACACCTATATATTTGGCTTGGCTCGTCGAGAAACAAATAATCTTGCCAAAAAGCTCCTTGTCAAGTTTGATCAAATTAGTCAATAGCCATTAGGCCATCTCGGTGAGGTAATTGAATGCTACGTATGGACTTGTGGGTCCAGATTATCCATTGAGACTTGGGTCAAGGCCTAACAACTTAATTAAAATTCACTCGTTGTAATTCTCTTCCATGCAATTATCTTCTGAGGATCAAAACAACCTCGCAAAAGAAATACACCTCCCCCAATGATGTGTAAGGAAACCACTAACTCATAATGCCATAAGTGGATTGTTCGTACATACATCCATCTTTCTCAATGGCTGGCATTTTAGGCATGAGGTTATATTTAATGATGACATCTTAAGCAACCTATAAAGTAAAGATAGAGAGAGGGTTTAACCCTTGGATACTTTTTCTTATTTGGAAAGAGGGAAACTATGAGATGCATTCTTCCTCTTCTTCTTAGTTTATCCCCTAATAGTTATAACAAAAGAGCCTAGTTCATTTCTTTAGTGGATCTAGAAGAAATTTATTGAAATGTTTATATTTTTATGTTTTTGTTGCTCTATGTAGGGCTACAAACGAACCAAGCGTTCGATGAGCTATTCGTTGCTCGGTTCGATTAAAGCTCACTTGTGATCGTTTAATTAACTAAAGAAACAAACTTGAACAATATTTTAAATACTCGATCCTTAAATAAACAAGCTTGAACACTAATGTGTTCGACTCATTTATGTTTGTGAACAACATCATTTGAAGCTCATGAACATGCTTGACACTAAGCTCGATAAGAAGCTTGATAAAAGCTTGATTCATGAACAAATATAAGATGAATCATAGATTGTTTGTTCATGAACGAGCTTATTTGGTAGATCGAAAACACTAGTTATATATATTTATGAACTTGCTCATTTGTTAGCTCAAGAATACTTATTAGATATGTTCATGAATGTGCTTGTTTGATAGTTCAAAAAAATTCGCTAAATATGTTCACGAACATAGATCGTTAATGCTCATTTGTTTAAAGCTCGATAATCACTAAACGAATCGAACATGAACCAAACATGAATACTCATTAATTTAAACGAACCAAACATGAACACTAACAATAAAGATCGAATCAAACATGAACCAAACTTGAATAAGCTGCTAATAAATGAACTCAAACATGAACACTCACATACTCGGCTCGGTTCGGTTCATTTACAGCCCTACCTCTATGTGTTCTCTCTCTCTCTCTCTCTCTCTCTCTCTCTCTCTCTCTCTCTCTCTCTCTCTCTCTCTCTCTCTCTCTCTCTCTCTCTCTCTCTCTCTCTCTCTCCTTCCTAGTTCTTACTCCACCAAAGTCCAACATGTACTCGCTACAAATCAGGGTACGCTTGTTAAAGACCAAGGTGTACTCGCCAAAAACTAGGGCACACTTGCTAAAGATCAAGGTGCACCCACTAAAGACTAGCTAGAGTGTACTCACTAACGACTAGGTTGCACTCACTCAATACCAAGGTATATTAGTTTGAATCACTCACCCTATCCTAAGAGGTCCCTTGCCTAGTTAGGAGGAGTTATAGACCCATACCTATGTAGCCAATAATTTCATTAGTAAGTTGGTATGCTCTTCTAATGGTTTCCAACATCACCTTTATAGACTATTCCAAGTCACTTTAGGAGCTTTTTCATGTGTACTAAATATTTTTTGATCAATATAGCTCTGATCATGCATCCACATATGTAAATATCTTATTATTTTTTTATTTTTTTTATTTTTTGTGATCTTCTTTTATTAAAAAAATATAAATATAAGATAAAAGGGTCATTTTGTACGAATATGACTATTCTAGTTATTTTGTACTATTAATAAGATTCTCAAAATAAAATTTCTCTCTCTAAAACTTTTTTTCTTTTCTTTTCTTTTTTTATTTACTATTTAATTAGAAATTTGTAATTGCAAGTAGAAGTCTAGTATTGCCATAGATAGATTTGAATCAAATAGATAAATTATTAGAGTTCTTAGCAAGGCATTGGGATAAAGTGAGTGAAGGCATGATCAATCATGGGAGCTGAGGATAGTAAAATTATACTTATGAGTGAAAAGGAGTGTGGAGAGTGAAGGTTTGAGGGTAGAATCACTCCGATAAGAGTCAATCTGCAAGATATGTTTGTGATTCTTCATTCCAGTTGTTACTTTCTTCATCTTTTCTATTTTTGCTCTTTTCTTGAGCAACTAATGAAAAATCTTTTGCTTAATTTTATTTTTATGGCTGACTAAACTCTAAATTTGGACTGATAATGTGAAAATCTATGTATATGCTAATGTAAATCATGAATATGAATGTGAATTAATATTTTCAATATATTCCGTACTTAATTTAATTTGTGCAATGACTATGTATAAAGTTAAAATATAGTGTGATGCATTGCTTCGATGGAAGAATGTTGAAACAAATAGGAGTATTAAAATGAAATGATTTCATATCTAGATATGGAGATATAATAACTGTAGAGAGGCTATAAACCTTTCTTTACACCTTTATAAGCTCGATAGAGACCTAAAGATGCATAAGCGCTGATTCACAGCTATTGTAGACGAGTCTGCTTAGGAGAACATAAATTCATTCACTATATCATTAGTCCAAAACATCTTATTTTTTGTTATCTAAACTATTTCCTACATTTCTCAATAGTTCTAATAATTATCACTTACTTTCTTCGTGCATGATAAATTTAGTAGTTTGAGTAGGAAATACTAGAGTAAATTGTGATTCACTTATTTTCTCGTGGGTTTGACACTCTTCTCATAACACTTTATTATTTGATTTGTATGTGCACTTTCATTAGTTGGGAGCATTTAGCATTTGAATGTGTAGTGGTAAGCAATTTTACTAGTATAAATTTTGCCACTAGTACAACATAAAAATTCTTCCACATGCAAACATAGAGAAACACACCCCATATGCGACTAAGGTTGAAGATCGTAATTGGACAGGTGTTCAGAAGGTTCATAATTAGGAGATTGAGGCCGAAAGGTCGTAGTTGGACGATTGAGGTTGAATGAACATAAATAAGCGACTGAGGTCAAAGGATTGTAGTGTAATAGCCTGTATTGGTTTTGAATCGTATTGATTTATTTTGATGGATTTATAAATTGAAGTTATCTTTATTGATCCATTTTGTCTGTGGAAATGTTAGGGGTAATATTTTTTAAAGGGAGGAGATTGTAATAGCCTATATTTTTTACCCAAACAAATATTTTTTCTTAGGAGTCATTATAAGCCAAATTTAAAAATCATCTTCATAAAAAATATATATAATATTGTGTTTTAATTAAAATAAAATTTTTATAACTTTTGGGTACTGGTACAAATCCTTAAGAAATTAACACTTGTCGATACAAGTATGAATTTGGAATTGTCAGGTATCCATTTTCCAAATATACTACATCGGTAATCTCTAAATTAAATTAGTCATTAACCATTTCTCTTTATTAAATCAACTAACATAGACTGGAATGAGAGAATAAAGAGAGCTAGAAAGTGAGGAAAGAGAAAAAGAAACCTAAAGTTGGAGGTTGCGAAGCAATTTTTGGTAGTCGGTCATGTTCGGAATTTGCACGTCTAGTTGTAAGGAACCTCTGACCTTTTTTATTTCAATAATTTGAAATTTTTAATATTTTCCTAATCAAATTTATATTTTTATTAATGAAAAAAATGTGGATAATTTTATATTGAAAAAAACTTTTATCCCATAACTTTTGGTAAGTGATAAATCATAATAATATGATCATTTTGACATGAATATATTAAATTTTTATTGGTTAAATTGAAAGGTATATTTTTTTAAAGTGATGCATAGTATATAATTTTAATAAATTTCCTTGTATTTATATATTTCTGTCTTTCATACATGATATTGTCTTACATTATATAGAAATAATATAAGATTTGTATGTAAGTAAGGAAGACTGATTGTTAACACTATAAGGAATATGTTTTGAGTCTTAAAATATAATATATTGCATATAAGGGTAGGCCGATAAACTTTCTTTTAAATAAAAGATTTGTGGTGTAATCCTAGTTGTAGCCTATAACTGATTGATTAAATTTCACCGACGGATAAAGGATAACGACTCTTAAATGATTATTAAAAGTCATCTATAAAAATAAATAATTAATAGAGATAAATAAAAGATAAAATAAGATTGACATATTGATAGCTATTATATATAACATATGTAAAAAAATACCAAATTAAAGTTGCATTCATGTCTTGCTTTTCATAATTATACTCATGGTTATATTTACTTGATAGTACATTAAATTAATTGATATTACATTAAATTGATTGATATTATATTAAAATGATTGATAGATTGATAGCTCATATTATCATTAAAATTGATACAATATATTATATCATACTTACATGATTCATTGAATGATAATACTATTGTAAATATAAACCTGAGTCTTGTGATTTTGATGATAACAAAAATTATTGGACTCGATATTATACTATCTTATGTTATTGTTATTATTGCATATTTATTCTTGTGCACTAACATTTCAGGTCCATTATACATTGTGCAAAATGATCAACTCAAGAATGGATAGAATAAGATTAAGTGTCTTCGAGAGTATATATGTATTTATACTTTTATTTATTTATATATTTCTTTAGTTAAAGCTAGTCATATATTTGGAGGATGTTAAACTTGGTGACCGTGCACACACACACTCAGGAGAGTGAGATATTGAGAAATTAGATGTGTAATTTTTTGAACTAATCGTATTGTACAATCAGCTACTTAGAAAATCATTATAACAACTAATTGGTATAATCAAAGCTACTTGAACTTATCATACTGTACGATCATTATCGTACAGGATGATCAGTTGAAACCAAAATCTCGGTCACCAATCATAATTTAGGAAATATTTTAAAATTTAAAATTTATACTAATTGTACTGTATGATAGTCATCATACTATACGATATAATCAATTCTTATCTAAATTAATCCTATAACTAGGGGATAAAATTTGGATTAATTACTCCAATCAGATCAGATCTTACTGTATGATTGAACCAATCATACTATACGACCCGATCTTTGTTTAAGATGATATTTATTTGCCACCAAGCATATGAAATAATAATCCAATTTGATTAAACTAATTATATTGGACGATTCTTTATATCATACTAGATGATCAACATAAATACTTGAACTAATTATATAATGTCTTATTCTTCGTAAAGTACTAATAGGGCTATTTGAACAAATCATATTGTATGATATGGGATTGTACTATACGATCTATACGATATGGTATCATACTATACGATCAATGTTTATAGAATTAAATTATTAGAGCTTTTTGTTAAACTTTGTATTTAAGCTCTCTTAATAGACTTGTTTTAAGTTTTTAGCTATTGGGGTTTTTGGAGAAAGAGCTTGCATAAGAGATATTGGAGAGTTTGGGGAAGGAGAAATGAGAGTTTAAGTGTGAGGAAGAAGGAGCGTGAAGGGTCTCCTCTGAGTGTCTTTCTTAGTTTCTTGGGTGACTCTAGGAAGAAGATCATCAACCTGAAGATTATTGAGGTTCTCTGCTTTCACTAGGAGGCTGAAAAAGGAGTGTGAGGTTCTCTACCTTCACCAGAAGAGTGAAAAAGAGGAAAATGTTCTTTGCCACACTAGATTGGTGAAAAGATTGTAAGGGCTTCTCTGCCTAAATGTGTGGGCTAAATAGGAGACACTAATATTTTAGTGCAATACTTGGAGAGGACTTCAGGAAGTGAATAAGTCATTATTTTATCGAGCAACTATAAAATTTTAGTGTGTTCTTTTTTAATTTTATTTTATTTTTATAATTTACTTTTATATATTTTTATTTTCTAAAAATTATATGATAGAAAATTATATATTAATTTGAGCTATTCATCCTCATTAAAATTAAAAATTTTGTTTCATAATTTTGCTTTCGCATTGGGTGATAATTTGGTTGGATTTTAAGTATATATATATATATATATATATATATATATATATATATATATATATATATATATATATATATATATATATATATATATATATATATATATATATATATATGTTTAAAGTAAGTTTTTTTAAAACTATCAATTCACCCCCTATTTAGAGGTGTCAATATTGGACACGACCCAAAAACCCGACTTGAACCCAAGATGAAAATTTTGAATTCGGGTCAACTTAAACACAAAATAGGTCGAGTTTGGGTCCTGATTTTTGACCTGTTTCGAATTCCAGGTCTAGTTTAGGTTGACCTAGAAACCTGAGAATGTCCCAGATCAATTTATATACAGGATTTGATGACCTTATAATACCTGAACAGACGGTTGATACCTATAGAGCTAAATATACATCAATGAAAAAGTAATGTTTGACTTTGATCTTTGTAGTGCAAAAGCTTAGACATTACAAGCTTTCACACAAGGTTAACTTGATTTCTCGAGTCAACTCCTTGTAATATTTGATGACTCGTCTGACCCTCTCAGGTCGTTTAGCACGTTGGTCTATGATCCTACTACAATTTGACATTACTTTTATCCCTTAGCGGGTTGTCAAATGATAGGCTCTAGCTGACTTTCTTGCTGCTCATCTGATCCCTATAGATTCTCCACTTAATAATGATTCACCTAGTGAACTAATCATGAGTGCGAAAGAATAGGAGTCCCCTACTTGAGAGTTTTACTTTGACGGTGCATCCTCCATTAAATCATTGTATCCAAATGAAAATCTCATAGTTAGGGTATATTTGGGTCTTATTTTTGTATCCCCTGAAGGAAACACTCTTCAATACTCATATAGTCTTTAAGAATCTCGTACTAATAATGAAACTGAGCACGAAGCTCTGATTTTGGGACTTGAGTTGGCCATTTAGTTGAAAATTATGCAGGTGAAGATCTATTGAGACTCCCAACTAATCATTAATCATATAACTGGAGTCTTCAAAGTACTTAAACCTGGGCTCTTGTCCTATCATAACAAGGTAATGGAGGTCTTGTGTTTGATTCTTGAAGTGACCTTGGATAAAATCCCTCGATCTACAAATGATAAATAAGATGTATTGGCCAAGCTAGCTAAGGAATTGGATGACCCAATTGGAAGCCCAATGTCTATTATTGTCCATTATCATCAAGTCATCTATCCCACAGACTTATCCTCTTTTAATCAAACCCTTACAGTCCTTATTATTAAGGAGGATTCATATTGGAGAGTCCCTTTTATTGAGTATTTAAAATATGGTCGGCTCCCTAATGACCGATCTCTTACTACTAAGATTAAAAAGAGATTCTTATCATTTGTTTATGTAAATAACATCTTGTATCAATGCTCTTTTGATCAAATATAGTTATGTTGGCTTAATAATGAAGAGGCTTGTAAGGTCATAGGCAAGATATACGAAGGGCTTTATGGTGCTCATCAGTCCAGACCAAAGATGAAAGGAAGAATCAAATGCCTTGGTTACTATTGATCGACCATGATCCGTGATTGTATGGAGCATGCTAGAAAGTGCCATCAGTGCTAAATTCGTGGCATAGTGATTCACCAACCTCCTAATCCGCTGCACCTTTTTGTGTCGTCTTGGTCATTTAAAGGTTGGGGCATAGATGTAGTGGGTCCTATTGATCCTCCTTCTTCTAAGAGTCATATGTTTATTTTAGCACCACTAATTACTTCTCTAAGTGAGCGAAAGCTATCATGCTTAAGGAAGTTAAATTAGAAGATGTGATGCGCTTCTTTTGTGATTATATTATTTATCACTTTGGTGTTCCACGCCGTATACTTTATGGTAATGACTCATCATTTAGAAGCACCAAGATCTCTAGATTTTTCCACTGCCATAACATAAATTGGCAATACTCTTTAATTTATTATCCTAAAGTCAATAGCTTGACAGAGACATTTAATAAAACTCTCATGTAACTGATAAGAAAAATTCTTGTGATAAATAAGCGAGAATGACATGATAAGTTACCCGAGATATTATGGGCCTATAGGACTATATACTATACTCCTACTCAGTCTACTCCATATGCTTTGGCCATCGGGGTTGAAGCTTTCCTCCCACTTGAGGCCGAACTCCCCTCGTTGCATGTGGCAGTTAGCCACAATCATCCCATGAGGATAATACCCGACTATGATTGGAAGAACTCGATGGTTTGGAAGAGCTTTGCCTTCAAGCTCATCAGAACCTCAAGAAATATCAGGCTCGTATGACCCAGTGACATGATCACCTTATTTGAGTCCATACTTTCTTGGTTGGCGACTTAATTCTTATATTACATAAGCCTATCATTTCACGCAGTCGTCGAAGTGATAAGTTTGAGCCTATTTGGGAAGACCCCTTCATTATAGAGCAAGTCTATGAAGGTGGTGTTTACCTATTTGTTGATGCAAATAGTGTTCACCCTATACTTGTCATCAACGAGCATTACTTAAAAAGTAATATGCTGGAGTTTCACATATTGTAGGGGGAGCTTCCCTACCACTTATAACTTTTCCTCTATATATGTATCACCTGAAGGGATTCCTCTTACTTTTTGGTAGTCTATAAAGCCACGATGATTTGTCCTCTATCATATAATGTTCATTATGAAGAGTATAAGACTATCCTTAAAAGGTAATACACTGATACGCCGAATGAATGTTTATGCTTATGTATGTGCACACCAATCATATTAGTGCTAGCATATAGAACCTTCAATTCATCTTCCCCTTGTGAGGATTGGTTCTCCTTAGTTTCACTTGTTACCCTTAAGTGTGGTCTAGGTTATTAAAATTAATATGTGTTATTTTCTTGAATTTCTCTTATTTCTCTAGTGTAAACCATATGATTCATGTATATTCAAGCTTTATGGTTTGCCTAGTTTGGTATAGACTTATAGAATTCATATGCCTTTGAATTTATTATAAGTTTTAGCCCCTCAATTTTGTTTTTCACTCCCAAGTGTGATCTGGGATGTCAAAACCACTAGTTCAAATCCCTTGTGAAATGTGATATTGGATCCATACATACCTATGTTAGTCAAGAATGATAATGTTAATCCACTATCATAATATGGATTTCATTCATACTTTAATTTTACTATAATTGTGCTCCCCAATTCATTCATATGAGTTGAATGTGATTTGGGATATCAAAGCCATTAGCTTAGATCCCTTAGGGAATGAGATGTTGGGTCCTATATATGAATGTGAACAGATAAAAAAAATATGTATATTAAAAAAATATGATGATGATAAAGAGGGAAGCTCTTAGTTGAACAAAACTAGTTGCTCTTGTCATAGGTGGAACCCAAGTTTACTCTCCAAGAGCTCATGTACCCCCAAACTTCTCTCCCTTTTCCTCTCCTTTGAAGCATCCCAATGATTACTTTAAGGATAACCCTACACTTGTTTTGTTATGATTTTTTGTGATCGTTATTATCTTTGCTGGTGATGTGGTACATCTTATTCTAGATATTAACGTCACTTCTTCAGGGGCTTGAATTTTCCTAAGAAAAGATCATCCCCCTTTCTTCTCTCTTTTAACAATCTAATCTCCCGTCCATACCCTACTCTTAGCTACCATAGTAGTTCTATGAATGTGTTGGTTTTGTTTTCACTTCCCATAGGGTCCCACCAGTTGGTGTGGGTGTTATCACTATAATCTTTTGATGATTATTGATTTTTTTTGGAGTTATTATCCTTGGTGGCGAGGGTTTCCCCTCCCTACCTCAATTTGTCTCCCCATTTGTGATGTGGTACATCATATTTTAGATTTTACCATCACCTCTTTGTGAGCTTTAATTTTCTAGTAGAAGATGAGCTCCCTAATTTCTTTATCTACATACTTCCCCATTGGGACCCAACTCTTAGCTTCAAGAGAGGTTCCTTGGATGTGTTGATGTTATGCTCACTTTTATAGGGTCCCATCAATTAGCTTGGGTGCACCACTATAATTCCTTAATGATTATTTCTTCTCGATATAGTTTTATTCTTTATAGTGAGTGTGTCCCCTAACTGATTTAGTTGTTATCCACTTGGAATGAGTTCGCCTCTCTCACACTCTTTTGATGGCATATCTCTTTCTATTTTCTACCGAGGCATCGATATGATACTTTCGCTCCATATGATTTTAGTGTTGCCTAAGAAATTCCATTGGTATTTGGATACCCGTGGCTACGATGACTTATTCTCTATAATACGATAACTAAAATATTAACCCGAGATTTCTTAGATAAATGTTTTCTTGAAATTCTCACATCTACCACATCCCTACACAGGTGTGCGTCAGGTTGTTATTGAGGTGACCTTTATCCTTTATTCTACTATTTTGATATGGTTAGAAAGACATTAAATATTTTGACTCCTTACTCACTATTTCAATATGGTCAGGTGAGTATTGAGCCATTCATATTTGCTATTTTGATATGGTCAGACAAATGTTGAACCTTTCTTGGTTGGGAGCCGGACAGAGTCCTTAATACTTCACCATCTCTTCATTCCCCCTATTTTATACCTTGGGTTAGGGGGTTGTTGAACTTTCTTTCACTCCTTATTTTTTTATTTTGATATGGTCAAGTGAACATTGAGTGGTCTACATTCACTATTTTGATATAGTCAAATGAATGTTATTAACTTTTCCTGATTGTCTTGTTATTTCAATATGGTCAGGAGAACGTCAGATTTTATGATTTTCTTACTTGCTATTTTGATATGGTCAAGAAAGTATTGAGTCACCCCCATTCACTGTTTTGATATGGTCAGGTGAATGCAAGATCTTTCCACCTTATATTCTATTATTTCGATATGATCAGGCAAGTAGTTGGTTTACTTTCTTCTTTTGCTCTTTATTCAATATTTTAATATGATTAAGTGAATATTGAGTCACCCCCATTCATTGTTTCGATATGATTAGGTGAATACGAGATCCTTCCACATTCTATTATGCTATTTTGATATGATCACGTAGGTAATTGATTTACTTTCCCCTTTTGCTCTTTATTTCACTGTTTCAATATGGTCAGATGAATATCGAGTTATCTACATTCGCTATTTTAATATGTTCAGGTGAATGTGAGACCCTTATGTCTTTGTTTCCCCCTATATCATTCCCTTAAGAAATGGTAAGGTAGATAGATAATCTCCCTACTTCCTTTTTTTGATGATCCTCCATATGTTCCTTATCTTACTTCTCCTGTCACATTCGATCAACATCAACACATATGGTTCACTAGTTGTTCACCACCCATGCTGGCAGTTTATTTGTTGACCATGATTTTCACTAAACCCTAGGCCAAGGGGGGTTAACTTGGTCAAATTGAACAAGCCAAACCAAAAGACCGCTTCTATTAGGTTCAGTGGGTTAAATGAGGTCTATTGAGCATAGACAGGTCTTGTCACGACCCGACCCGACGGGGACGGATCCCGCCCGAGCTGGATCGCGACGAAACCTTCTTCTTATCCAGGATCTGGCTTTGGAATTTGGTTACTGAACTGATCTTCCAAATACTTAACTCAACAGACACACAAACACAGAACAACAGAGCTACTATAAATCATCGAACACTGCGGAACAAAACATCTATCTTTTTATTTCCTCAAAATAATCATCTACAAATACAGTACATGGCTTTTGAACGGAAAGAAAGACAGAACAGAAAAGCCATGACTGTACAAAAATCAAAAGTATACCTATACGGATCAGAACTCTGGACTCTAGTCCTGGACTTCCTTCCCTTTCCCAGAACCTGAAAACCACCAGAAAGCAAGGGTGAGCTCAACAGCTCAGCAAAGCAACAAACCACCAATCTAAATTCTCAGAAACCAAAACCAAACTCATCAGACATAAATCATATCAGAAATTGGAACAGAATCGGATTTCGAATCAGAACAGAATAAATCAACAGAGTCAGAATCATACAGAAATCAGAATCAGATAATAGTGGATATCAGATATTTAATTAATAGCTAAACTAAACTGAACAGAATCACTACGGATTCTGACCCTTATGTCTCCCTTGTGCTCACGGCACCAGAAATTCGGTGAATAATTAATAACTAAGCTAAATGTGCTCACGGCACCTGAATAATAGAATTCACGGATCCGGAATATAACAAATATTTCTCCAACTTGAGCTCATCTAAATTTCCCCAGACACTAACTGAATCTCATAGGATCCAGGCCCCTTATAGCTCCCTTTTTATAGCTTATACACATAGCATTTCAATTCAGAAGAAATCCGGGTAAATCAGAAATCAGACAAAAATCGGGCAGCACAACGGCAGTAGACAGAATTTACACAAAATTTCCTGCAAAGAAAATTTATCGAATTCGCACAGAGTATAGATAATCATATTCCAGAACATTTATTCTACTACACAGAGAATTTACAATTTCACAGAAAATTATAGTCTACGAAAAACATCGCCGAACCAAAAATACCCGGACAAAAATCTTTGGAAAATAACCAAAATGTGCACACTCGGCACGTCAACAATATACGGAAAGTTACGCGGTAAAAATCGAACCAATCAAAAGATACGGACGAAAAACTGTAACGGAAACGAAATCCGGACAGAAATTATCGCCAAACGCGACGGAACTGAAAATTGAGAAAGGCGGAATGTGCCTTACCTTGAGCACAGCAATTTCCTGAACAGTCTCGTCGGACGAAAACGGCTCCGCGTCGTCCGAAAATCAACTTTTCCAAATTCTTCTTCGACTTTCTCTCTCCTCAGAAAAATCAGATATTTTTAAAAGATTTTTCTCTCTCTTCAAAACGACTGAATTCCCTTAAATCATACTCAGATCGGCCCGGCCGATCGCGACATCGTCCCGGGACGATCCGACCAAAAGGATCGTCCTGGAATCTTCCCAGGGCTGTTGTCTGGCCGATATTTTCTACAGTGCCAATCGGCCTGGCCGATGTCTCCAATCGGCCTGGACGATGCCTACAGAAAATCACCTGGAACACTTCTGGGCAAAATCTGGAGCTCTTCTTCACTGATCGTCCCAGGACGATCCCAGATCGTCCTGGACAATACTGGAGCAGATTATTGATATTACAGGTCTTGGGTCAACCTGGTTGACCAAATTATCCCAAATCACCTCCATTTTGATTTAAATCAATTTTAAAGCCTCCCTTGCTCAACCCCTCATCCATTTGGGTTTGATTAACCAGGCTGATTGGGTCAACACATGCCTTGGTTAACCCAAGCTTTATTTGGTCAAATTTGACTTATTTAAGTCAAATTCCCCTTTCTTTGCATTTAAATCCTTCATAATCTCCACTTGGCCCAAACCACGACCAAGGAAGCTTTATTACCCATTAATTAACCCTAAAAAAGATCTTGGCCGCCCATCATCAACCTAGGGCTATAAATAGAGATATTAGGTCATCTTTACAAGGACTTTGCATAATTTCTCTTCCCAAGCCTTCTAAAACCCGAGCTTTGATTCCATTGAGCTCCAGTAGTCTTCGTCCACCTTTCTTAAGCTAAGCCTATAGTAGTTATGGTGGAGTTCAACTATCTTTTTTTTTGTGATGTATTACAGAACTCAATTGCATTTATGACATCTTATTATTATTTATTTATTGATGATTGATGTGTTTACTGTGATTACACACTACAACTGCATGATTTTTCTAAGTTTCTTAATTTATTTTGCTTTAGGGTGGCTCAGACGGAGTCTACGCTTGGCTCTTAGGCTGTTAAATTTTCTATAAAATAAAAATATATCTAATCATGATAAAATGAACATAGGATTTAAAATTAACCAATATTTTAAAACTAATATATGATCACTCTTGGGTCACCCTTTAAAATATAATTAATATTTTAAACCTAGCTCACTTCGCAGTGAATGCTAACTAGTTCTATTAGCCCTATCCTGCATACATGGCCTAGTCAATCATATAGATTTTCTTTTTTCACATAGAGATATAGTTAATTTTTGCATAACATATTACCATCCATGGTTGGGCTTAAGGCCCATTTCCCTTTTGTGCCACCCACCACTCTTGTATTTACATATGATTGGATTACATGGATTTGAGATGCTAAGTGGAGTTTAGTTGGTACACCTCTTTGAGCAGGGTGGTAAATCAAGTTCAGGGATGTTTAGATCCCTGATGGGATTTATGTTATAAGTTTCCTTGGTGTCTTGTATTTGTTAGGTCATGGGAATTAGTAATGAGAGTACGATACATCCTTTATAAATTTAGGATCAAAGGAAGACAATATGAATATATAACTACATGCCTTATTATTGGGTAAGTTCTTCATTCTTGGGAGACTATACATCCCACATATCTATGTCACATTGATGGCATCACTTTTATCTTTCTCCATGTATGCTTTATGTGTGATGTTTCCCCTGATTTCTCCTCTTCTGATTGGCCGAGTGGTTATATGATCATTATATGTTGAATAGCCCAATTGAGCCTATCTTCCTTTAGATTATGACAATCTATAAATCCTATTATGTGCCAAGCCAAGAAGAGAATAAAATAACATCCCCAATTGAGAGTATTCTTAGGCTAATGCTTATGAACCATGGGAGCTTACGCCCTTGGAAAATTGACACCCACATTAACTAAACCCCATATAAGCTGATGCATCAAATGGGGGAAAGTTTGTGATTATCAAGTCATATATTCTATTATTCGTCAAGATGTGTAGGTGACAGCCACTATTCTCCATGAATAATCATATGTATGATTTCATCTGCTCTTTCATTGGTCTACGTACTTGTGTGGAATGTAAATGCCTAAGACCATTTTGTCCTAGGGATAGTGTGATCATACTCTTTGCATTCTAATCACGTGAGCAACATCCTTTCAGAGGCCCATAATAAGTAATAAAAAGAGGTAGAATATGAAGTTGCCTTCACCCTATAGGATTAGAAGGAAAAATTTGTGTTCATTAATTTAGTTGGCAAAACTCTTATAAGTTTTTATAAATATTTTATGATCACAATTTGTCTACATCATGTTTGTGCATGAAAACTTAATTTTGGATGGATGGATGATTTTTGCATTATAATAATTAATGCAAAGTTCATTATATTTGTACAAACACCAATCATGAATTGTTTTAGCCCATGAAAACTTGACAAGCTCAAGATCTTAAAAATCACATTAGAAAGAGTATTTAATGTTAAATGGTTCATTTAAGTTTTAAATGTGATTTAGGCTATATTTAGGGCGGCTTTCTTCCTGTTTTTTAGTACACAAATATTTTAAACTAGAAATTTTTATACTAAAAAGTTATTTTAGAAAGTAGTGCGAAAGCTGTCTCAAACGAAACCTTAATTATGATTATACAACAGATCTTAAAGTTATTTAATATTTATTTAAATAATATAATAATGATTTGAATTTATAATAAAATTAAAAAGAAACATTTATGAAAAATAAAATATTTGCTTAAAATAATTATATAATTCTAAAATATAAAAATATTCTATATTTAAATAATAGAAAAAAGAAGTTTAATATTATCAAATTTATGATAATTTATTTGATTAATGAAATTCTTCTATAAGAATCTATATTTTAAAAAATCAATTTAAAAAGTAGAAGAAGATTAATATCAAATAAAAAATGCATAAGTTAAAAATAAACTTTTAAATGAATCAAAAAAATAAATTTTTATCAAATGACCTATGATTTGGCTATTTAATTGATTTTTTTTCAATTCTCTAACCTGACCCAATTTAATTGATATGCATCAATAGATACTGTCAAATTCATTTGACTGAGCACAATCTAATTCAAATAAAAAAGATTGAATTAGCCACTAATTTTTTCTAAAAGAATGAAAATATTTTCGGCTATATAAAAATAACAATATATTTGTTTGACTATTTAATATGAATTAAATTAATCATTTTTTAAAAATATTTAGGTCATTATCCAAAAGAAGTAAAATGTGATTATATAATATTCAAAAATTATTTTGATCTTTTGATTTTTCATAAATAATAAAGAAATAAGTTTCATCCTTATCTCATTTGAATTGTGTAAATGGAGAGGGATGTGATGATGAGCCGTTGTGCCTATCTGGTGGTAGCTTTTCTTCGTGACGAAGGATGGGTACGATGTCGCTCTTTTTTAAGCTAGTTGGTTAAAGTTGCTCTTTTATTTAATAAATAAAATGTCGGCCTTTGCATAGTAAGCCTTGGGTTCAAACCTTAAATGTGGTCGGTGGAATAAACTCCTTCCTCATTCTCCACCGTCCCTTCGTTATAGTTCCAGAAGCAACGTCGGATTTTTGGCGATCGGGGGTGCGAAACACGACGAGTGAGCGTTTGCGAGTGTGGAAGAGAGAGAGAGAGAAGGGCGAAGCAGATGAGCTACCAGCAAGCCCCAACTTCCTATCCTCCACCAGGCAGATCGATGCCCTGCCAACTTTCTTTTCGTTATTCATCTTTTCTTTGATTTTCCTGCCATCTGCTCTCTTTTCTAGGGTTTTTTACATCTTTTCTAATTTGGTGTTTTGATTCATATACGGAAAGGAAATGAAGGGTTTGAGATTTCGATAACTGGTTTTTGGTCCAATTGAACGAAGTTTCTGAATTTCATTTCTTTTTCACACCCTGTCATGCAAGTGCAGCATTATTGGCATTTGTTCGATTTAGTACTTTTCCCCAAGTTATGCTATGCCTTTGTGTTCTTTGGCGTCCTTGCCGATTGGTTTTGTTGTTTGTTGATTTTAATTGGTATTTTAAAGGAGAAAAATGATGATTTGGGTTCTTTGGTTTGTTTTAGGGTATAGCCATCCGTACCCTCCACCGCCACCTCAAGCAGGGTACGCTTATCCTGGTCCTGCTCCGCCTTCCTCTGGGTTTTATCCTCCGCCTCCTCCGCCTCCGGGCTATCAGAGCTACTTCAATGATGACTATGGCCAGCCGGGACCACCCCCGCCTCAACCTCCTTCTCAGATGTATTACCACCATCATCACCACCATGAAGATGACGGTTGCCTTTCTTTTTGGAGGGGATGGTAAGATAATCTAGACGGTGTCCTTTTTCGTTCTATTTCTATTACTCTTCTTGTGGAGATGTGGCATGTAGTGTGCTTTTATTATCATTTGGAAAAATGCCTTATTTGCTTAGTGGGAGAGATTTAAAAGAATGCCTGCGCAAAGATCTTGCGCCTTGCTTAGCAGTTAGCAGAATAGAAATGAACAACAAATAAAGAAGCCTTAATTTCTGCTTCTAATTATTAGGGAAATGCAATCATAAATCATAAAACATTCCTGAAGCTTCTCAAAGCATGTGAAATACATATGGTTTGAGCCCTGTTGCTTTTTGAATTTGCTGCACAGCATAATATTTTGAAGTGGGCACAGTTGGATTTGGAACACAATTATATTTTGAATAGCTGTGCTGAGTTGATTCTCGAAGAGCACATCAATGTTGAAGAAAATTGGAAATCAATTTAATCATGATTTAACAGCTGTGCTCATACAAATTCACCTTTGGTAATCTATTTACAGGATTTATCCTCAGTAATACTATAATCAATTAAGAAACTACATTCATACAATTTCAATATAAATGATCAATTTGTAGGATTTCTTCCATTTTGTGAAATAGGTGGTGAAATAATGATCTTTTATCAATTCTGATTAGTCTTTGTTGTGGCTACGACACAATGCATGTCCTATAAAGAAAACTCTAGCGGGTCATCAACATTATTAGTGCTCACCCCAGGCACAAAATGCCATTAGAAACATCCTCTTTAGTATCTACTTCTGCTCACCACCTCAATAAGGAGGTTACTTTTGGTTCACAACTCCAAAGAGATTTATATGGGTTTTCATGGGAAGATTCTTTAGGTTGTTGACAATTAAAAAGTTTGGTCAACTTGCCTAGAATTGGAAGCCCCAACTGTAGACTCTCCTTTAGAAACCTTGGTGTTAGAAAAAAGCAACATTGCTAACTTTTGATAATGTAGGTGCAATAGTGGTGGACTTTGTTGGCAAGGGACGATGAGATAATCTTCCTAGCTTGGCAAGGAAAACTTGCAAGTTTTAGGAGTCTTAGGGTCTGTTTGGCGTAGCTTTCTCTTTGTTTTTTTTTTTCTAACTGCTATGACATATTAGTTTGGCTACTTCTTTTTTGTTGTTTTTCATAAATTTCTATGATGAAATTTTTTATTTGATAACTAGATATGCTAGAGCGTGGTAGTGGTAGATTGAAACTGCCTTGGCAAAAACTTGTAGCCACCCCAATGGGACACTTACTGGATTGTTCTGATCCAAAGCAAATTGAAACTTATATTCCATGCATAGATTACATGAGGGAGCATTTCTTTTGAATGCTTTCCAAACTTGATCGCCCAAAGACACAATCCCACTAGATCTATTATACTAAAATTACACTCAATATATTCAGTTTTAGATCTACTCAAACGAAAGCCTTTAGACTCTAAGATTGACCTCCATAATTCAAGTTTACCTTCAACTCCCTCTCTAGTCTTATCAACAAGAAGAATATCATAAGCAAAAATATACATTAGGGTACAACCTCTTGCAATTGTCTAGTGAGAACATCCATGATTAAAGGAAAAATATATGGGCTTAAAGCTGATCCTTGATGTAATCCAACTGAAACAGGAAAATACTTGGTCAAACCACCTTGTGCTTGAACACAAGTAACAGCTCCTGCATACATATCCTTAATGACTTGAATATAAGCATTATTAACCTCTTTCTTATGTAGAACTCTCCATAGCATTTCTCTTGGAACTTTATCATATGCCTTTTCTAAATCAATAAAAATCATATGTAGATCCTCCTTATTCTCTCTATACTTCTCCATCAAATCTCTCAACAAAATGAAAAAAAAAAAAACTAATTTTCACTATAAAATTTATTGAAAGCGATAGAGCTTACAACTATGGTCTAGCTGTCGTAAATAATGGTAGAGGCTAGCAATGAGCTATGAAATAAGTTAATGAATTTAAGAAAAAAATTATAAAGCTTTTAAAACACATTTAACAATCTAGAAGACTAATAGGGGTGCCCTTGCTTGACAAATAATGCTATAGGTTTATCGTGTTCCTCACTGAATCAATACAAATACATATAATGAAAAATAATAATCATTTCAGCTCTTTCCTGGTGCTGAGATTTTATATAATTCTAGAATGCAGTGGATGTACCTCCTTAAGCTAACCCTTTCGTTGATTCAAACATTCTCATCAAGTGGAGGGGTGTGATGAGATGGGAGGTGAAGTGGCAAACATTGAATCAATGTTAGGGAAGATAAATATATCTACTTATCTAGGAAGGGTAAAAGAAAGGACAAAATAAAGGAGAGTGGAAAGAACTAATAAGATGAGTGGAACAATGGGTGCCAAGGAAATAGGGTACTTTGCTTGTCTATCTTTCTGATGCCTTTTATCGTCTTCTCCCTCCTTCCAACTGAATGAAGAACAAACACCAAATTTTGAGGGGAAGCCCTTTCTGGCTCTCTTTAGTACTTTACTGTAGCTTTTGTTACTCGCTAGTTGCTGTTGTTCATTTCTAGGATTTTGTGTGCATACCCATCTTTGACGGGTGAGCAAGGGAAAGCTTGACTGAGCTAAGAAAAGAAATCAAGGAAGAAGAAGAAAGGTGAAAACGATAAGAAATGGAATTCTAAGCACCAGTACGATGGGAGTCTGAATTGCCATCCCGCCATCATAAGTACATTTATTGAAGAGCTTGAATCTACTGTTATTTTCTTTTCCTTTACCTACATCCAAATGTTAACTAATTTTCCCATGCTGCTTCACATTCATCTATCACTGTTGGGGAAATCATTTAAAAGTATTAGTTAGTTTTATATAAACATTTTGACCTGAATTTGTACCTATTAATTTCTTGTATTTATGATTCATTTAACCAAACACCATAGCATTATTATTTTTCTATCGAAGTGCTGAACTCTAGGATGACACGGACACGGCGACACGGACACGACATGACACGGACACGGGACACGGCATTTTTTAAAAATATAGGACACGGGTGCGGCGTGGACACGGCATAATAATTTTAAATATAATATATATATAAATTAAGGTAATATTATATTAAAAATGACAAGCAATATTAAATCAAAGTCATGATAACTTGTTTAGCTCATAACATAAAGATGTTTAGTACAAAATGTCTAGTACAACCACAAAAATATAACCAAAAAACCATTTAGTACAACATGAAAGTTCAACTACTCAATAGAGGGAATGATATAATTAGATTCAGATGTTGGTCTTTGGCCTTCAATTCAGATGTTGGTCTTTGTTGGTTCAAGCAATGTCTCAATGTGTGCTCTTTTCCTTTCCAATAATTTTGATCTTAATGCATTGTAACCAGGTGGAACATATCCTGCAAGATTGTTGTTACATGCAAAACTGAATGCATTTTTATAGTAAGGATTTCTAGCAAGGTTGAAAGGTAAGCCCGCTGAAAAAAACATCCTTGCTATTTCACCATCCAACTCCTCTCGCTGTTGCAAGCTGAAAGCCTTCTCTAAAGGACTACTAGCAACTCCTTTTCTTTTCTTTGTTTGATAGCCTTCACTTCTGAATGATAAAGAATGATCAACTCTAACAGATGAGGAAGAAGCATGGGACGAACCATGGGTGGATGGCAAAGGTATCTCCTTAGGGAGTGCCCTTTTGATCCTACATTCAGCTTCATCAACTTGTCTGTTTATTTCAGTCAACTGCGAAGTAGTAATCTTGGGACACATTTTAATTCCATGGCCATCTATCTTAAGTAGATGTGCTTTCACCCTAGAATATGATCCTTTGTAGGTTCCACCACAATAATTGCATTTGAATGAAACATTCCCTCCTCCAAATGTTTTTCCTAACTTCTAACATGAAGCCATAATGGCTTATCAGTTTCTACAGATTGTTCTTTTGAACCTTCGCCTAATCCACTCCCACCAGCCGTAGAGCTCATTTTTCTTTAAAATGCACTGGTAAAATGGAAGTAATAAAGGCTTAAAAAATGTCTCAAACTCATTTCAATATAAACATAAAGCTCTCCATAGGTGCACTGAGAAAATTACAAATGACTGGTTTGAAAACTCATGTATCCTTCCTACACTAAAACTGACATAAAGAAGATTGATAGATAATTGATAAATCATGAAAGAAGAAAATAAATTGAAGTGATTTACACCACTACATATGTCAAACGAATGATATCCTCATTAAGGCCATTAATCATAAACAATTCAACAACCTTAATTTCAAGCTAGGCACGATTAATATGTATTCCTAGTATGAGGGAAAGTGTAAAAATTATGGAAGACAAGGTGGAAGGTGATTAAAAAGAAAACAACAATGATAAAGGTGTTAAAAGGTGGTGCTAAGTGTCAAGAACCTATTCTGAAAATCTTCAGAAAGATGGCAAAAATAGGAGTTGAGACATATCAACGAATGAACAAGTCATGGTTTTGCTGAGCTAGTCATGGTTTTGCTGAGCTAACTGTTGATCGTACTAATTTCAAACAAAGATAAAGTGAACTATTGTAAGCCTCCACCAACATGGAAAGGATAACAATAACCAGGATAAAGCATAGCCAGAAAAGTAAGAAAGGAAGAGTGCAACAACAGATTATAATATTTCTCTATTTCAATCTCACATACCTTCTTCTCCTTCCAAATGAAGAAGACAATGCCCAAATGTAAAACCAGCTGGTTTCCCCTCTTCGGTGGAATTGTAGAAAAAATCAAGTTTTCTGTTACAAATTAGGTCAGAGAGTCGATTTAGGGGTTCTTTGGCGACAGGATTTGAACAGGATTTACGGGATTTGGCCGAAGAAGCGCGCGAAAGGGAGAAAGTTACCTTAGCAGCGTGCGAGCTCCTGTCTTTGCTTCCGATCAAAATGTTGTAAACTCCGATAACGTCGTCGAACTTACAGATCGACTGCGCGAACTCCTGCTCGGGAAAGCCGGAACCTGAAGGCGACGGTGCGGGTTGGAGACTCGATCGACTGCGCGACTCCTCTGCTCGGGACGGCCGGAACCTCACCTGGTCGGGACGGTCGTAAGCTGAAGGCGACTCCTCTCGAGGATGCGGGCTGGAGCCTCGGCTGCGGCTGCGACTCTCTCGTTCGAATGAATGAAACGCGGGCGGCATTAGGGCTATTTGCGTGCTCTTATTAGTTTTTTTTTTTTAATTTAAAGCTTAATTTTTATTTTTTTCAGCCCGGACACACCCAGAACGTGTCGGACACGTGTCCGTGCCATGTCGGACGCGTGTCCGTGTCCGACACGTGTCCGGCACTGCATTGCCTCTTAAAACGGAGTGTCGGTGCATCATAGGCTGAACTCTATAAATGAACCCTCAACTTTCACGGTTATAACTTATGGTTGCTGTAGTTGTCTCATTATGCTACAACTTGGTGAATGGTTGATTGTCTGACTCTCTAGCACCTACGTCAATGTTAGCACCTATATCAATGCTGTCATCGTTGAATTAGCAATCTAATTTGGTATGATTGGCAAGGCATTTAATGTAAATGCTAGAAGTAGAATAGAGAAATCACACCAAAAAGGAGAATTTTATTTACTAACATGAACAATATTGAAAGAAGAGACTTGCTCTCCTTGATAGAAATAGAGGAAATTCTATTTCTTCTTTCCTCCACTTCCCATACCTTCAACAGAGCTTCAAAACTAAGAAAAAACCTCTCTTCGGCTAATACAATTGTTTTTATAGACAAAGGCATCAATTTTACAAAGCATACTCCATAAAGTAAAATGTTTATTTAATAAGCATTGCATCATTTTCCCTAGGCACAAAAATATTCGACCTTGTATGAACTATCGGACCCGTATGAGTGTTATTGCTAGCAAGCAAAATGAGATTTTTGATGTTGAAGACATTAGAGGTATGGATGTTAGCAATTAGTTGAAGGTATGTATGTTAGCAAGTAGTTGAAGACGATAAGCATTTGGATTGATTTTCTCAACCATTTTGAGTGAACCAATTTTTTGAGCAGCTAGCTTAGTATTATATATGAGTTGGATATCAATCTTTTGAAAATACTTTATATATCTATTTTCTGACATTGCATTCTAGATGCCGACGAGATTCATCAATGGGATTTTTCTATAATTCATTGATGAGGTCAGTTGCTGTCCCTTGTGGCCCACAAGGATGCAAAGGGAGAAGAAATTTGTTGTGATTCTCCCTAGAACTAAACCAACCAAGCTGGTCCAGGAGGGGCTGGTTCAGTTTTATAGGAGGCGGCTTAAATTGTCGCCCAAGCAAGGTGGGCCCCCAATGGGGTGGAAATCAGAGAAAGAGAGGGAGGCGGCAAAAGCTTTAGGAAAGAATTTTGAAATTGGTTTATGTTAGGAAATTGTTTATTAGGAAGAATTGTATTTAAAGAACATGAGAGGCGAGGGTTAGGGCATGCATGATTTGAGTTATTCTCTTGGAGTTCTCTTAGGGTTTTGGGCTCTAGATCCATCATCTAGAGATTGGGTGAGAACGATCCTCCTCTCGAATTGAGGATCAATTGTATCTTTGCTTCGTTCTTGTTTCGCTTTGTTTTCTATAAGACTATCTATCGTTTGTTTGTTTTTCCACCATATTTTCTTCCGTTTTTATCGCTGTTTTACCGATTATTGTTAGGTTTGCTTGCGAACTCAAGTATTTCCCATTAGGGTTACTTGCGAACTCAAGTATTTCCTATCAAAATCCAGTGGCCCACAGAGAGCAAAATTGTAAACCACATAAAATGGATTGAAACTTGTACTTCGCTTAATTGCATGGTTATGATCAAATTTAGCATGACACAATAGATCTCAGGACTTAACATTTGCACTGATTAGAATATGTAATAAATTGCCTCCATGATAGGTTTACTATTTCGGTTTGACTATTGGTTTGTGAATGATGTGCTAAGTTGAAATTGAAATTATTGTTAACCAATCGACATGGAATTCACCAAAAGTGATTTAAGAAACAGGCTTCACGATCTGAATCTAAAGAGGCTAGTAAACTATGGAAACAGTAGATATCACAAAAGTATTATCGAGCAATGAGAATGGTGTCAATTGTTTGTTTTCTTGGAATGAAATCTATTTTTGAAAAAAAAAAAACAATATACCACAATGAAAATAGAATCATTGCCTCATTGAGTTTGAGGAAGTCCAAGGATGAAATCTATATTAATATAAGTCCACGACGATGTTGGAATTGGAAGCAGTTGCTATAATCTGACATTGGTCGCATACCCTTTTTGAAGTTTGACAGGCACGTCACTGTTTGATGAACTTATGAATCTCTTTGTGCATAGATGACCAAAAATAAGAATAAGCAAAAAGAGACAATTTGATCCTCTCAAGTTGTAAACCTCTCAAAATGGCCCCATGTTGCAGTAAAAAGGATGAGGGTTCATGCACTTGTAGTGTAAGCAAGATTTAACTGACAAATGGCTTATTTACATGTAAGTCCTGAAAGGACTCAAAACTAGGAATGGAAATATGCAAATGAGATGGGCAATTTTGGTAATGACTCAATGAGTCAATGACCTGATTTATTATGCTTGCTTTGTGTTTAGTTACAAAGGAATTTTTTTGTAGAAAAGAAGAGGCCCAAGAGGCACATCTGGTGGACACCTTGTCTTGATTTGTATTTTCTTAGGTGCCTCATGATTGGTATATAGAATAAACTCATTTTAAATATATTCTAAAACTGAATATATGGAGTGTAATTTTCGTAGCAATAGGCCTAGTGAGGGGATTGTGACTTTGGGCGATCCAGTCATTAATAAGAGTACATGTTTTAGATATCTTGGATCTATTATTCAGAGTGATGGTGAAATAGATGGGGATATTATCAGCATAATTCAAGTTGGATGTTTGAAGTGGAGGAATGATTGGGCTTGTTGTGCGATAGAAAAGTCCCCCTCAAATTTAAGGAAAAATTCTATAAGATGGTGGTGAGAACTGCAATGCTTTATGGTGCCGAATGTTGGCCATTAAAAGAGAAGCATAATACTAAATTAAGTGTTGCAGAGATGAGGATGCTTTGGTGGATGAGTGGCTTTACCCTTAGAGATAGGATACGAAATGAGCATATAAAAAGGTTGGATTAGCTCCAGTGGAGGATAAGATTAAAGAGAGTCATCTTAGATGGTTTGGTCACATTAAACGGAGGCCTTCTGATGACCCGGTTAGGAAAGTTGAGGTATTAGATTTGACTTATGTTAATAAAGGTAGAGGTTGACTTAAAAAGACTTGGTTAGAAAATATTAGGAATGATCTTTCTTTATTAGATTTAAATGAGAATTTGACTTTTAACAGGACACAATGGCGAAAAAAGATTCATGTAGCCGACCCCATGTAGGGGGACAAAGGCTTGATGTTGTTGTTGTTGTTATAATGGCACCAATGTTCAACAACAATGATATAAAATTCAAAGTTAGAGGTACTAAATCGAAGTTTAGCACCATCAATTTTGGCATTGAAATAAGCCCCAATTGAGTAGCTTGGCTGAGGACAACCCAATTACTGAGTTTAGATGATCACAATGTAGTTCAAACAATTAAGTGGAATTTGGAAAGCGTAGAACAAGGGAAGTAAGGTGCTTTATAATGTCCTGAAATGTAGATTTAGTATTGGTTATCCAACATAAGGAATTATATTTAATATAATCCATAAATGGTGTCATGATGTTGTTAAAATGCAGAATAATTCTTTGATAAAAAGTGGACAGCCCTTGAAAATTGTGAACTTTTCGTGGTTGTGGATGGATGTAGCCAATTCTAGATGGCCAAGACCTTTAAATCTTCAACTGTCAAATAATCTTTGGAGATAATATATCCCTAGAGAGAGAGATGATATTTCCGAAGAAGAGCTTGCTTAATGAGGAAGACACATTTTGTCAAAGCTACAAAGAATTTTTCCTTGCACATAACAGAACTTTGCAGAGATGTGGATAGTGTAGACTCTTGTTGTCGTTGAAAACGAGTATGTTGTCAAAATAGAAGACAACAAATTTGTCAATAAAGGGCCACAGAGCTTGATTCATCACATGCATGAAGTGCTTGGGGCATTTGAAAGACTGAATAGCTTAACAAGCTATTCATATAAGCCTTCTAAAGTCATAAAGACGGTCCTACATTTGTCCCTGAGAGTTTGATTTTATCCGCATTTTAGATTGAGTTTGCTGAAGATCATTGCACTTCTAGGTTGATAAACACGTAATAGGAATGATAATGGGCTATAATCTTGTTGATTGCACAACTGTCATCAAACATATGCCACATAAGCCCTTCTTTTTATGGAACGAATAGAGCTGGAATCACATAGGGCTAAAGTTCTTGCAAATGTGCCTTTTTGTCAACAATTCTTCTACATGTCATTATAACTCATTGAATTCCCTTGGAATTATGCGATAATGTCATCGATTTGGTAATATAGTGGTAGGTAAAAGATCAATGTGATGTTGGATATCTCACGAGGGTGGAAGTTCGTCTGACAACAACTTTGAAAAGACATTCGCGAACTCATCCAATAATGGTCGAATGATGTGTGGAATAGCATGTGCCTACTTGATTGGCTTGCCAATAAGGACATATACAATCTTGGATTCCGACATAACATTCTCAAAATATTTTCTAGGTAACAAAATACTACTAGTAGAAGTTGAAAAACCATGTGGAGGAGTGCTTTTTGGAAGTTGAGTAATGGTATTGCCTAAAAAAATGCATAGGTATTTGAACAATCATTGTGAATTATTTCGTGGCCCGATTCCCCCACCCTGGATAAGGTGACTTCCATCCATGGGTACAATGTTGCACATAATTTCATCACGATAAGTTTTCCCAATGGACAAAAAATGAGTGCTCAATGCAACATAGTTAGGTCTAAACTTTTGTTAAGCCATGGTAGCTTATAAGGTTTAGGATTAGTTTTGTGGCAAGTCCTAGTTGTTGAATGGCAAGCTTAGAAAAAAAAAAAAAACCATTTACACAGCTTTTGGAAATCAATGATAAAATTGCAAATCTTACGAACAACTGTGTAGCTAGAATAAAATAATGAAGTACCCTAACTTGAATCAGGAAATTTATGTGGGCCAAGAAAAGTGCATCGAAACATATGCGGTCAGCTAGCATGTCCTTCTACTCATTCCTTCTCCAAAATCAACAAACGAGCCATTAATGTGGAATGTGTTAGTGTCATCATCAGCCAGGTGTAGACCGTAACTTGGGTTTCTAACATCTAGTTAATTGGACTGGTTACTAACCATTAAAACATAAAGAGAAACTGGGGCATGACTAGGACCGCCACTCATCGTATGAGGTTGGTTCAATTATGCTAGAGTATGTGTAGAAGGATTGGCACCAACTCCAATAGGTTTGAAAAAGAATGTAGAATGATGGGTGAGTTTACGCTCAACTTGTATGACACATTATAGAGCTTTTGTTATTATTAATGGATTAAACATATTAAGATTGCCTGATACTTGTATTCGAAGGCCACCAAAATATCAGAAAACCAGTTGTGTTGGAATTTTCATAATATTTGTGCAAGTTAGAAGATTGTGAAAATCAGAGTTATATATTCATCACAATATGTATTTCTTGGCACAAATTTTTGGAACATTGATACAATTCACATTCGTAATTGTAGGACAAGAGAGCCGATATCATTTGAATCTTGAATTTAAGCTAAGAAATGATCTTCAATTTGCTTAGATGAGTGCTTTCAAGTGCTACCACCCGAGCATGCGCACGACCCCAGAGTTGAGCAGTGATTGAAAGTATAGGACAATTTTGGGCACATAAATTTAAGAATTTCATCGATAAGATGGATCTAATCAAGAAATTTATCCCCTTGTAACCTTTTAAAATTCCAAAATATCGACCCTGAAGCTAGATTTCGAATTATAAGTTACCACGAGGAGGCGGATTAGGGTATGCAATCGGATTAGGTTATGCAATCAGATGCCTCCCAGATCATTAACTTCTATAATGTTTTGCCTAGGTGAATGGTGGTGATTCTGAAGAGCAGTTTGCTATTGAGACAAATCATGAATATGTTTCAGCAATTGAGCCATGTCATCACTACACCATACCTTTTGAATAGGCACCTTTGGTGGGTGACACAGTAACCATGTGAAGGATCTTCTGAATTTGATGCCAACTAATGTAAATGCTGGTACAAGAGTAGAGAAAACACTAAAAAAGGAGAGAATTATTCATTAACAAGAACAATACAAAAGGGAGATGCACTTCTTAAAAAATAATGGAAATTTTGTTTCTTCTTTGTGTCCTTTCTAAACCTTCAACTCAACTTCAAAACAGAAAAAACCTCCCACCCCATCCATCCCTCCCTCGCGTGGCTAACCTAAGCATTTATATAAACAATTTAAGCAACAACTTTATTAAAAAAATGCCCGAAGTAGAATATTTATGTAATAAGCGCTACATTAACATTCCACTTACTTGTAATCAAGAAGCTAAAGCATAGCATTGTTGCTCCAATCGTAATTAAAATAGCCTAAAACAAACTTGTTCGATGATCTCGTCCTTCAACTAGAACAAGGCATTTCTTTGCAATGTGGTGGCCTGAGTAAGTCATGGTGTTGGCTCAACAATATTTCTTTTTCCCTTGCTACCAAAGTTTAAAATTATGCAATTGGGTATTGACGCATTTTCCGTTCGTGAGGCGTGGTGTAAGCCTCAAGGCATTTTGAGGCGTAAGCCTCAAAATCCAATAATTGCGTGAAGTGAAAAAAAATGTTAAAAGTGATTTTTTTATATAATATCAAAATAATATGTTAAAGAATGACATATTAACTTTCTATTGAATTATGAAGTAACAAATTGACATGCATATGAAAAATATTGCACATGATGTAAAGCCACAAGTGATAAATTTCATGAAATAGAATTGAAAGCCAAGAAACAAACAACATAAAATATAAGAATTGCATAAAAGTATCATATAACATCAAGTTTAACTTCAAATTCCTTCTTTCTCACTTCTTTACTCATCCACAAGTATTTCTTTAAAAGCTAAAAATATAAAATAGTTGTCAACAACTCTGAAATCATTTACACGGTCATTAGTGAGGGTTTTTTTATTGGAATCATCGTCATAACAAATTGGTCTCTCCCCTATCTCATCCTGTGTAGTCTTAGGCCTCACAATATGCTTCATCATTTATTCCAATATTCAAATGCCCACAAAATCCAAAAACCCAAAATCTCAAATTTCAAGATATTTAAAAATGAAATTATCCATCAAACCACTTAAAGTAAAATCCATCCATCCTCCCCGCAATAATTTGCCGAGGTGGACAAGGTCTTGGAGATCACTCATCTCAATGGCAAGATGGACAAAATAGCCATAACTTGACATTATTAATGACACAAATGACAACTTTAATGCAAACTTGACAAAGTACCTCTCCTATGTGCCCAACTAAATCGCTAACTGCTAGTTAATATCTTATGATGGATTGTGGCGTTTAAGCTGAATATATCCCTAAATATAGACTGTTCTATTTACGATCACTAGCATGGGGGTAGGATAATCTGATACTTGGGCAGTTGGGCTAATCCAATACCTTCAAAAGTTGCCACTAAGGCCCAACTTGAAGACTTGATCAAGCTAGTCAATAAAGCCTGCTTATATCTAGCAGGGTATGACTAATTACAAAATTTCAGTGGATTCTCGGTTTTAAAGTTCTTCACCTTTACTAGAAGTAGTGATCCCAACCAAAACTTCATGAAATTTAAGATGACCTATGATTTTGGGGAAAATGACACATTATTATTGCTTTAGTTCATCATCCTATTTTGTTTGTTAAGTTTTTATCCCTAGTGTAGCAGGGTGATTGAAATATTATTGCAAGGAGTTGCTTTTAAATAATACGTTAAACTTCATGACGGCTTAGACAAAAAATTCATCTAGTTGTGGAGGATTTTATAAAGAAATTCACTAGTGTAATTCTGGAAGTCATTATTGCTGATTCACCTATGAAAGTAGAAGGATATGAGATAGTTACAATCTGCATTACCTACTGGTGAATCTTCATATAAATTATAAACAATAGCTGCTAGAGGAAGAGTACATTTCCCTACTGCCCATATGTGTTTATGTTGTCCATTCTCTCTACTTAACCAAGGCTAATATCTCTACTGACAAACATAAGAAATAGAGTTAAGGAAACAAGAGTAGAGTGGATAGTACCTTCACTGTTAATGTTAACAAGAGAAATTTTGAGGCTGTTATTCCTTAAAAGCAATCTAGAATCATCCTTGGAGGTGAAGAATGCAAATTTCCTTTGTTCAAGTTAAACAACAACATCAACCATTTATCCGACTACGTGAGGTTGGCTATTTGAATCTTTCTTCTCCATTCTGTTCCGTTAATAGTCAAATTCTCATTTAAATCTAAAAAAAGTTAATTTCTAATATTTTCTAAGTTTTTATATGTTTATCTCTACCTTTATGATGTTTATCTCTACCTTTCTTAATATAGGCTAAATCTAATACATCTACTTTCCTTAACCTAGTCGTCAGAAGGCTAATGTTTTATGTGATCAAACCATTTAAGGAGACTGATGTAGAACATACATGCAAGGATGAGTAAATTAAGGAGTTTGCACGCTTAATATTTAGAGCACAATAATTAAATCTTTAAAGTGATTTCAAACGACTAAGTAAAACCAAAGAGCGGTAAAATAAGCTTAGGCCAAATCACATGCATAGGAGTTAAAATCATAAAACAGTCAATTTAATCTAACGTTGCATGCATGATTGGTTTTCAACCATAAATCCCTATGATAACAATAAAATTAGTCTCTACAAGAAGATCCCTCACTCAACTCTTCTAATTACTAGGCTTTAGCTGGGAAGTATTAACGTGATTGTCATGAATCTACTAAGACCATAATTGAGAAGTAACTTCGAAGATAAAAGAGTCGGGGAAAGAGTTTACCCAAGGACAAGAGAGATGCGAGCTCCGGTAAAGTCGTTGGAAGGTTGAAATGAAAGGGGACAGCAGCCACGAGCCTTTTGGATGTTGTTAGACATCAATCTGGAGCTCCGTAGTGGCGAGACAGCTACAAGGGACTATTTAAATTACTGGACAGTAGCTTTAATCTCTTAGAACAGTTCAGGACAGCCACCTACAAGGCTTAGGGAAACCTTGGACAGCTGTTGTGGACGTTTGGGGTTTTCTGGACAGCAATTTGCTGATTGACGGAACTCTGGGCAGCACGGAAGGTCTCTTTGGAATGCAGGACAGCAAGGTCGACCTGCTGTAATCCTTGGACACAGCAGTTAGGGGCTCTCCAACGGGGAGAAATCTTGAGGAAGAGGTTTCTCAAGGGGCGGCTAAGGCTTCTACAGATTCTATTAAACCTGAAAATAGATTCCAGATTTAATTAAGAGTGGGACAGGTTTTGTAATTTGAATTCAAAACATTGGGAGGGAAAGGAAAACTTATTCCTAATTGAGGGATTGATTGAAGTAATTAGGGGGTTTAATGTGGTGAGAGAGAGAATAAGAGAGAGAGGGGGGACCGGCCATATGGAGAGGGGAAATAATTATCTAGGTTTAATGTATGTGGGGTCAAGGAGTGATTTTAGGAATTTATTCAAATCTGAAATTAAATTAGATGTTTCCTCATTGGGATGTATTAGGGAGGGAAATATTTGAAATTCAAATATTGAATTTTTTTTTTGTTTTTTTTTTTTTGAAATTCAAATATTGAATTGAATGCAAATAAATGCACCTTCCTAATTGAGGGAGGTTATTTTAGGAAAGTAAGTAAAGGAATATTTGAAATTTGAATTTCAAATTAGGGGCTTGGGAGGTTGGCCGACGGCTAGGTGGGTGGAGGGGGGAGGCCGTGGGAGGGAGGCCGGCTATCGGGTGGGTGATGGTCGGCGGCCCAAGGGGAGAGGCTTGGGTTAGGGAAAAGTTACCGAGAACGACTTTGTGGGGAATGAGGCCGGCGGGTGGGAAGTTTGGGAGGGAATTCAATGCAAGAAAATAAAAGAAAAGAAAAAAAGAGAACCGCGAACCTTGGAATCCACCAAGATTGACGGGTATTGCAAATCACCCTCCTCGGGTCTCTCCTCCCATGAACTCACTAAGAGATAAATCTCCTCTCTTGAACTCACTAAGAGATCAGACAAGTAGAATTTTTTTTTCTTTAACAATTCATCATCCCCACATGGAGAGGGGGGGGGGGGGGGAGGCTTTAAATAGCCAACATAATAAAGAAAATACAAAGACACAATTGCCCCTAAGGCAAACACATGACGAGGCTCTTAAGCAAGGGACCATAAACGGAAAGAAATACAATAGACTCATAAAACATAAAATACATCAAATACAATAATAATCAAAAGTAGATCGTGACCGTAGATCATTGATCTTCTGATGTCCTCATCAGAGACTGTCTAATCTTATCTGTCACTGAAGCTACTCCAACCTTTTAACGTATATGCTGGTTTTACATTTTGTCGCTAAGAGTAAAGCCCCTTTGTTCAAGTTGAAGATGAACAAAAATATTCCTTACAGTAGGAAGAGGATGAAAAAATGTTCTCGGAGGTGCTTAAAGAAACTTTGTAATAAAAATTTAAGAGGGAAGAATCCTACAAAACAAACCATCTAAATTATTTCCCCCATTATCTAGTAATTATCCATCTTCCATTTTGTTGAATATTGCTATAAATTTTGGTGCTAGTTGGAGAATAAATAATATCGAATAGTTGCACTTTCCAATTATGTCTTTGTACACACTAAGGAGGAAACAACTATTACATTATTCACAGCTTTTGTTTGCCATCTAATGATAAACTACATGCCTAAAAGGGCAAGTTCTAAACCTCCCCTATCAAAGAAAATGACGGGGTTGCAATGCAGGAAAAATATATTTGTTATATTATTTTTTATATAAAGTTTTAAGCCAACGAACATTTATGTTTAACTAGTTTAAAATATTTCGTACCAACACCTTCCCCTCCCCCCAATATATATATATATATATATATATATATCAAAGTCAGCTTATTGTTTTATTTTTTTTTAAAGCCTAATGCCTTTATGAATGCATTATGAGCTTTGATCTTGTCATAGGGAGCTTAATTTATTGATTTAATAAAATATTGAGCTTTTTTAGACCCATCTATCTCTATCTTTCTCTTGTAACTCTCTCTCTCGTCCCGCCCCTATACATTGTTAACATATACAAGATAAAGCCTGTTCAAGCCTGCTCTAGTAGAGTAAATTTGCTTCACATGATCCTTATGCTTGAACTCTTCATCATTGTGAACTGTGGCATGCACCCCTCTATTGTAGTAATTAATCATGATCATCGCCTCTACATCTGTCCAAGCGCATGGTCCCTTTATAATTTGCCTACCTTATCTGTCTTGTCTGCCACGTATCCTCCCCCGGCCCTACTACTCCAGATAGCAACACATGATGCTCCCTTACATGATTACCCGTGTGACTGTGTCTCTATCACCCACACCATGCAAGCCCTTCCACACCTTCCCTCCCCCTACTTTGCACTTACTTGAGCAACCCTTTTTTTCCTCACCACTTTATCATTGCATGCTATCTTTAGATCCTAAGCATCAAGTAATTACATAATTGCTCGTAATTTGGTAGCTCAACATGACTTTCATCCAATCTCTTATAATATATGCCAGCCTTCCTGATGCAATCAAAAATTTGGGAGAGGGACCCAAATTTTTTATCACAAAAGAAGACTCTTTCTAGATAATAAAAACTTACATGAACTCACAAAAACTAGACAAATTAGACAATTTATGACTTTCAAAACATAACACAAACTCCACTTTATAAAATAAAAGATGACATTACAATTTATGACATAAAACGACACCTAAAGAAGCTTTCCATCCGTTTCTTTGAGAAGAAGGATACAGGTGGAATGGAACTTGCAGAGAGACGAAAGAGGTTAGAAGCCCGAGAAGAAAGAGGAGAAGCTCGCAAGATTTCCTAGAGGAGAAGGAGAATGGAACAAGCTCGCAAGCTTTCCTAGACAAGGAGAGGAAGAAGTGGCATAGCTCGTAAGCTATCCAAGAAAACCCTCAGATTTACATATTCAAAAATAACATTTTTCACTTTTAAAACAGCCACAACATCTTCTATATATAGGCATAAAAGAGGAATACAAACAGCCCCAAAAACCCATCAAAAAGCCAACAATTCAGTCCAGATTTATGTCTAAAAACAGACCAGAAATCTGCACAGAAAAACTGTAGGAAACATGGAAAACAGCTAGCTAGTACAGGGAAACCAATAGCCACGACACAGGAACCCAAGGGGCATTGCATGGGAACCTTCTCAGCACAGGAAACCAAGCATCAAAGCCATGGGAAAAGGCCCCCCCCCCTCCCCCAAAAAAAAAAAAAGTCACAGGAAAACAGCCCAGGCGGAACCCGAAGAGGCAGCCACCAGAACCAAGGAGGCCCGCACGGAACCAAGGGAGCAAAGGCACGGGAACAACCAGCCAGCCGTGGGAACCAAAGGGTCAAGCACGGGAAACCAAATAGCAAGGGAAAATTGAGAAGACAAGGGAAAGGAATCAAAGGGCCAAAAGCTAGGGGAAATGCACCAAATAAATCCTCAAATAATTTCAGATTTATGAGCTGAAAGAGTAGATATTAAGCATTTATGAGCTGAATTATAAGAAGAGGCTCATTAATGAGCTGGCTCAAGTAGAACATACAAAATTTTCAACTCAACTTATTTTGAACCTCCCCTTGCCTACATCACTTCCTAATCTTAACTACACTCAATCCTTCATTATTTTGGCATATTTAACTATTATTTCCTAATCAATTTCTGTTTTATAATTATTGAAACCAAGATCAACATAATTGCCAACCCTATTGCATCCAAGGTTGTTAGTCCATTCTTTAATACATTGCTACCTTAAAATACTATCATAATTTAATTTCTCTCATAATTCTGATACTCAAGATCATTCTTCATCTTATAGTTATACTCCTCACCCATTTTCTTTGACATCATAGCATTGCAGGCATTTAAAATGTGAGATATTGCTGGCTATGAAATAAGCAAAATAAATATCAAACTTCTTTCCCTTTATATTCTTATTATGATTATTATAATGACATTCTTATGAGGAGAATAATAATCTTGCTTTTCCTATTATGATGCCCAAAATTTCTACTTATCAGTACATTAAGAAAAAAAAAGGTTCATTTGGTGATCACCATTAATCATTTCATGATGAACATGTATATTCTGATCTTTGATATTGTAGTTCTAAAAGTTTATATCATGATAATCAGTCTCATTGATGATATAATGATCCTGATAGATCAAATAATGAACGTTATGCTCACTCCCATCTCCAACACATCATCTATCCAATGCCAATCTACTTTGATTGGTCCTCTTATAAATCTCATATAATCTTTAGTCAACCTAAGTCTCATGATTAAATATTTGATGTTAAATTAGATTGACGTCTCAAGAAAATTAAAGGATCAAATTGTTTCTCTGTGTAATCACTCCATTATCCACTTCTTCATTCTCATATCACTCGCTCCTTGTGTGTTTGAGACCGAGTGTGACGATGTGGTTAAATCTCGAGCTTAACTATGCATGAGGACGATTTTCAGCGAAAACTTGCATATTACCAGAGACCAATGTTGCAATTGAGTTTTAGGAGCTTTTAACCACTATTATTTCCTTATACACCTCTACAGATGAATACACCTTCCATCATTAGGTTGTTCATTAGTGCTTATACATAATGTAAGGAGATTTTAGGATTCCCTACTAGCTATTGAAACTATAGTACGGGATGTTATTTAGTTTCCTATATCATTATTGACTTCTTTTGTATTGGTTGATTGCATATTGCTACCTTTATCATGAGATTCTAGCTCATTTAATTTATGATGTGTTTCAATGTCCAACTTTGAAACCTTTAGATTTTTTATAGTTTGCTTAATCACTAATAGTCTCACTAGTCCTTTATGACAGTTATCAGAATTCGACCACCTCCTTGACTACCAGTGTAGGGCTTGCAATATTTCTGGGTGCGCTTAGAGTTGCACACTAGCCATTTTTTCCACCACCACGATAATCACCTTCTAATTGTTTGGAGAAGAGTTTCTTTCCACATGGGTGAAATGAAGCAGGGAAAGTATGTTCGCCAGTTTATTTTTTATATTAAGTTTTATGCATGTGTTAATTAATTAATATATAAAATTAAGTAGAAAGTAAAAATAAGCAGAAAGTAAATGAAGAACAACTAAGAGAAAGTCTTATTATTTTTATTACACATTAGAGTATCTTTCAAACTCCAAGAAAGTCTCTAAAATTTAACACCTTAAACTGAAAATATTTCTCCATATATAGAGAAATAGGAGAGCTAAATCTCAAAACATAATTTTTACATCCGAAGATACACAATAAAGACAAAAAAAAAAAACCCCAATAATATAATATTTTTTAGTAGTAAAGGAATAATTCTTCCTTTATAGAAAATAAGCAATGATTTTGCTGTAGACATGAAAATAAATTTTCATTTATGAATTATTCTGTTGACCGTCATTCTGCTCTCTTCTACTAATTAAATTCTCCTAGTTCTAGATGGGTTCCTCACTATAAATATAATTCTGTTTAGTTGATTGAGACATTTTGTCTTTTGCTGAAAAGAAATGTGCTAATTGTTGTTCATAGGTTAGCGTAATTCTAAACTTTATTTGCTCAGAATTTTTTTTAGTATCTTTATGTTGTAGTGAAATTGATGGGGATATAATATTTTTTAGTATCTTTAGCGTTTTAGATATCTTGGATCTATTGTTCAGAGTGATGGTGAAATTGATGGGGGGATATTATCAGCATAATTCAAGTTGGATGGTTGAAGTGGAGGAATGCATCATTGTGCGATAGAAAAGTCCCCCTCAAACTTAAGGGAAAATTCTATAAGATGGTGGTGAGACATGCAATGCTTTATGGTGCCGAATGTTGGCCATTAAAAGAGAAGCATAATACTAAGTTAAGCGTTGCAGAGATGAGGATGCTTAGGTGGATGAGTGGCTTGACCCTTAGAGATAGGATACGAATTGAGCATATACGTTAAAATGTTGGAGTAGCTCCAGTGGAAGATAAGATTAGAGAGAGTTGCCTTAGATGGTTTTGTCACATTAAACGGAGGCCTTCAGTTGACCCAGTTAGGAAAGTTGAGGTATTAGTTCTGACTTTTGTTAAGAAAGGTAGAGGTAGACCTAAAAAGACTTGGTTAGAAAGTATTAGAAATGATATTTCTTTATTATATTTAAATGAGAATTTGACTTTTAACTGGACACAATAGAGAAAAAGGATTCATGTAGCCGACCCCACTTAGTGGGACAAAGGCTTGATGATGTTGTTGTTGTTGTATGTTATAGTGAATCATACATTAATTTTAATGATAATTCTTCTTTCTTATGAGTCAATTGGCTGATACTTTTGTTCATTATAATAACCTTCTTGATTTGAAGTAATTTGATTTCAACAAGAATAACAATCCACCATTTTATTGCAAAGTTGGTGAATAATCTTTTGTTATTTATTGTTGTACTGATAATTTCTAGATTTCATGACCAAGTTTAAAGAATTTGTGCTTGGCCAAAATAAAATTTACTTATTTCATCAATAAGATTTTTGTGATGAACTTTTGATATATGTGGTGAAGATTCAACCTAGTTTGATTAAACTTCTTAAATGGATGGGAGAAGAATTTCAGTGGTAGCTCCTATTTTGTCCCATCATATTTAATATAAATTTGGTACATATCTTTTTAATATTTTTAACCCGAGTACCATCATTCAAAAACATTATGTTTAGGATTAATTATATATAAAAATGATGGGGACATCAGATCATGGAAGGTCTATCAGAGGCGTGGTCGCCGATCTACGGCCACGATCGAGTCTTTGTATTTCTGAGTCATTTATGTTATTTTATTATTTATATATTTTCTATTTGCTTAGTGTTATTTTGGTCTTTTCGTCTGTACCCTTTTAGTGGGAAGTGTCATATTGGAGCCATAAGGGAAATTTAGTCTTTTATTTCTTTGAGTCCATTGTACTTGGCTATATATAGCCTGTTGTTTATTATTTCTCGGTTAATGAATGATTGCTTATTAAAATTTCTTCTCGTATGAATATTGAGAGCTTGAGAGTTCTAATGGAGAGAGTTCCCTAGGAGAGAGAGATCGTATCACCCACCAATGAGACGGCTAGGTTCGTGATTTTCTCTTTGTATTTTAGGCTTCCTTCACCATCTTCGCTCATTCGTCTTCGTCACTTCAAACTCCACCCCAAATCCCCATCTCCTCCCCCACATCAAACTCCATAAAATTCTCCCCACAACCGCCGGCCACCTTCACCCGACCCCCCACTTGGCCACTGGCCCTGAGCCCCTAGCCGCCGGCCACCTTCCCCTCTACCCCCCTTTTTGATTTTCCCCTCTCTTATATTTATTTCCTAAAATGGATTAAATATATTTAGGATTATATTTTAATTCAAATCCAAGTGATTTGAAATTCAAAATATTTCCTAATATAAAAGTTTATTTTAGGAAAGTCATTAAATCTCAATCTAATCAATTTGTCGTTGATTGGGATTTTAAAATTCCCCTTTCCAAATTTATAATTCCCAAGCAAGCAAGCAATGAGCAATTACCCCAATCCTCCCCATCCATTATTGCCGCCGACCCCCTCCCCTTTGGCTTAGTTTAGGAAATCTTTCCTAAACACTAATCCCCTTTTTCCTTTAGAAATATTTCCAAGACCATAGCCGCCGAAATTTTCAAAGGGCCAAACATTAATTACTTTCCTAAAACCAGACATAGGAATTAGGAAATAACTCCACCTCCCAACTCCATCTACCGCCGGCCCCATCTCCTTATTAAATTGCTTTTGAAATCTCTCCATAATTGCAGGTTATTCCTTTGGCAAGATTTCCAAAACCCCACTACTGTTGGCCGAATTCTCTCAAGCTCCTCTCTTGGGTTTCTCTCCAAACTCCTCCTCTATTCACAGAATCTGAAGTTTATTTCAGGTTTTGGGTTTTGGGCTCTCTCACCTACAAGATTGTCAGAAAAACTTCTTTCTCTTCGACTATTCTCTAGAGCATCATCAAGCGTGAGGAGTTTTAACCTCCGAGCCCACATGAATGGCGGATCCAGAAATTGATTACGGCATAACTTGGGACGAAGACGGCTTCGTCGACATCCTACAATCTACTTTCTTCGACGTGAATCCAAGGGTTGATCTCACCGTCGAGGATTACTTGGAGCGTACGTTGATCTATTTGGTAGAGGCTATTGACGAACACTTTGAAGGCATTGAGTGGAGAATCTCCACTACCCCTTGACGAAGGTTCATCTTCCCCCTTATATCTTTTATCTCTTAGTCTAACTTCTCTTAATTTGATTGTAGTCACGGCGGGCTCTTCCACATTGCTCTTGCTTAAGCTTAGTAAATGTAGGGTTGAGCGCACCTCTATGCTTTCCTATTCTCATTGTTAGACTAGGGATTATTTTGAACGCTACTATTATTCATTGTGTTGTTTTCTAATTATTTTGGAAGATTGCAAAACTCTCACAATGTGATTTAGCCTAAGAGGATAACCACTAATCGTTTTGACCCGTTGTTTGAATTCGCTAATAATTTTGTTCTAGAATTATTCTAATCATAAGTTGTGCAAAATCCCTTTAAGTTAAATTGCATTTATCCTGCATCAAAAAAAGTTTTAGTTATTGGATCAACATATGTCCAGTAATTGAAGGTAATTGTCATTCGTTAATTCATCTGTGCTTTATGATATTCCATTGATTTTGCTTGAAATGGTTTCAATTTACATTCCTTGTGAGGCAGAGTCTGATTAATTGTAGCCTTGCTGAAGAGAATAGATTTATTGGTTAATTATAATTATGTTGGATTTCAACACACTAATGAAAATGAAATCATTTCATAAAATTTTCTATGAAAAATGGATTCTTTGGTGACAGATTTATTCCCAATATACCTTTCTAAAATTTACTATGGTGAGGAAATAGAATAATTTTCTTCATTAATTCCCAAATTAATTCAATACTGGATTTAGTAATTTGGTCAAAAGTATTGATTTAGATTTTTTAAACTATCTGATTTTGTGTGAGACATTATAATATGGGCATTTGGTCCATAAAGATATGTAGTTAGACTAATTATTTTTTATTTTGAAGAAAAGGCTTCACCTCTTTCGCGACCTTTAGGTGAGAAGTCGCCTTTGATTGTTTGTTTATGCTGAGTCATTGGGTCCTCATCTTGGGGGGGTGATTTGCCCTTGCTCGTCATTGTAAATATTCTCTAGCTAAAAAATTAGGTAAAGAATTTAATAAACTCTTGATATATTCAATGTCAAATTAAAAAATTGATTGAGCTTGCCAAGTTACAAATATTTGTTTGGCAGCTAAATTTTTAACATCCTTTTGATGAAATGAGTGATTTTTTTTTCGCCAAGCCCATGTATTTTAAATTTGGTTATGCAATTTGAAAATTATTATTGACACATTTAATTGCTTATGCAACTTTGCAAAGAATAGTGAACTGTTATCATTAGTGTAGATAAATTAATTCAAATCATGAAGGTTATTTTCATGATTAAAAGTATTAGCCAATTGACTTGAAAGCAGAGGAAAAATTCTCATTAAAATTAAAGCATTATTCACTACGATGTAAATACCCTAATGAAAATTTTGAGCAAATAAAGGCTTGAATAGTGCTAGCCTGTGAACAATAGTTAGCCCATGTATTCTTAGAAGAAGATGAAATGTCTCAATCAATTGAATGAAATTGTATTCATAATTGAAGAATCCATCAATAATGGGGAAAATTTAATTTATAAAAGAAAATATTAGAATGATTGTCGATAGAATAATTCATAGAAGATAAATTATTTTCCTGTCTTCATAAAAGATAAATTATTAGAATAACTGTTATCATCACTAGCCTTTCATTGAAAGGAAAATAAAGCGCCAACCAAATGGAGACTTATTGGTTCTTCGAAATTACATAAGGTCTAATTTGATAAAGACATCATATGACATGTGAATTCAGTTTTATTTTGCTTTTAATTCCTTCAAATTTAGGCATACAATGTGATTTGGGAATCAAATCAATAGGCAGATTAGAAAAAAAAAAGAGAAGATCATCCATGATTGTGATTTGGGTATTTGATTGTGAATAAATGAAAGGGATGTTGGACATTGATATTTTGATGATGTTATCCATTTCATTGGTGTTGATTTCTTGATTGCGCTGTCAAGAGAAGATCAAGTGAGCATATTCCATTGGTGAAGAAAAAATGGAAATTAAAAGTTTAATAATGAAGATTGGGAGTTAGAAAATCTAGACCATTAATTGAAAATCAAAGGGACAATAAGAACGATTTTATGGACTAGTCCAAGGAGCCTAATCTATTCGATCAATCTTAGATGGGAAGAAATTTGAATGGTTAGGGATATGGATTAATTTGAATATGCTTTAGTTATGTTTTCTTTATTTATGTTTTTATTCAGTATATAGTTGCTTATATTGCGGACTTAGTTTAGGAAAGAATAATCTTGAACTTGAATTTGAATATATTCCAAATTAATTTTGCCCACCCACACACATGTTTTTGTCTGAAACTGAGAAAAAAACATCTATAAGAACCTGTAATTGCAAAACACACTCCTATTGTTGTTTAGAGGGAATTGAATAGAAAGCTAGAGGGAAAACTTGTTAAGAAGACAATGAAAGAGGAGAAATCAACTTGAAAACATAGTGAGGTACCTTTATTTTGATCAATAGATCCTTAGGATTCCTCAAAATAAATTTTTAGTTGCTGTAATATCTATTTTGTAATGATTGAGAACCTTAGTAATTTTAAATTCATGAATTTTGATTTTTATATTTGATTTAGTTTGTTTATTAATCTTTGAACACTAGCTAGGTAGATTTTTGAAAAAGTAGCCTTTGTTCGAGTACTTTTGATGCAGGCAAACTAGAAAGAAAGAGCCAATAGAGGAGAACACTAGGACAACTAGAACAAACTCGATTCAATCTAGAAAACCGACATCCAAATAAAACATCAAAACAATCCAAAGTCGAACAAACAAAACAAAATATAAAAATAAAAACACTATCCTCAGAACAACCGGCAAGCGGTTATCTCACATGCTACGAAAAGCAGGCAAAATATGATAAGTGCTTAGGGCTTGCAAACCAAGGGTCTACCACAGCAATAGGCCCAACGTCCAACCAAACTCCTCCAGCATATGTCACCAAATTCTGCCAACAAACACCACCAATAGCTCAAGAAGAATGATACAAGTAGAGTGGAACTTGTGTAGAGGAGAAGAGATTAGAAGCCAAGACGAAATAAAGAGGAGAAGAGATAATTGGAACAAGCTCTCAAGCTTTTCCAAGAAAGTAGAAGAAACCCTCAGGTTTTTAGAGACTTTTCTTAAGATAATCAACAACCTTCTCATGTCAAAAACATCTCTAATTTATAAGAGAGAAGGGGGCAGCCAAACAACCATTTCAACACCATCTAAACCAATAAAAAAAGATCAGAAATAATCCCATAACAGCACCCGAAAAGACAACACAGAGAACCGGGTAAAAGCAGCCCAGGGAATCGGGACATAGTAGGGGGATCAGAACATCCCATGGGAAGGAGCAGGAATCAGCCACGGGAAATAGCACTAGGGAGAAATCGAGGGAACTCAAAGAAGGGAAAAAGGCAAGGTTCCAACTCAACATAATGAGCTTTCAAGTGCAATTAATCCTCCAAATAATGAGCTAAAAGCCTAAAACATCAGCTCAAGCATTAATGAGCTAGAGCCAAGTAGCTCCCAAAATTTCAGCTCAAACCCAAAGCAGCCAAGGCCCAACCCGAGAGGCAACAAGCAGCCCAAAAACCAAAAAAACCCAAGAAGCTAGCACACCCAAGGTTTGCCATGCCCAATCACTACCTACTCATGATCATTGGATGTTCTCCATCATTGGATAGCATAAAAAAAACATAAAAAATAACTATAATATTCAAATTACAATAAAACGAAAATAAACTAAAATATGCATTCATCAACTTTGGTGTGTTGTCAAGTCCTTTTGATGGGTTATCGAGGGCTGTATATGATATACTGAACATTTTGTTAAAAGAACTTGAGTTGTTGAAATAATTATCTTGCAGTATTTGGAAGAGGGTTATCAGTGTAAATTGCCAAAGTTGTCCTATTCTTAATTAAGAGGATTAGACATAGAGGGCTAAAATTGAGTTGTGTATTAGATGCTGAATAACTTTTATTTGAAGGATCTTCAGATACTTCCAATTTCTTACTTGCAAATTGTCCCTAGAAAACAATTCTTTTGTTGTAGCGATAGAAAGTGGGATAAAGAGGAATAATCAGAGATGTACACCATTGTTTTAGATTGTAGCTCTTGAATTAGCCTCCCAAACATATTGTATATGATCTGACCTCAGCCCAAGGAATGGATTATTATTTCATCGCCTGGTGATGAGCGAGGTTGCTAGAAATTTAATTTTAATAGTTTTCCTGTATTTTGGAGAGAGAACTTGAGCAACTTCACTAGTCCTTCGTGGCCACATTTAGGTAAAGGATACCTAATTCATTAAATTGTAGTAGTTCTCATGTATTTTGAGTTGCAATTGTATTAGTTACAAGTTTTTTTTTTTTTTAATATCTTGAATGTTGCATTAGTCGTGCTAGTATTTTTGTGACACTTAGAATGTTATTTTGACATTTTTTATATCTAAACTTGCTAAACCCTCTTATTACATGGATGTGATGGATGAGTGTATGCAAGTGCCTAGCAGAGATAATGCTTGGGAAGGCAACAACCTTCCTTTTAGAGTATCAATTCTAACAATCTTCATTGTAGAGTATCGACTACAAGTGCGCCTCCGTGGATATTGCTTTGGAAGGTACTGACCCATATGGGTGCTTGGATACTTAAAAGGGGTGGTGAGACCCCTGTTGTGATGCATTATGCATTTGTGAATAAGTGATTATTAAAGGCATGAATAAATGGATTTTGTATATTGTATTATTGTGATTGACTCATCCAAACCCTTGTTAGGTTGATTGAGATACTTAAGTTATGATATTTTCCTTGCACTTAATGATCTCTTTATATGTAGTATTACCTTTAATGTATTGGTAATTCTTTCATTGAATTTATTTAACTCCCATTTCTTATATCCCCAATAAGAAGTCAATTATTGGTACAATGTATATTTGCAGTAATTCTGCATCAATTCTATTTGATTCTGATGCACCATACTCATTTTTTACTAAAATGACTTGTCAACGATTGGATATTTAGTTTTAAATTGTGGATAGATTCTTAATTCACATTCGTGATGTAAAAGATATAAAGTTGGCTCATATCGAGGACGTATGTATTCTTAGACAATTCTCATATGTTTTTCAGATTAGCTTGACTAGTCTTCCTCATAACTGCGGAGTGTTAACAATAAAGGTGATGTTGGGAATGAAATTGATTTTCAAATTGCCTAATCAAATGGCAACTATTGAGCTGTAGGAGTTGAAGTGCAAATTCAATGACTTGCTAAGCAAAGGGTGTATTCATTTTTTGTCCCTATACTATTTGTAAAGAAGAAAGATGAAAGTACTTGACTAAATCAGCAACCGAGAATTGAATAAAGTGGTGGTAAAAAAAGGTACTCTCTTCCAAGAATCTAAGACTAAATGGTTGAAGCAATTGTGTTTTTCAAGATTGAGCTTCATATGAGATACTATTAATTGGAGATCAAAGAGTGGGATGTGAGGTCAACCTTTTCCACCTAATACATACATTAAGAGTTTAGGTATGCCATTTAGGTTGTTGAATGTCTCTACTGTCTTCATAGGCTAGTGAATGTCATTATTACAAGAATGGGCTATTCACTAAGTTCTCTGATTGCAGTTTTTGTCTAAAAATATTACTTTTTTAGATCATATGGTGAGCACAACGGGTATAGTCAGGGATCCATATAAGGTTTCTGCAATCATCGATTGGCGGATATCAAATTGCATGATGGAAGTGAGACGCTTCCTCAAATTAGTGACTTACTATAGGAGTTTTGCTAATGCCTTTTCTTAGAAGGCATCAGCTTTATTTAAGTTGCTATAGAAGAACATCAAATTCGAGTGCACAAAAGCTAAGAAGAGGAGCTTGTGGTAATTTACAAAATGTCTTGTTTTGATGGTTATTTTCTAATTTCTGCTAGGAATAGAGGGATTTCAAGTACAAGAATGCTTCTTAGTAGGGATTTGGATGTGTGTTGATGCAACATCGAAGATCATCGCCTATGTCTCTAAAGTCTCATAAGAAGATTTATCTTAATCCCATGGTTAAAACTTACATCCAATTCAAGGCAAAAAACCATAGTTACCTTAACGCTTCCAGCCATTTTGATTTTGTGCAGTGACCCTAGATGAGGGAAATGTGGGATATGAATAGGGTTTAGCACATAAAAAATAATTGGAGTCACGATGAGGGGCTCCGCTAGGGTTTTCCTTTGCCCTAGCCGCTGCCTCCACGCCTCTTCGTTCACGGCTGTCGACACGTGAATCTTTTTCAGGGAAGTTTTATTTCTCTCCCCCCTCATTTTCCTCTGTTTGTTTGGTTTTTTTGTTTCTTTCTCTTTCGATTCCTCCGATATGGTGTTCCCCGTTTGCATGATCCCGATTTTTTGAATGGGGCGAAGTGTTCTCATTCTTTTAGAGATGCTCTAGCTAAGCATTCTCCCTCTTTGAGTTTTCCAGACTTAAAAATTTCTTCTCATTGTGGTTTGCCTTCTCTATAGATTTCAGAAGATGAAGTTCGTGCGCTTGCTGCCCCCTTCGAGTTTGCTTTGGTTGGCAAATTCCTTGGATGCAGACCCTCCTTTGATGTCATCCGAAATTTCTTCTTCAATCTCAAGCTTTTGGGTGATTTCTCTGTTATTTCACTCAACCCGAAGCATGTCATGATTAAGCTTTTTAATGATTTGAATTACTGTAGAGTGTTTTCTCATTGTTCCTATTTTGTGAGCATTTGCTTCTTGAAATTGTTTAAATGGTGTCCTTTTTTATATTGAGGTGGAATTTCTTATCATTTCGATTTGGGATTCTTTTCCAAATCTTAGACCTCATCTTTTCTCCTCCCGTATTCTTCATGGTCTTGGTTCCATATTTGGCCGGCCTCTTAAAACTAATAATTTCACATCTTGCGGTTCTAGGCCCTCTGACGCTCGTGTGCTAGTTAAGCTTAATGTCACCAAACAATATCCCAATAGAGTTTGGTTTGGACTTGAAAATTTCGGTTACATTTAATCTGTCATTATGGAAGAGTATATTCTTATTGCTCTTACTGCAAATCGTTGGGTCATTCGAGTTCTGACTGTTGGATTTTACATCCTAATCTTGATAAAAATCCCGTAGTTAACAATATTTTCGTTAACGCGGGTGAGAGGATTGCTAATGGTGTACTTGCCAATGTTAGTGTTGACTTAACATTACAAGGTAATGTGGTGAATTTGGAAACTGGGCTTTTGCAGCATCTTTTTTGTGATTCGGGATAGTCTGATGAGCCTGTCACATTTGTTACTGTCAACCCTCTGGGTTTTCCTGGTTTGCCTTCTGTTATTTCTATTTCAGAGAATATTGATGGTGTTAACAATGAGATGGCTGGCAAAGAATTATTGCTTCCGGTGGTTACCATTTATGATAATCAATGTGCATCTCCTTTAATTAATTTGCCTTGTTCTGATCACAAGGATTGTGAGGGTATTAATAAAGATCTTGCTAATAATTTGTCCTTAATTCCTGCTTATGATTATCAGCTGGTTGTCTCCCTTGCTCTGTTTAAAAAGGCATCCTTGAGGCGCGCCTTTGCGCAATTCTTCCCAAAGGCGCCTCGAGGCGCACGCAATTTGGAGCTTGGATGAGGCGTACGCCTCACCCTGTGTGAGGCGCGCCTCAATGGCGCAATTGCGCAATAATGGGTGAGGCGTACGCCTCACCCGTTGGCCCCACCCTACTTAAAATGACTAATTTTTTTCCCTACACTCATTCGGCCCAGGCTTTTCCCGATAAAGCTCCGCCCGCAAGCTCCTGTTCGCGAAACAGAGCCCCTACCGCACGGTCGGCCACCCTTCCCGCCGGCGCCGCCTCTCTCCGGCGAAGTTGAAGTGTCCGGCCGCCTTGTAGGAGAAGTCCACAAACGATTTTAGGAATTTTTTTTTAGTTTTTGGTTATATTTTTGAAGTGAAAGAAATTTTAGGGTTTTAGATTTTTTAAATTTTTTGTGTGATTTTCGATTCTTTCATTAGGGATCATGGTTAGAGGCAAGGAAAAGGCGTCTTCGTCATTGTGTAGGTACCCTTCTTGGAAATATAGTGTACAAGTTGACATTGGAGGCGGAGAGAAGAGCTATGTTTATTTGAAATGTAATTTTTGCTATAAAGTGGTGAAGAGAGGTGTTACCTACATGAATGAACACCTATCATGCTCGCACAAAAACGTAGCACCTTGTGCTAATGTGCTGGAAAAGGTGAAGGAGGAAATTATTGCTTATATGAAGAAAAGTACCACGGCTAAACACTTGCAACAGGAGCAATTTGATGATAGGGTTGAACATGACGCTTATTTTGGGAGCGAGAGTGGAAAGGGCTCTTCCTATACTATCATAGCTGTCAATGGCGCAAAATAGCGCGCGACATGGCGCACAGTGCGGCGCGGCGCACCTACGGCGCCATGTTCATGGCGAGGCGCATGTGTTTAAAATAGCGTGCGCTATTTGGACTACATGTGAGCCATGGCGCATTGCGCACGGCGCAAAATAGCGCGCCAAATTGTTTTTAAATTTTCGTATACTTATGAATATTTTTTATATTTAAAAATATATATTTTAAGATAAACGACTATTCATTGCCCTAATTTCACGAAAGATTTTTTGTTTGTTGCATCCGCCGAACACATCCCTTAGTCCCTAAGTCGAGGTCGCTGAATCTATCCCGAAGTCGAAGGTTTTTTGTTTTTTATTTGCTGCATTCGCTACTTACGTTGAATCCAGCCGAATCTGTCCAGAAGTTGAAGTCGTTGTTTCCGCCGAATTGTCCCGCAGAGCAGTGCTTCTGCCAAATCCGCCCCCTCCTTCGTCTGTTCCAATAAAAAATCTTACCAGCTGACTCTGATTTGCAACCTCCAACTATTCCGCACAGCTCTGTTGTTTTGCACGGCTATTTCTTACAAGAATTTACAACTTAACAGGTATGCTCGGTACCGCTAGTTACTTGCTCGGTACAACTAGGTACCAGCTCGGTACAACTAGGTACCAGCTCGGTACAACTAGGTACACGCTCGGTACACACTCGGTATTGCTAAGTACATGCATGATACCGCTCGGTACCACTATGTAAATGCTCGGTACCGCTCGGTACATGCTCGGTACCACTAGTTACATACTCGGTACAGCTCGATACAGCTCGGTACAACTAGGTACACGCTCGGTACACACTCGGTATTGCTAAGTACATGCATAATACCGTTCGGTACCACTATGTAAATGCTCGGTACCGCTCGGTACATGCTCGGTACCACTAGTTACATGCTCGGTACAGTTCGGTACAGCTCGGTACAACTAGGTACACGCTCGATACATGCTCAGTATTGCTAAGTACATGCATGACACCGCTCGGTATTGCTATGTAAATGCTCGGTACAACTAGTTACATGCTCTGTACTGCTCGGTACAACTTGGTACACGCTCGGTATCGCTTCCTAATTTCCATACAAACGAACTTCAAAATTCCTCTTACAAATAAATTTTGTTCCGGGGGCGCTGCCCCTTAAAACCCCCGCAAGGGCGCTGCCCCTTGACCCCGCAACCTGACCGGGCAGGTCGAACTTTTTTGAAAGTATATCGAGGTTATTGGACCACATAATGTGATCCAAGTAGTCACTGATAATGCATCCGAAAATGTTCTTGCAGGTTTGTCACAACTTTTATTCTAAAGTTATGTTATTTCATGAAGAATTTGTGTACATCTTAACTTAAATTATAATGACATAACAGGAAAATTATTGATGGACAAATATCCTCACATTTATTGGACTCCTTGTGCTGCTCGCTGTTTGGATTTATTAATGGAGGACATTTTCAAAATTCAAAAGCTAAGACGATGCTTTGAGAAAGCAGTGGCAGTACACAGTTTTATATATTCTAGGTCTCGCTTACTTGAGTTAATAAAAAAGTGCACAAATCAAAGAGCACTTGTCAAACCCGCAAAGACTCGCTTTGCAACAGCTTTCTTAACTTTACAACGTTTTCATCAACAACAACTGAACTTGAAGAAAATGTTCACTTGTGAGGAATTTATCTTGGGTCCTTATGAGAAAGAGGCTAAAGCAAAACAATCTCAACATACAATCTTACAGCAATCATTTTGGAACACTATAGTGTATGCCTTAAAAATAGCTGGTCCTTTATTAAAGGTTCTTAGATTGGTTGATGGAGAGAAGAAGCCCCCAATGGCTTACATATATGAAGCAATGGATAGAGCAAAAGAGGCAATTACTGCAAGCTTCAATAACAGTGATAAGTATGATCAAATTTTTAAAATGATTGATAGAAGATGAGAAGTGCAATTACATCGGCCTCTACATGCAGCGGGACATTTTTTAAATCCTGAATATTTCTTCAATAACCCTGATATTGCCAAGGATAAGGAAATAGCTGATGATCTTTATCAATGTATTGGAAGATTATCTCAAGATGTATCTGAAGAAGATAAAATCAGTAATGAATTAAGTTTATACATTATGGGTGAAGGACTTTTTGGTATTCCTCCAGCTGTAAGACAAAGAACTACCCGATCTCCAGGTATCATTATTTACAAAAAAATTAAGACTGATTTGTGATATAATATTGAAAAAAAAAATCATTTCTTCCAGCTGATTGGTGGTTGGCATATGGACAAGGAGCTCCCAATTTACAAAGCTTTGCTATCAAAGTCCTAAGTTTAACATGTAGTTCATCTGGATGCGAACGCAATTGAAGTATTTTTGAACATGTAAGTATTTTACAATGTATGTGTTGATTTTTTATATATGTTCATAATATAGTATTGTAATAATATTTTAATTGCAGCTTCATAGCAAACGAAGAAGCAAATTGGATCATGGTCGCTTAAAAGATTTAGTTTATGTGAAATATAATAGAGCACTGATTCGGAGATTCAATCATCGTGATGTCATTGATCCTATTTCTTTGACTGAGATAGATGATGCAAATGAATGGCTAACAGGAAAATTAGATGATGAGTCTGATGAAGAAAATGACTTTATTGCTGGAGAGGAAGATTTAACTTGGACAAGTGTTGCTAAAGCTACTGGTGTTTATGATAAAAGTTATAATATTAGGGAAAGATCTAAAGGGAAAGAATCTTCAATTAGGCATGATGTTGCTATTGAGAATGATGATGAGGAGGGTGATGAAGAGGATTATGAAGTAGGAGACAATGTTGAAGAAGATAATGAAGCTTTTTTAACATTTGCTGATGATGATGATTCCCAAGAAGAGTAGATTAAATTCATATTTGATCTTTTTAAAAAATATTGTAATATTTGAATTATGAGATATTTGGATGTTACTTAGTCGAACTTATATATGTTATGGTTGTCTTTTATTATTATGATAGCTTGTCTTTCATTTTTAATAATATTTCATATTCATGATTATTATTTTATATTTTTTATATAGCTTGCGCCATGTTCAAAATAGCGCGCGCCGCGCCGTGCGCTATGCGCCATGGCTCCAAATGGACCTTTGCGCCATGGTGCGCCATTCGCCGTTAACAGGTATGTCTACTATACATAACAGAGGTGCACGGGGTCCTATGGATCAGTATATGACTAATCCAGAAGAGGATAGAGGACAAGCACAAGCAATAGCAGAATGAACTCTCTCGTATATATTATACACAACAAGAGGTTGAGAGAGAGGAGGTTGAGGAATAAGGGGTTGAAGGATGATGAGGACCCATTAGTGTGTGATGATGTGTCGTCTGATAATGAGTGGTTCATAGATGATGAGACAGATTTGCCATTATCAGACTTACAGTTAGATGATCTAAGTGTGGATGTCTTGAGGGGCGAAGCAGATCAAGTGGGCACATCCACTAGTACCACACCACACACATCCACTAGCTCTGCAGCACAACAATCAAGTGAAGGTATTCCACAACTTCTTATATGCTATTGCATTACATTTATGTCAAGTGAGCAATTAGCATGATAATGATCTTTTCTCTTATTGAACAGGGAAGAGAAAAGTGAGTCATATTGAAGATGATGATGACATGACATTCATAGATACAATTGGAGAAGAAGATTCCCTTGAAGACCCATTTAGTGATGGGATATGATTGCATTTTATATGTTTTTTGTACTTTGGGAGTTTTGTTAAACTAATATTTTGTGATTTTGTACTTTGGGACATGATTTTATTGCATCTACTTTCTTACTTTCCACTATTTTCATATATCATTTAGATGTTTTTATTGTAAAGTACAATATTGCTATTATTTTCCTACTAAAACCCTTATTTTTTCATTTACGCAATTCTGTGTCCGTGAGGCTTACGCCTCGAGGCTTACGCCTCGCCTCACGGACGAAAACCGCCTCGAGACTTATTTACACAATTTTAAACCTTGCTCCCTTGTTTTGGTTGAGAAGGCTTCTAAGGAAAATGATTGTCATGATAACTTTGATGATGCAAATGTGGGTTTTTGCGATGTTAACAAGGTTGATTTAAATCAATGTTTAAAATTGCGTATTCGGGTATTGAGGCATTTTTCATTCGTGAGGCGAGGCGTAAGCCTCAAGGCGTTTTGAGGCGTAAGCCTCAAAATCAAAAGATTGCGTAAACATAAAATGATAAATTTTTTATATACTAATAAGTGAATAATATAAAACATAAAAAAAAAAAACATAAGATATTAAGTGAAATCAAAATATCCCAATAATAAGACAACATGAAATATAGTTCAACTTAAAATTCTATCTTTCCCGAATCTCAGTATTCTTTTCATTAACATATAATTCCAATTTTCAAAAATAAATAGAAATGACATATCACATAAGAACTCATAAGTCATCAACACTGTCATCACTAAGGGGTTCTTCATTTGAATCATCATTATGATGAACTGCTCTCTCCCCTTCCTCCTCTCCTATAGAGTCTAATGTCGGGCATTTACTTCAAGATTTATGTAAGTTTTAATATATATAGCGTGAGGCGTAAGCCTCATGCCAGTGAGGCGAGGCGGGCCTCAACCAAGTTAAGGCGCAAGCCTCATAAAAAAAACTCGAGGCGTAAGCATCGAGGCGTTTTTTACTGGAATTGCGCAAAGGCGGGCCTCAAGGCGAGCCTCATATTGCGCAATTTTAAACCAAGATTTAAATGAATCTTCTTAAGGATTGGTGACCCCTTATGCTGACTCCCCCTTGATTGCTCACATTTAGTTGCCTATCAATGCTGTTGGAAATGTGCCTTTTATCGATGTTCCTATTTCTTTTATTTCTAATGATGCATTATCAGCACATTTGACAATAAAATCGAAGGACACTTGTGTTGATCACTCAGACTGGTTGGATGATTGTTACTCCTTGGCTTAGCTTGGGTTTTGGGGAGGATATGGCTGAGCCTATGGATAATTTTCAAGCTTTGTTTGGCGTGAATGTGGTTCATATCAAAGATGGCATATTTTCCAATGGTGTGGCTAAATGTACAAGGCGAAAAAAAAAAAATCTAAGAAGAAATAATTCTTGGGTTTGCTTTTCTTGACTTGTGTTGTTTTTGGGTTTGTTCCTTTTGGTTGGATTGTTGTTTTGTAGCTTTTGGTGCTTGTGCGTGCGGTTTCTTGCTAATGGTGTGGGTTTTGTTGGTTGGCTATTTACTGTGGCGTCACTTAGATGGTCGGGTTTGTTCGAAGTTGGATAATGATGAGGCAGTTTTTCTGCACGCCAACTTTGATGGCCTCGGCTTGATTTGACAACCTTGGTGGATGATCTTATCATTCTAGCCTTCTTTTGCTAAGTGGGACTTCGTGCTGCTTGATTTTCTGTCGCCAATGGATGATCCTAACCTGACAACTGGGTGACACTCCTAAGTCTGACAGGCTTCATAGCCTTCTTAATTCTAGTTATGGTCTAATTGCTTTTTCAGGTTGCCTTGCAATCAGTCACTTATTTTGGTGGACTTAGCCTTGTTATTTTCTTTGTTGGCCTCTTTTTCCTGTTAATGAAAAAAATCAAGATTATTATATAAAAAAAAAGTTTTAGCACATTCTTTACCCATCTCCTTTAAGCTTGGAGTGTCATATCTCTGTAAGAAGTCAATTATATGCATATATGCGCTTGTCTTGGTTTAATCAAGTTTAATTTTCTTTTCATAATTTATAATATGGGCTCATTTAATTGGTTCAAGTTAGAATTCATTTGTTGAAAAATTATGCAGTTTATGAAATATTTCATTTGGTTTGATGTAGTTAAGCATCAAAATTAAGTTAAAATGAACCTTAAATATATTACCCATCTGCAAATAGGAAGATAGAAAGCATTAGTTGATGCTGTATGCACTTTAATGATATTGGATTTACGGTTTTAATGCATGCAAGGATTTTGTTTTAAGTTATACTTATCTCTAGTCTGATGATAACATAGAATGATTAGTTCTATTAATTTGTGCTTCATAATAGTTAAATTATCCTGAAATATGTCACATGGTGACTGGGTTCAGAACTGTATGTTTCTGCTGAGTCATGATGTATGTGCTAATTTACAAACTCTTAAAGAAGCTTGTAAAATTATGTACATACAATATTTTTATTTTGGCTTAAATTTTGGCAGCCAATCTAGGATCACCTAATGATATGTATGTCATGTTTTTTAGGGCTAGCGTCTAGATTTTAGGGCTTAGATCCTATAGAGTACTGATTCACTTGTATGCCTATATGATTTTTTTTTTTTTAATGAAAATAGAACTAGGGTTAAAGTTACCTAAGATCTAGGCTTATGTCCGTATAATCAGAAAGCTGTCCTTCATAAATTATTGTCAAAACTGCAACGTGCTTGAAAAATCTTCATGCAAAAACGTCCACACAAATTTGAGAGGAATGTGAAATTTAAGTAAAGCCAATTCTGAATATTATGTGTAGCTATTTATATTCAAAATTAGAGCACAATTAGAAGTACTACAACAACAACAACATCAAGCCTATCTCACTATGTGGGGTCAGCTACATGAATCCTTTTTCTCCATTGTGTCATGTTAAAAGTCAAATTCTCATTTAAATCAAATAAAGAAAGATCATTTCTAATATTTTCTAACCAAGTGTTTTTAGGACTACCTCTACCTTTCTTAACATAAGTCAAATCTATTACCTCTATTTTCCTAACCGGGTCATCGGAAGGCCGTCTTTTTATGTAACCAAACCATCTAAGGCGACTCTCTCTAATCTTATCTTCCACTAGCGCTAATCCAACCTTTTCATGTATATACTCATTTCGTATCCTATCTCTTAGGGTAAAGTCACTCATCTACCTGAGCATCCTCATCTCTGCAACACTTAACTTAGTATTATACTTCTCTTTTAATGGCCAACATTCGGCACCATAAAGCATTGCAGGTCTCACCACCATCTTATAAAATTTTTCCTTAAATTTGAAGGGGACTTTTCTATCACACAACAAGCCTGATGCACCATAAAAAAATCTTAATCTAGTCTAAAATGGTTAAACAAAGCTCCCCTCCCCCCAAAAAAAAAAAAAAAAAAAAAGATTTTGTTAATACCATAAACAACCAATTTTCAATTGCTCTGCAATTTATATAGTCCATTACATTTGTAGATAATATTACTAACTTTGCCGGCTATTGAACATGACATTTAATTCATTTCATTTTTCTGGAATTGAGGGAAGACTTTCAGATGAAATAATTAAGAAAAAAAAAAAACCAACCCATCCAATCGCTGATACATTAGTAAGTCATAGGAGGAAGCTAACCCACGTAAATTATGCTACAGTAGGAAATCCATAGAGAAGAGAAAGGAAACATCAGGGATTCGGTGCCTGCTATAGTACCAGAGAAAGAAATCCTGAAATCCTGGAAATTATCTTCTTAGCTTCACTGTAGATGTACTATAAAGAACAGCTTTTTAATAGCTCCTTGATTATTTTATCATTATGGCATCAGATCCTTGCATGGCCTAACCTAAAACGAGGTAATATCTTGTCCAATAACGAGTGTATATGTTGTGTTAAATTCATATAAAAGGAGAAAGTTATTGTACATTTATATATGTGTATGGTCTTTATTGGAAGAAAAGTGAAGTCCCATCATACATTGAAGTGGTCCTTTTTTTTTAAGGATATTTAGATCAATTAAGGTAAACCCGCACACACATCACATATATAAGATTTAAACCCAAAACTTTTTGGTTGTTAGCCAAAGCTCTCGACTAATAGATCATGATGAGTTGCGTGAAGAGGTCATCCAAAATTTTTTTTTTCAGGACTCTATTTAACCACTAGACTTTAAGTTATTATGAGTGAAAATGTATGTACCCAACATCGATTATTAATTTAAGACTTTAAGATAAAGGGGCAGATAATAAAAAATAAAGTAAAACGATATTCTAGGATTAGATGTGGGCATTTAAAGAATATTAACAAAAATATTTTTGAGAGTAAGGTTTTAGATCTTAAGATTTTATTTGTGCATGAGGATGCTAATGTTATGTGGGAAAAAGTGGCTAGTGATATTAAGACTATTTGAAAAGATGTGCTTGGAGTATCAAAGGGAAAAGCTCCTAATAGTAAAAATAGTTGGTGGTGGAATCCAAATGTGCAAGAAAATATTAAGAATATTTGTTAGAAAAATTGGTTTAATTTAAAAATTCTGATAATTTGGAAAGATATAAAGAGGTTCGTAAGAAATCTAATAAAGCAATATGTGATGCAAAGACCTTAGCTTTTAGTGATTTATATAATAGATTAGATACTAAGGAGGGAGAAAGATATATGTATAAGTTAGCCAAACAAAGAGGTATGAGTAGTAAGGATTTTGTTCAAGTGAAGTGTATTAAGGATGAAGATCAAAAAATACTTTTCTTAGAAGATGATATTCAACAAAGGTGGATGAGATATTTTGCTAAACTTTTTAATGAAAATTGTGATAATAAGATTGACTATAGTGACCTTAGCACCTTATATGAAAATAAAGATTTCTGTTTTTATCGACGTATTAGTAAAACCGAAGTTAGAGAGACTTTAAAGAAAATGAAGGGTGGAAAAGCTGTTGGACCTAATGATATTCCAATAGAGGTGTGGAAATGCTTAGGAGATGAAGGAATTTCTTGTCTTACTAAACTTTTTAATACTATTTTGAAGACTAAAAAGATGCCAGATGAGTGGAGAATGAGTGTGTTAATTCCTATTTTTAAGAATAAATGTGATGCACAAGATTGTGCGAATTATAGAGGAATTAAATTAATGTGTCATGCTTCAAATTATGGGAGCGAGTTATGAAGCATAGGTTGCGGCGTGATACTAATGCTTCTTAAAATGAATTTGGATTTATGCCAGGTAGGTCAACTATGGAAGCCATACATTTATTAAGAGGTTTGATGGAGAAATATAGAGAAAAAAAGGAGGATCTACATATGATATTTATTGATTTAGAAAAAACATATGATTAAGTTCCAAGAGAAGTGCTATGGAGAGTTCTTGAAAAGAATGGAGTTAATAATGCTTATATTCAAATCATTAAAGATATGTATGCAGGAGCTATTACTTGTGTTCAAACACAAGGTGGTTTGACCAAGTATTTCCCTATTTCGGTTGGGTTACATCAAGGATCAGTCTTAAGCCCATATCTTTTTGTTTTAGTCATGGATGTTCTCACTAGACATTTGCAAGAGGATGTACCTTGGTGTATGCTTTTTGCTGATGATATTCTTCTTGTTGATAAGACTGTAGAGGGAGTTGAAAGTAAACTTGAATTATGGAGGTCAACATTAGAGACTAAAGGTTTTCACTTGAGTAGATCTAAAACGGAATATATGGAGTGTAATTTTAGTAGTAATAGACCTAGTGAGGGGATTGTGACTTTGGGCAATCAAATCATTAATAAGAGTACACATTTTAGATATCTTGGATCTATTGTTCAGAGTGATGGTGAAATAGATGGTGATATTATCAGTAGAATTCAAGTTGGATGGTTGAAGTGGAGGAATGCATCGGGCTTGTTGTGTGATAGAAAAGTACCCCTCAAACTTAAGGGAAAATTCTATAAGATGGTAGTGAGGCCTGCAATGCTTTATGGTGCTGAATGTTTGCCATTAAAAGAGAAGCATAATACTAAGTTAAGTGTTGCAGAGATGAGGATGCTCAGGTGGATGAGTGGCTTTACCCTTAGAGATAGGATATGAAATGTGCATATACGTGAAAAGGTTGGAGTAGCTCCAGTAGAAGATAAGATTAGAGAGAGTCGCCTTAGATGGTTTGGTCACATAAAATGACGGCCTTCCAATGACCCGGTTAGGAGAGTAGAGGTATTAGATTTGATTTATGTTAAGAAAGGTAGAGGCAGACCTAAAAAGACTTGATTAGAAAATATTCGGAATGACCTTTCTTTATTAGATTTAAACGAGAAATTGACCTTTAATAGGACACAATGGAGAAAAAGGATTCATGTAGCCGACCCCACGTAGTGAGCTAAAAGCTTGATGTTGTTGTTGTTGTTGAGGACTCTTTTTAAAATGGGCCTTAAAATTGTTTAAATATTTATTTAAAATGAGTGTAATATAATTTTTAATTATCTTTTCACATACACTAATAATTTTGAAATATATTCTTACCAAAATTTTGTCAATTGGATTTTCTGTTGATGTTTTGTTTTCTTTTTACAGCTTTGCTGCGCTTTGCTGTTGCTGTATACTGGAGGAGTGCTGCTTCTGAACCAAGCAGACCTCGAGATATTTAAGAACCTGCTGCTTCAACGCCGTTCAAAGTACATTTACAGTTCAAATAATACTCATAGCGCTTCCTCCCGACTGAACTTGCATATAATGCTGTAAGAACATTGTTACTACATTCTCGAAGTGCATTAGCAGCCAAACCAACAATAATAGTTGGGGCATGCAAATTGTAATACCTAAAGACTTTTTTATTAGAACCAGATTGTCTCATGACTTACGAAGGGGATGTATATGGAAAAGATTTAAACTTTATATATATGTTTATTTTATTGTTTATATTTATTTATTGATTTCCTAAGCTATTATTAATGGATAATGAATTATTTTTCCTATTATTTATATTATTTGTTAGATGTTATGTTTATGTGCTAGTCTTATGATCAATATCTTGAAGTTTCATAGAAATTGATATCATATTGTTGTCCTGGAATATTCGCGGCGGTAGTGAAATAGAAAGTTTAACGTCTTCGCTTTGTACGAAGATCCAGTACACACTCAGATAAGAGATAAGAGAGGGTGTAGCGTTTATCAGAGACATCCAAGTTTTTATATGGTAACCACAGAAAAGAGGGAAAAATCATGGGACCTAGCCCACTAAGAGTGAATCAATTAGTATTTGTAGTCGATTACAAATGAGGCCCTTCCTTGGGAGGAAGGCCTTGATTTGATGTAGCAAATATACATCATACAGAGTGAGTTATATGGTGGAAATTGAAAGAATAAGAATTGATGTGCTCGTTTGGTCGACGAGCGACGGAAGTCGGAAGGATTATTGTCAGGCGACGAAGGTCAGAAGTATAGTAATCGGCAGACAACTGAGGTTATAAAGACCGTTGTCAGGCGATGGAGGTCGGAATGACCATAATCGGCGGGCGACGAAGGACATTAAGACTGTGGTCTGGCGACAGAGGTCGGAAGGGCTGAAGTCGGCGGGTGATGAAGGTCGGAAAGATTGTACTCTGATGAGGGTGGTTGGAAGGACCATAGTTGGTGAGCAACGGAGGTTGTAAGAACTGTTGACAGGCGACGAAGGTCGGAAGGACAATAGTCGGTCAGTGACAAAGGTCGAAATGATTGTAGTTGTGTGAGGATGGTTGAAAAGACCATAGTTGGGTGAGGGTGGTCGGAAGAACCGTATTCGGCGGGCGATGGAGATTGAAAAGATCATTGTCTAGAGACGGTAGTCGAAAGAATAATTGTTTGGCGATGGAAGGACCATAGTCGGCGGGTGACAGTGATTAGAAAGATCGTTGTTTGGTGATGGAGGTCATAAGGACCGTAATCGGCGAGCGACAGTGGTAAGAAAGATAGTTGTCAAAAAACAGAGATCCTAGGGATTGTAGTTGGTAGACGATGTAGGTTGGAGTGACTGTTGTCAGGTGATGGGGGTTAAATAGATTGTAACTGGCGGGGAATGATCGAACGAAAGTTGAGCGGAGGTTTGGCGACGCTCGGCGGATGGGTGGAAGTTTGGAGGCTGTTGGCGGCTGGGCGGTGATCCAACGAAGGTCGGGTTGAAGTCTAGTGGTTGTCGGCGGTTAGGTGGAAGTCTGGCGACTGTCGGCTGCCGAGTGGTGGTCCGACGACAGTCAGGCTGAAGTTCGGCGGCAGTCGGTGGCCTGGTGGAAGTCTGACGGTAGTCAGCGGCTGAGATGTGGTCAGATGATGGTTGGTTTAAAGTCCGACGTTGGTCGATGGCCTGGTGGAAGTCCAACGTCGGTCAGTTGCCGGGTGGTGGTCTAACGATGGTTGAGTTGAAGTCCGATGGTTGCCGGGCAGAAGTTTGGCAGTGATTGACGGCCGAGCAGTGGTCTGACGACGGTCAAGGGATTCGCCGGCAGTGGTATTGGAGATTTTAAAGCCTTAGAGCTCTCTCCAATATCTAGCCAAATGTCAACCTCATGTAGAGAGTTGAAGTTTATTTATAGATTTTCGTGAGTAGCATACCTTATAAATATAGAGATGCTCCGGGGTAGGTTCAGAGTGCTCCATCGGATGGCTCGTATTGATTCCTCGATCATAGAGTGTTTTTAGTGACTTAACAATATCAGAATTTGGCGATCTTGGGCTTGTTGGATTCGTCTCGTTGAGTCGCTCTATTTGACTATAAGCATGTCATATTTGGATATCATTTTGTTATTCAATTAATGATTTGAATATTCAAAATAAGCTTTGAATCTTCGATTTGGACCCATTTGGGCTCGGATTAAGTTGAATTTAGTGCTGTTGGATTCTTCTTTCTAAGACATTCAGTTCGACTATACGTTTGTTGAAATAAGAGTTCATATGATCCTTAATTTAATTTTAGAAGTTTTGAGCTTAAATATGCCTCAAGATTCATGCTCGATCATAGCAATTTTTGGCGACGTATCAAATACTATTTATAACTAAGTTTAAAGTAAATAATGTTATTTTATCGATCGAATTTTATATAATTTTAATATTAAAAAAAATAAATTCATTTTGAAAAAAAAAAAAATAAAGACTACAGACATACTTATATAATTATTCTGAAGCGAGACAAGTAATTTAATATTGATTTTAAGTCATTAATTCTATGATTATTGAGTGAATTTTGAATTAAATTGAACTTCTGCATTCAATGTTAATCTTCAGAGGGTGCAAGTAATCATTAGATATTGTTCAATTGTAATATTGGAAGTTGGATGATGGTTGGTGACTGTCTACTCTATTACTCTTTTTTTTTTAGAAGAGGTAACTGATAATCAGGAATGCATTCATTGGATAAATGTGGCTGACAAATGTGAAACATTGGTAGCCACCAAATAATATTCAGTTGAGACTATTGGAAGTTATGCGATGGTTGGTGGTATTGATCCTTCTCCTTATAGAAGGAAGATTGACTATGAGGAAGGAAGTCATTAGAAATATCATATATTAGGCATTGGTTTATGGTAAACTTTTTCATTGTACTTATAGAGTGGAGATTGTTGAGCATGAATAGGGAACATCTAATGATAGTGGTTGACAAACATTGGATGTTATTCCTTGGCATTCATTAGGTGATGACTGATTGTCTATTAGGCCATTCTCCTTACAAAGAAGGAGATTAATGGCGAGAAAGGCGAGTGTTAGCTATCAACGATTGACATATGTTAGACATTAGAAGGTGTTAGAGGATAGCGAACTAAGAAATGTGGATGTTGGATGATTATTAGAGGTATGTTTGATTGTTCTTTATTTGGGAGGGGAGCCCGATGACTGGAATATATGTATCATTTCTTCATAGAAAAATTAATAATATTAGATAACAGTTGAGTGAGAACGTTAGATGTCAGATGATGGTAGGTGGTATGATCAGTTGTTCTCTTTGTGAGATTGATGACCATAGAGGTGGACATCAATAGATGACATACATTTGATGCTAGTAGGCATTAAATGATGGTGTACTATTCAATTTTAATACTATAAGCGGTTGCATCCTGATCTTACATATGGTGTAATGTTAACATCATTATATAAGCTCTATGAGTTCTATGAAAAGTTTCTTGGACCTTGGAAATTTCTTTTTCATTCTTAGGAAACCCTTATCAGTCATGAATTTTTTTCTAAAACTTCAAGAAATATTTCTCATTCTTAGCGAAGCCATCTCATCCTTAAAATAGTTTATCTTGATTTCTAAAAGTTTCAATTTATATAGATAATATAGATGGCATTAACATATTAATGATATCATTTAATATTTTATTAATATTCTCTTTGGATGAATGTTTGTCTCTACATTTCAGGGATGTCATAACTACCATATGATGATTGGATCCCCAAAACCAAACTTTACATCACATTAACATATTAATAATAACATTTAATTCTACCCAACATCCGAACCAACCAAGAAAAATATTAACCAATCTTAGAAATATCGTAATTTAATGATAATGATTACAACCTCAAGATCAAAGACATCATAAAAACCCTTAGGAAGACAACAATTAGGGAGTTGCATACTTAATGAGCTAGAAGCTTTTGAAAACACAAGCTCAAACATCACTCTATCCTTCTCATCTCTCGTTTTCTCCTCTATTTGAATAGCAATTAACCTTCTAATATCAAAGTGATAGTAATAAAATGTTCTTGTTTTTGCCTTGATATATTGGATATTGGTAAAAGTAATAAAGCCAATCTAAAATTTATATTTTTTATTTATTTTATATTATATTCACTTCCATTTGCTTTGCACACTATCTTTCTCTCTTGATCTTGAGTGAGTAAGTCTAGTCCATAGTGAGTGCCTATTTCAAATTTTTGTGGAACTCTTTATTTACTATCTTAGGTGAGCCCATTTTTTGGCGTTAATATTTGGCATAATCTACTATAAGCTAGCCTTGCACCATTATATAAAGATAGACCATTGGAGATTAAAATTTAAGTAACCATTATATCACATCTAATTATCAAAACAAGCTAAATTCCCACTTCAAAGCCATGAAAGGTCATATTACTAACCTTATGGAGCTTGTTGAGTATGTCTTCTATTATAGGCCTCCTCAAATGGATTTACAACATTTTCATTCTTCCCTTTCTTCGCAATAGGGAAATAGAATAAGGATTGATGAAATTTTAATGTCCATACAAATCTCCATCTTATCTCCTACCTTTAATCAATCTCCCTTCTTTTTAGAGACATTAAAGGAAATTCTACCAAATTATTTAAAATCTTAGCTCTTAACTCTATTAAGGGGATGACTGGCCTAAAGAATCACATTTACACTTAAGAAAATATGATGTCCTTATATAACCTATTTGTTGTTGTTAAGTACCACATTTTAACTAACACTCCTAGGAATGCTAGATGAAGATGGTTTAACTCTTTGCCTTTCTCTACTATTAGCTTTGAAAATTTCATTTATCTTGTGTGCTTAAAATTTTTTATAATAAAGAGTTTTGCTAAGGACTCACAATCCTTATTCACTCGATAAAAAGAAGATGAGTCTTAACGAGATAATCTTCACCATTTTTAATAAGGAAACCCATGAGGTCATTTGCAATGACAAGAACGTAATAAAGGATGTATTATTCACATGCATCCATGGAAAAAATTTCTTTGTACACTAAGGAAGATTTATTTGAAAAACTAAATTCATCAACACTAAGGAGTAAATGATTCAAATTGAGTAGTTTGGGCCCAAATTAAGATTTGATCTTAAGAAGAGTAAAATATCATGAGATCATCATCCAGACTTAGTTATCTTTAAAAGAGTTTCAAAAAAAAAAAAAAAATGACGTCTCAAATTGAAGCATGCTAGCACACTGAGACCATAAATATTAATTTAGAAATAAATTACAATAAGCATTTAGTGATGTTCTAGTACCTCCATTTATTTAACCACATTCCATTATCATAAGAGTTATTATAGAAAAGGGAATACTTTATATCACTCTCTCTGATGAAAGGTACATTTAAGAATCAATGCAATTTTTCTATATACCATGATGACCATGGGTACAACAATAAGGACTATAGGGTCTTATAATCCTTGGTTAGAAGTCTAATCAAGGTGGGACATCTTAAGAAGTTTCTCACCAAATAGAATGCTCTTGTTGATGATAATTTACAATAAGACACCATCAAGAAAAGTAATACAATCCAATTCATTAATATAATGTATCTGATTTCTAGATGGGCATGACTAAGTCTGTCTAGTACCACAAAAACAATCACTATACTAAATCTAAAGTTTACTTGATAGGATATTCATACTCATCCATTAAAATTTATTGACTCTGACCTACATTCCTCCCAAAAAAATCATATTTATTTTAGCTATTGTGCTTCTCTTTGAGGTCATAATAATACTAATAGAAATTAGTAACTTGTTAAACATCTTCTTAATGGATCCTATAAGCAAGATGACCATCCACCTTAAGTACCTCAAAGCTATTAATTAATGGAGCCCTAGTTAGATCCAGGGAAAGGTGCATCCTTAAGGGAATCATAACCCTAAAGGTAATCTAAGGGATCGAGTAATGATTATTAGCACTGTCAAATTGGATAAGGTTTAGAATTTATTTAGTTTAATAAAGATAAATTTATTCCACCATTAAACTAAATGAGAAATACATGATAAGTGAACAAATTGTCTCCAAAGAGAACTTAGGTAACATATCAATGCCTTTGACTAAATTGAACCAACTAGCTATCCTTTTCTAATGCTAAACCCTAAAAATAATTCTAGGAGTTGGCCAACTACAATAGTCTATCCAATTTAGATTAAATTTAGTTAATTGCTTACCCTAAAACTTAGTATAGTAATCTAATGGATCTAATTAGAGTAGCTAGCCCAAAGTAGGTGGTGTTTGCTATCAACCTAATTTTAGTCAACTAAGGAGCAATGAACACAACCTTAGATTTTTTTCAAACATAAAAAAAGTGTGGGAAATTAATTTGTTTTACTTGACTAGCCTAGCTCAATCATACCCTGTAAGATAATCTAAGTGGACTTAAGATAGCCCAATTGAATCTAAGTGATTCTTTTATCTATAAACTTGGCAGCATCCTAAGCTAGCCTAGAACATTTAACAAAGGTGTATAAGTTAGAGAAGGCCTAATGATAATGATCTTAATTAAAATAAAAGAGATTCTATTGTGCAATTTGTCAAATTCTTAACTCACCCTAACTCAAAAATGATTGAACCTAATTTGAATATATGATCTAATCTACATATTAGTTAGTTAACTCAACCCAAATCTTATCATAAGAATCTTAACCCAAATGTAGACTAGCCTAAACCACCTAATCCAAGAAAAATAATCAAATTAATGAAAACCAACATATACGTCCATATTATTAGCTCATTAGCAATGCCATAGAACCATCATAACTACCGTAATAACTTGATCGAATGAGCTTAATGAAGCTTCACCATAGCCAATTTTAACAATCCATGTGAATTCACATCTTTTAATACAAATCCCTTGATTTAAATGATTTTGATTCTATCATCTTCCATACCCCTTTAGGATGCTCCAAGTAATGTGACATGATCTAATTTCTCCAAATTCAATGCTATAATACATCATGAAACTAATTGATGACAATTTGATCACTCAATATCTGTGCAATTCTTCTAAATCCAAGAAAATATTTCACACATTATCTTCTCATTCTCAATACTTCCCTCTGCTTCTTAGCACTCATTCTAGCTTAGGACTAGGAAGGCAAGTCTGGCTATAATAGCTTGAGAGCTACTCTAATGAACTTTTAATAATCTTATATGAAGATGTCCAACCACTTTGATTGATTGAAAAGTTATCTAATAAAGATAAAACTCTATGCCACTCTCTTCGTATTGATTGTTTGGCATATATGAAATTTTTTTAGAAATTACTAGTGCCATCTAATCAAGTCTATCAATATGATTAGCTTTGAGCTTTAAATCATTTAATTAGGTGTAGGAAGAGAAATCTCCTTGCAAAATTCTAAGCTCTATTATACCTTCCTGAAGTTGGATGCTCCCACAATTTCTTAATGTCTTTTTTTTAATGAAAACCCAAGGATGGACCTAAGCATTAATATTCAAAAAATTATTATAACTCCTTAAAGAGATCGATAACCTACTAATGCTCAAAGAGATACAAACAAATAGATAAAATAACCTAAGAGTTAAAGATCCCTATCTAAATACAATCAAGAAATAATAAAAAGAAAATAAACCTAAGGAACCGTAAGAAGCTAGGCCCAAAAATATGCAGCCCAAAGCTGAGATATTCAATAGAAGCAAAAGAGAATCAAGCTGATGAAAAGAGAAGCATGAAAGAGCACAACCGATGGACCACCAACAAAATTGAATCAAAACACCCCAAAGGAGTCCGAGGATACAGACTAGAAAAACCTGTAAATTCAGAAGAGAAAAGAAAAAAAATAATAGAAACCCATAAAATAGTTATCATCAAATACAAGATAAAGTAGCAAAATAACAACAGAATTCTAAGCAGGTCCACAATGATGATGAAAACCAAAGAGGTCAAAAAGAGAACAATCAAGGATTGAGAAAGACCCAATAACATAGCAACAATAGGGAAAACACAACCAACTAAGAGAAATGAGAACAAAAAATTAAAGAGGCCAGCTGAAATTAAGCATGCCTAAAAGAAGTTAACAAAGAACCCTCATATATATATATATATATATATATATATATATATATATATATATATATATATATATATATATATATATATATATATATATATATATATATATATATATATATATAAAGACATAATAGTGAAAAACCAAAGGCTCAACTTGCAACAAATGATAAAAAAGTAAAAAATAAAAAACCTCAGCTGCACCTGATTAAACAACCAGACAGAAAACTCAAAAATAGAGCATTAACAAGAATACAACAATAGACCAACGTACAATAAACCCAAGAAACAAGTAACCTAGAGACCAAAGAGCCAAAAAAAGAAGAAATTTTAGAACAAAAAAATAAAACTAAAGCCATCTTAGTAAAACTAAACCATAAAGAAAGAGAGGGTTAGAGTCTAAAGTAAGGTAAACCCATTTTATTCAATCTCACCAAACCTTCAAAAATTGAAGATCATTGCAGTTATGATACAATTCAATTTTAGATAAAAAAGAACTATTTATGGAAAGCCAATCAGCACAACTATTCCCTTCTCTCATAATATAGATAAGCATAAAATCAATCTGGTCAAGATAAGATTTGATATTCCTAAAAATATAATGATGAGAAGCGTTGTTATAGTTGTCAGATGAAATTAAATGAACTAAAAGCGAAGAGTTGGATTCAATTCAAATTTCATTAAATAGTTGTGATCCAAGCAAAATTCAAACCCATCAACAAAGCTTGTGCCTCTGCAACAATAATATTGCAGTGAGGAATGGAAGCAAAAAAGGCAAAAATAAAATCACTAAGATGATTACGAGTAATAAACCCATAACCCGTAGTTGAACAGTTAACAGATCTGTCGATATTAATCTTCCCTAGATCCAAAGGAGGCTTAACCCAAGTAATGATTTTAGCAAGCATGTTATTGTGAGGAATATCAAAAGAAATTTGGAAAAAAGAAATCCATCTTTTCTTTCCTTTAAAATATTTGGGGAAAAGTAACTAAGTTGTAACAAGTTGATGAATTTTTTGTTTGAGGCTAGTGAGAACTCTATCAAAACTCATTTCTTATCCAAATGCTTGCAATTATTTCTTTCAATCCACACCAACCAAAATATAACCATAGGAACCACAGTAGCAATATGACCAGCCTTATTTTTATAAAAGAATTAAGCCAGTATATCATGACAATTAGTATTAAAGAAGTTCAAGTTCATGCCCAAAGTATTATCTAAAAAGCATCAAATTCTATTAGCCAAAAGCCTTCAATAAAAATGTGGTTTAAAGTTTCCAAGCTATTGGAACATTGACATTTGAAAGTAATATAAAAACTATTTTTTTGAACCATGTCATTAGTATGGATGAAACCCTGAAGAATCCTCCAAGTTAAAATTGAAGTACTCATTGGGGGTAATGGAATTCCAAATCTTATGATAAACAGGTTTAAAATAAGATTTTATCTTAAAATTATCCCAAACCATTTTAGTAGAAAAAGCACCATTAGTTGAGAGCTTAAACAATTGATGGTCATTAGAACTTAAATCACTAGGGATATCATAATGTTAGTAGCTATAGAATTAGGCACATGCTCGTGAATAAGATCATGATTCCATTTACCATTCAAAATAAAATTAGAAACTTTCCAATTAGACAAGGAAAGTGTGTTAAGAATAGCATCAATAGAACCATTACTCAGCCAATCATCTTGCCAAAAGTAAGAAGTACTAGAACCAAAACCCCATTGAATTAAGTTCTCAACAAACCATTTAACTTTATAAATACGAAGCCACACGACATACTACCCCTTTTTGTAGACACACTTAGTAGGGTGAATATTATTGCGATACTTTTATGCATAAAACTAGCCCATGAAGACTAGTTATAGCAAAAGTTTTATCACAACTTAACAAAAAATAGTTATCTAAATCAACGATGGACTTACATCTCATACTACCCTCACCAAAGGAACTAGTACAAGAATTCCATGCCCTCCAATGAATCTTTTTGAGAACAAAAGAAGTGCCCCAAAAAATTTTATTAAAAAGTTTGTCCAACTTATTGCAAACCTTAATGGTAGGGGAAATAGTCTGACATAAATATATATGCATAGAACAAATGATAATTTTAATTAAAACTATTCTGCCAGCCATAGAAAGAAGTTCAAACTCCCAATTAGAAAAGCAGTCAAGAATTTTTTTGGAAAATTGCATAAAAAATAAAGGATTTCTTTCTACCTTTATAAATAGGAGTACCTAAATAACAAATATGTAAAGATTGCTTGCAAAAACTAGTAAACAAAATAATAGAGTTAATTTTGCAATGAGTCATACCTTTACAAGGGATAAAAGAACATTTGTTCTTATTAAAGAAGAGGCCACTTCCCTTACTAAAAGACATAAGAAACATGTAAAGCTTCTAGATACTTTTAATGGACATCAACAAAATTCAAATGAGAGATGTTAATAGCATCAAAATTTCTAAAGTCTAAATCTTTTTATTTAGAGAAAAAAAAATCTAAAGATCCCTTGAGAAGTAATCAGTTGCAATAATATAAAGTGCAGGAGATAGAGGATCTCCTTGTCTAGCACCTTGCACAGCTTTGAAAAAACCATGTGTCTTTACATTGATAAAGTTAGAATTCCAAACATTTTCTATAATATTGGCTATAAGAGATATGAAAGAGTTATCAAACCAAACAACTTTAGAATATTGTAAATAAAAGACCAATTCATGTTGTCACAGGCTTTGGTTATGTCAAGTTTCGACCCCATGTTATGGCCAGCCACTAAAGTTAATATCATGAATAAGTTCTTGGGCAAGTAAAATATTATCAGAAATGCATCTCCCTTTGATAAAACTTGTTTGGTTAGGGTAGATGATGTTAGGAAGAAGAAGAACCATTCTATCAGCTAAAATTATTAAGTTGAGTTTATTAAAGGTAGAACATAGGCTGATAGGCCTAAAGTCATTCCAAGAAATGAGATTGCTACATTTAGGATTAAAGATAGCAAAGTGCTATTGAAAATTTTAAAAATTGTCATGTTTTCAAAAAAAATACTTGACAATAAAGCAAACATCCTTTTTTAATGGTATGCTAACACTTACAAAAAAAAGTAGTAGAGAAACCATCAGCACCGATTACAGAATCTTTGTTTATAACCATAAGAGAGTTATAAATAGTGATATCATCATGACATTTGGAATAATGCACATTATCATTTTTAGAAACAAGAAAAGGGATGCAAAAAGGATTAAAAATATTCTTCACCTCTTTAGTTTCACCAAGAATATTCTTAAAGTGAGAGATAAGAGAAGCAGAAATAGCTTCTTCATTCTCCAACTAAGACCCATTATGGTCTTTGATTTTATGAATCACGACTTTAATTCTTTCATCATTGGCACAAGCTTGAAAATATTTGGTATTTCTATCTTCTTCCAAAATGATCATAAAATTAGCTTTTTTGTTTCCAAAAGCTCAGATAGAATATTTTTAGCCGAAAGCAAAAGAGATTTGTTTTCCTCAGAATTGTTGAAAATGAAGTTATTTTCCAAATGGATAACCTCATTGTCAATAATAAAAATGTTTTCAAATAAGTTGCCAAAATTTTTTGTTCCGCCATCTGATAACTTGTTTCAGCCTCTTTAATTTTAAAGCCAATAAAATAATGTCATTAGAGCCATCATAATAAGACATATGGCCATTCCAATTATCCTCCATAATCTTAAAAAAGCCTTGGAGAGAAGCCACATATTTTGAAATCGAAAAGTAGAAAAAGTAATGTGAACAGTAGAGTCCACACAAGTAAGAAGAGGAGTATGATCAGAATTGATACGACTAAGGTGCTCCAAAGACTTATTTTGGAAAGAAAAAAAATTTAATCAATATTTAAAAGAACCCTAATTGGGTATAACCTTGATCCTATCTCATTATCACTCCTCTCCTTAAGTGATTGTGGCTACTTCTCATTGGGTACCTTCCTCTCTCTTATTGACCTCCACTCAAATCCAAAAAATTCTCCTCGAAATCATGCCCAAAATCTCACCTACCTTTGTGATTCAGCACCGACGCCGCCCTTGTCGTATCTCGCAATTCTTGTTCGGTAAACCTTATCCCATTCTCATTTTTAAAAGGAGCGAGAATCGAGCCCTTGAGCTCTTCTTCAACACACAAGCTGATGATTCCCTCACATGTGCAAAACTCCAAATGATCGAAATCCACAACCATTCAAATCCTCCATGAAATTTTGAACTCCAAACTTTCATCACCCTACCTCACAAATAGCCAAAGCCCCTATCCCTCTGATCAAAGCCCAAATAGCCTCTTTCCTATTCGAGCAATTCCCTTAACTTGCTGTAAGACACCTTTGTATCCAACTACAATATACGATCCCATCATCTCTTATGCCTCAAACCCATAGGCCTAGCATGTCAAAACCCAGCCCAATCGTAGGCTGCAATAGCTAATCTCCCCTTTCTCTGCTCTCCCGTTGATCCTCCCTAAAGCTATGCTAACCTCAACTACACCTCTTTCCTCACTATCGAAGCCACAAGACTCTCACCGGCCCGTCATAACACATAACCCACAATCTGACTTTTAGTTAGCCACAAATCAATCCCAGATCTCAGTTGCACCTACACAACCGATCCTGATCTCTAATACACAAGCCACCCGACCCATATATTGTCGACCGACCCTCAATGTTTGCATGTCCTTTTCATAGCTTTTTAGCAAGCCATTCGCCAACCTCATGTGTACCTTATATGCCAATTAATATACACTACAGGAAAATCGTTAATTACCGATGGATTTTTCCAGCAGCTTGCCGGCGGCCTATTTTTTCGGTGGCTTCCGTCGGCTTTTCAGCAGCCTAAATTTTAGAAAAAATTTTGATGATTTTCCGGCGGCTTTCCGGCGGTTTTGTTTCTAGCGGCTCTTTCGACGATTTTCCAGCGGCTTTTTCGGTGGCTTTCCAGCTTTTTTGGTGGCTTTTAATAATTAATTTAATTAATTAATAATTTTGGTTTATTTTAATTAATATTTAATTTAATTGAATTAGTTATTAATTTATTTTAATTAATTATTAATTTAATAACTTAGTCTAATTAAGTATTAATAAAAAACATATTTAATTATATTATTAACTTTAATATTTTATTTTTTTATTAATTTTTAATCATTATTTTAATATGCTATAGTTTAAATAAATTATAATTTACAATTTAACACATTTTCAATCTCAGCTTAGTGGTTGGAACTTAGCAAAACCAAGGGGACACGGTTTGAATCCCGGGCAGGCCGCTCGGTCGAGCAGCAGGCGGGCAGCGCGGGCACGAGTCTAGCCGGGCAGCGGGAGCTCCGGGTGGGCAGCGCGAGGGCAGGGCGGGAGCTCGGGTTGGTAGGGAGGGCAGAACGGGCAGTGCGGGAGTTCGTGCGGTCAAGGCAGGAGAACGACCGGCAACGGGCAGCGCAGCTCGCGGGCAACGGGCAGCCAGGTAGGCGAGGGTTTCCTTGGCAGCATTTTGTTAAAATTTAATTTTAAATATTTTCCAGCGGCTTTTTGGCCGTCGGATAACCTCCGAAATTATTTACCTCCGGAAAATACTGCCGAAAATATTTTTCCGACGCCTGTTTTACCAGCAGAAAATTTGCCATCGAAAAGCCTCCGAATATTTATAAAACCGCTGGAAAAAGACCATTTTTCGCCGAAGAATGCTACCGAAAATTATTGATTTTTCTGTAGTGAGACTTCAACCTCATTATCCTCTTAGCCTCAATCTTCCACATCTCCTATTCACTGATTCCCATCTCCCTTAGTCATTAATTATATTGAAACCATACCATTACATAAACTCCTCATCTACTTAAACCACTACCTATTAAATTCCAAACTACTGACTAGGAAACAAGCTCTCTTCTTACCACTTTTTCTCTGTTTACATACAACAAACTGTAACAGGCTTCTTTTCAGCCAGCCCCTCCATCTCACAACCCATTCCACCTAAAAAAAAAAAAAAAATCAACCCCTATATAGCCCAAATCCCTCTGAAAACCCCAAATCCAACACTCATCCTCCCTCATTCATTTCTCCTTACTACTACTACTACTATTATTATAGTTATTATTATAATAATAATAATTATTAAAGATATTATTATTATTTTTTTTAGTTAAAAAAGAGAGAAAAATAAAAAGAAGAAAAAGATTTAAAAAAAGAAGAAAAAGATATTTTTATGATTTTATGCCTCGATCCTCATCAGCGTCATTGCCATGATATCATCACCATCGGTTCTCACTCAGGTATAAATGTATCCTAACATGAAAACTCTAAAATCCATTTTTTTTGTGTTTATAGTGCTCTGAGAAATCACACATACATATTTTTTTTAGCATGATGGGAGGGAACTCGGTACGAAGTATATGACAAGGAGAGTATGCCATGTACATGCTTTTCTTAGCTTAGCGAGGACAGTCCTAAGTATTTTTGTATGTACCATAATGCCTATGAAAAAAAAAATGCATTTCAAATAGGTTTTGTACCCCGAAGACCCATGCACGTTTTTCTTAGCATGATGGGAAAGCAGAACTCCCCAAAATTTTTCTAAACGGAGGAGACACCGGGAGGTTGCCAAATTTTGACAAATAGAGGACATGAACTTGAATAAAATAACAGGGAACTAAACATGAAAGTTGAACCACATGGAATAGAATTTGAAAAACCATAGAGAACCAAACTTGCAATCTCAAGGAACTTGACCTAATATTCAATAGAACTGCAAATCATTAAAAAATATATAATGTTTAATCAATTACATACAAACAATGAGACATCTTGTATGTATACACAAGAAGATTGTGATGAATATAATGATATGCTCAATGTATGTAATGATATGGTCTAGAAATTGACTCATTCATAAGAAAAATATAGGAGGTATGCAACATATATAATAGTTGTCAATATACAAGCTTGAAGAAATTAAAATGAGTGTAGCTCATCCAATGGTCAATATTGACATATAAATGAACACATAAAACTTGCATGCAATTGATTATGTTCCTTGTAGTAGTAATGAAATCACTTAACAACGACGGTCTGAGCCGCCTGTATACCGCCGGTAATATTGAGGTCCGACGGTTCATCCAGCGGTTACATGACTGCCGCTAGTACCGACGGCCTAAACTTAAATAACCCTCGGTTAGGCTGCCGGTAATAGCCGGCGGCCAAACCGCCGTTAATACCGACGGCCATATAACCGCCGGTAATGTGTGATTTTCCTGTAGTGAAAGCATGCAACAAATGTTAGGATACCTATACAATCTATAATAGTTCAGTGGCAAGCAAATACATATATCCCCTACAAGTAGAGGAATTTGCATGCAAGCAATGACAAATAAAATATGAGAGATGTAACATGTTTACAAGCAAAATAAGAAGATAGTAAAGGGGATGGCCTCCTCGCTATCAATGCCAGCTAACATGCGAATGAACACATTTCTCCTTCATGTAAGCAACATTAATTAACCAACTGAGAATATATGATGCATGCCAGCATGTATAGGATCTTCGTAGAAGATGTGACAACCAATATATGGGCACTTCTAATATGCACAATAGTCTACCTACGAGTAATGACTAGCAACATATAACTAGCATGATGAAGTTTATTGCAAGCATGAACAAGAAGATTACAATGAATGTGTTACTCTGCTTGTAGGAAAAAACAATGAGCCTATGATAAATATGATCTCCTATAATCCACTGTCAGAGATTCATCCTACATATGGCATACTACATGAAAAAGTAATGAGCTTTTGATAAATGAAAACATCTATGGACCAATGCAGGAAATTCATCATGTGTACAACACTCGCCCACAAGAAGTAGTAAATGACTTGCAATACAACACTACCACCCACCTGTAAGTCGCGGTGAATTGAAGCAGTAAATTTATGACGCCAAGTTGAAACACCAAATAAATCAGTCTACTTGTAGATGATAGGTGGAAGGTTCTTAATACGTCATATAGTGTATTTGCCAACAAAATGTAATGTTGCACGTTGAATGTTGATGAAAATAACAACATGAAGAAGATGAATAAACCAAACTGCATTTTTAATGCATGATAAATAAAATTCAATGCATTATTACATCACACAACTAGATCCATAACACTCATAAAATATAATATAAGTCGTTTACATGCTTCAAAATAGAACACCACACACTCAAGTGACCATCATTCCCACAGCTTACAAGTGCCAAACACTTCAAAAATGCTCACCCCCTCATGCATTTAAATATAAACACATGTATTGGCCCCGAAGAGCATGCTATGGGTACACACGTGACATCTAAGCATAATATGCATTTTAAAAAATGAACTTATGTTCAAGCCCGATCCTTTTATTTAAATAAATAGAAGTTGACACTGTTATAACTATTAAACAAATACACAGTCGTGACGTTGACCTAATATTTATTTTATACATTCATATTATGCCTTCAAGGCCTATTACAAGAAAGATTCATTAATATAGGCATAAAACTGACAACGAACCTAATCCTTTATCGATAAGTTAACAGAGTTGATAAGGTCAACCAATAAAATGAAATTGCCCATAAGACCTAGATAATGGTCGTGTTGACAGAAGATCTTAAATGGAGGGGATAAAAAATATTCAAAATACCACCCAACTTTTCATGAAATATCAAAACTATTTTTTTTTTAAAAGCCTAAGATATTTAAAATTAAAAAAAACTACCCACCTTTCACAACAGCTTATCAAGAAGTACAAATCTGAAAATCACTTTAGCTAGTAAAGACCAAATGCCTAGTTAAAATTATCACTAAGATTTATTCTCAATCTATCTCTTGCACGTAAGGACGTGGAATGTGTCTTCTAACAAGTAGTTTTGCTTCCAAATGGAACCACAGGTAAACAGTTATGATTGGGATCCTCTAACCGAGTGGTTTTGTTATCAAATTACACCATTACATTACGGTCATGCATGGTCAGAGCCCGTATGGTCCCCAACGACGTTAAATTCTTGAGTAATGAATTAATATGATATAATCGATAGGGCACAAAGTGCTAGCTAAGGTGGATTCAAATTTGTCCCCTTAGATAAATATTCATCATAGGTATATAAAATACCTTAGATGAAGGAATCCAATGGTTGTCGATAATGATCCTTATGTTCGGTTGGGTCGACTATCTCGTCTGACTAAGTAGACTAGAGAGCATGATGACCTAGGATGAAGAAATCATGGAATCTTGATCGATTCTATCATCATTTCTCCCACCATCTTTTTTAAGTATGAGTGATGAATTTCTAATTTTAAATATTAAATTTTTTAAATACCAAAATTGTGCTGTTATTATATGTTAGATACTATGTATCTAGAAATACTATGTATCTATTCGACGACTAGCCTTAATCGAAAGTTCTCTCTTATTATCGGGAGGGGTAATTAATTATAAGGACTTGCGCTTATAGGAAACATGAACTAATATCATAAAGTCCTCGCAAAATGAGGGCAAAATCTCTGGGTAATGTCTTTTTCAAAACCCAATCTACCTTTTGAAAATTTGCTTCGGACATGCCTGTTAAAACTCTTCTCAACCACCCGAAAAGAAAGAAAGGGGCTACAGAGAGGCCAAGGTGCAAATTTTTGGAGCCCACATCCCTGTATGTTTACCTCCCTCTCTCAAACCCCTCACAATTTTGTAGGCTCCCACCCTCCTCTCACTTCCTCTTTTTATCTCGTTTTCTTAAGGGTCTACATATCCCTTTTCTTGTGGTCTTATCACCACCGTTGACTCAAACACCAACTCTTTTCCTCCAGAGGTATAAAATTATTAGAACTAGATTAAATTTCTCCTCAACATTTTAATACATATCTTTTATTTTTTCAAAATTTGTAGGCTAATATGTTCAAGCACTATAGATTTGAGTTTAATCATAGATATATCTAATTTTGATGCCTTTGATTTAAAAACCCTAACATAATATTTTCATGATTGTTAATTTGAGTAGAAACAATTGAATGTAGATTTGAATAATCACCTTGCATTGAGTGTGGTCCATTGAGATTATCTTAGTGATAGTGGCCAATTGTATAAGCATTTAAGGTGATATAAAGTCACGAGTTTTGTGAAAATAATGAGGAAAATGAACATATTCAGATTAAAATTATAACCATAACAAGCCTGTTGTAGTAGTATCAACTTGAATTTTGTTATTCTTAATCAGAACTATATGTTTCAAATGGAATGAGTTTATTTTTTATTGAAATTATTAGAGAAGAGCTTTATAATATATAATCATAAAAAGAAATTAAGTGAAAATTTTATATTATTTAGTTTGCAACAAGCAATTTCAATAAAAATTAAACTCTAGTAGAGTTGGCATATTTATATTGCATGGATTCTATAGTAGTTAAAGTAGGATTGAAAATAAAAAAGTTCATTAATGTATTTTATTTACATTATAGGGCATTTACATCTCATGTGTTCTGTGATAGTTCTTCTGTACATGTAATGTAATATTTATACTATCATCATTATGTAGTCAGTAGCATGTCATCCCAGCTAGATATACATGATACACAAGATATATATAGGCTTTGTTTGTGACGGTTTTTTTTTTTGCTGCTTCTGATAGTACTTCTTTAGTACAAAAAAGCCGTCTCAAACGAAGCCATAATGAGGAGCTTGTTCGTTGTATTTAGGAAAAATCAATTCAAAATCTTGCAGAAATAATCTTCGGCTTTGTTTGGGACAATTTTTTTATTGTTTCTTAAGTAATTTTTTAGTATAAAAAATTATTTTAAGAAGCAGTAAAAAAATTATCCCAAATGAAGCCTTCTTCAATTACTCAGCTGCAAACTTTTTCACTGTTGAACGTATTTCAATAATTTTTTTTTAATATAATTTGATGCCTGAGATATTTTTTTAAATATATTGATAATGAATAATCGTTGGATTTCATATCAATTAAATTAGCTGATATCGACCAATCATGAGACAAGAAACAATGACAGTTCCATGCATTCCACCAGCTGTCATGCATCTTATCATGATGCATGACAGCACATAAATACGGATGCCTTTATATGATTATGCATGCATGCAAAACTCATGCGTATTTTACGTACGCGATGCGGCAAAAGCTAACATGCATGGCAGTTGATGAGTGCATGCACTAGTTCATGATGTAGTCAAAGTGGCCCCACCATATATTTGTCAGTCAAAACTTGCTATCTTAGACACACTAAATACCCTGTGGACCATATAAGCGATTACATCTAAAATAGGTTTTATTAATCAAGCCATAGCCTTCTCGAGTTGCTTCTAATTATTATATCGAAATGGAAGCGTGTAAAAGCATATGTGCTTAACCCTTGTGAAGATCATGACATGGACACAACTCATCTTGATGTATGCATCATGTATATATACTTTATAATTCTCTAGAGCTGAAACCTTCCTGTAAAAGCCAACATAATTCTTTGATGCGAGGCATAAAGTAAGGTAGCATCGAAGAATTTTTTGGATTAGAAGTTATAAGATAAATAAAAAAATTACCTGATCAAGATTTAATGAACAGATGTGATCATACAGTGGGAAAAAGTATTTTTGTATGTTATAATATTATGTTTTGGGCAACTTTTTGGCTGCTTTGTTTTTAGGCTGTAATCATATTTTCGTTTTGCTATTATGTATATTTTTTGCTACGTTTACTTGCTACTTTTTCAGAAATTTTTATGATACGAAGCTTTTTTTGGCAATCAAATCTTTTTTAGGACATTTAGGCCATTTAAGGCAAACTCACACACACAACGCATACACATAGACTCGAACCTTGGACCTCTTAGTTGGAAGCCTAAGCTCTCAACCAATAGGCCAAGGGGAGTTGTGTTTGGCAATCAAATCAATGAATGTGTTGGAGTTGTAAGAAAGTTGGTTTCCAATTTTTCAAAAATGAATATATTTATAATAAGCATAACAACTTTAAAAAAAATCACTTTTCTCACAACAACTTTATAATTATTATTATAAAAAATTACAGTCGTCTGAAACAGATCTTAAGATAATATATGGAAAATTATTATCTTCCCACATTATGTAAAATATTTTCTCGCAATAAACATCTTATGTTCTAGTGATCCATGTTCACAATGATGTCTTATATCTTGAATAAATTACCTGGAAAACTCGAACTAATTTTTTGCATGCGGATAGGATAGTAATATGATATTCAATCAATATTGCTATGGAAGGTAACAAGCTATTTTTTCCACCCTCAAAGGAGAGGTTATTACGTGCGGAGTCCAGACCCAGAGGACCGTTCAATTTTGTGATTGTGAAGTGTGAACACTAAAAGCACAATGATGAACAATTACTACTTTAAAAAACAGTAAGAAAATTATCCCAAAATTGTTAAAAACAGTAACAATCTTTCTTGTAGTTTTTTTAATCATTATGTCTTTCTTTGGGAAATTTTTTTAATCTTGTAGTCAAAGTTTAGAATAGTAACAATCATCTTTAAAATGCTATTTTGTATTAAAAAATGTTTTAAAAAATAGTAAAAAAATAAATAATAAAAAATAAAATAAAAATAAAAATCTCAAATGAAATCTTAGTATAATACAAGAAAGCTGATTTTTTTAACCTTATTCTACCACAAAATATATATATATATATATATCTTCATGGCCTACGCGTTATTTTAAGAAAAAATAGTACAAAGTCCTTAAAAGGACATCACGCTCTCTACTACTCAAAAGAGCTACACAATTAAATACCAAAAAATCTACGAGCACAAGGTACCTACTATACAAAAGTACAAGAAAACCTAACTACATTCTACGGTGCTTAAGCGCAAGCACCCAAAAAGAGGGAAGAAAAGAAAAACGAGCTTGAACGATCTGCTTCCCAACAAAAAACCTATAAGCCTTAAAACCAACACAATAAAAAACCTGCAAGAACAAAACATAGGCCACCAAATAGCAAGAAAAAAAACACTATAATAGCAAAAAGTTAAGAAATTGTAAACCCAAGGATATAACCAGTGAAATTTGTTATGGCAGTAGTAAGACAACCTCCACTGGATGAGAGAAAAACACCAACCCGAGGGGTGAGCAGACAAAGACCAGAAGGCAGCATGCGGGAAATCCAACCAACCAACCAAATTAAGATTCCCAGAACCATAAAGAAGCTTAAAAACAGAGCTGGAAGCAACCATAACCAACCGATTCCCAGAAAAAACCCATCACATAGCCAGCTTATAAGACAAAATACTCCTACTCCACACAAGAAAAAGCTTCAGATAATAAATATAGTTAGATAAATAATCCTGAGCCACCAAAGAAACACAATCCCCACTGACAATATGAAGCCCAGGCTGCAGCAAATCAACCAAACATCAAGTAATATGAGTGCTCGGATTGAAGATCCAGTAAATAAACCAAAGCTGCCAACACCAAATGAAGATGGTAAAAAAGCCAAAATCACTATGAGCACAACCCACTAAAGCGAGAGACACCACAATCATCAACTCAGTAACAAGCCAAAAATCACATGTTAAAACAACCTCAGTAAGAAGCATCAACCAGACAAAACATAATCCATTACAGAAACTCGAAGAAACAGAATGCGTGCATATGCAAAACCACAGGCTGATCAAGCTAATACAAGAAGGGAGCATGGAAGCTTCAAAAACACCCCAAGGTAGAAAGGGATAAAACCACAGCTAGCTACAGATAACAGGAAAATTACTAGAATAGCAAAGCAAATCAGCAAGAGAGCCCCACAAAGGAGAGGAGACCCATAGCCACAAAAACAGAGCAAAACCACCAAAATTAGCGGAAGACATAAGGTAAACTGATTTGATCCAGTCTAACATGACCTTGCACATTAACGGGCAACATACTGAATAAAAGACAGATCATTAATACCATTAAACATAGTAACCAAGATAGCCAAAGCCTGCACACAAGCATTCCCCTCTTCCAGAATGATCCAAAAGGAGTAAGTAAGGGAATTCAACACATCTCTAATATTTCTCCAAATGTAAAACAGGGCAGAGGCACAAATACTATCATCTTTATCAAGACAAAAAATTAAATCATAATAAGAAACTGCCTCCAAATATTATTAAGAAAAAGATAAGCACAGAAATTTAACTCATAAAGAACACCAGAGAAAAAAACACAGTTAGAGTCACCACAACAAGGTATCATATATGATAACTTAGAAGCTAAATAATAAATGATGTATAGATTAATTAACTGAAAGCTTAAAATATGTATATTTGTGTTAAGTGTAATGAGGGAAGCAATCAAAATAAGTTGCCATTTATGAGTAAAAAACTTTCTTTGTGCGGAAAACTTTGTTGATCACTCAATAATAAAAAAAAAGTTTCTAACCAAATAAATCTTGAGTGATAGCATTTGCAAAAATAAGAAGGAAATGACATGAGCTTGTTGAGCAATATCTTTGATGATGGTCGAACAGTGAGGGAAGGGTGACTACTGGCGATGGAGTTTTTTTTTTTTTAAGTAAAATAATTACCTTTAGTTAAAATGACAATTGCAAAAGAGGCCATACGGCCAAAAAAAAAATGTAGAGACGGCAAATCTACTCATATACCTCATTTCTCATTCAAATTAGGGATTTAAATTTTTGACACGACCCGGAAAAATTCGGGTTCGGGTCAACCCAAACCTGAAACGAGTCGGGTTCGGGTTGAACAAATCAACCCGTTTTAAAAATCGGGTCGGGTTCGGGTTGACCCGGCACCCGAAATTGACCCGAAAGTGACACGAAAACTCATATTTGACCCGAGAACCCGAGATTGACCCGATTTTGACCCGAAAATCGAATATTGACCTGATTTTGACCCAAAAAATTAGCAATTTTAGGTCAACTTCGGGTCATTCGTGTCGGGTCGGGTTCGGGTTGACCCGAACAGTGCAGGGTCAGTTTCGAGTTCGACCCAAACCTGACCCGCTGACCCGAATTGACACCCCTAATTCAAATACATCATGAAAATGGAGATGTGGGGGAGGATATTCCACTACAAGAGGAGAGATTATTCTGTGGGGCCTTGGAATAGCTCCGGAGGTCAATTCAAACGTGTCATGTCATCCAATGCACCGTGCATTCGGTGACGTGACGCGTCCGGACTCCGCACATAATAATTTTTCCTATGAGAGACGTCTCTTAAACTTTTTGTCTTGACCTGAACGTCTAATTTTCTTACTGTTTTCTAAAATAAATTTCTAGTATAAAAATTCTTTGTATTAGAAATTGTTTTACTAAAAATCTACTTTTGAAATAATAAAGCTTAAACAAAGCCTAAGTAAATATAAATTAGATTCCTCCAACAAAGCATAATCATTAAGATTTTATATGGGACAGTTTTCTTACCGCTTATTAAAGTAACTTTTAAGTACAAAAATTTTAATTTTTGCACTAAAAAATTGCTTTAAGAAATAGTAAAAAAGCCATCCAAAACAAAACCTAAATCTAATAAATAAGTGAGAAAGATTAGTTGATTCATATAATGTTGAAATGACTAATGCTGAATTGCATGTGAAGGTGCTAGCTAGACCATGAAGCCTTTCTTGAGCATTACCAACCTCCAGAAGCAATCAAAATAAGTTTCCATTAATATGTTAGTCTTAAACTGTTATAAAATATTAATTTTTAAGATGTTAGGCTCAGATTTATGACCCATTAAAGAACTGTCTACCTCTAATATGGGTTTAAATCTGTACAGGTTCCATATGCATGATATTTGGTATCGATAAATATGTACTCTCATATTTTCATGTCAATAACCCATATATGATCGTTCAGGCTGTACCTACAGCAAATAATTTTGCTTCATTAAAAAAAAAAAGTTTTATGGCATGCAAAAAGCTTGCACTTTAAATTAATTAAAAAAAATTATTTAAAATATGTTTCATGTGACAAGCAACTTAGTAGACATTCAAGTATGAGAAGCATTTGTTGGGATTATAAAATTTCAATCCGATAATTCACATGAGATGATAAGATCAGTAGGATGTTGAAGGAAAGTACAATAACTGACCTGCAGAATTTGACTTAAGTTTCGTTTAGGATGGTTTTTTTATTGCTTATGAAAATGATTTTAGTTAAATTTTTTTTTTAATTTTTTAACTAAAACTCCGTTTTAAGAAACAATAAAAAAGCCATCTAAGGCTTCGTCTAAGACGGCTTTCTTACTGCTTCTTAAAAAAGCTTTTTAGTAAAAATTTAACAAAATTATTTTTTTACTAAAAAACTGCTTCAAGATGTAGAAAGAAAGTTGTCTCAAATAAAGCTTTCTCACGAACATCACATCATAGGCCAAGTACGCTGGTGTTCGGATTTCATGAATCAAGGTTTGAATGTCTCTGAATAGAAAAATTATTCTGTTCGGACAACGTATTGAGGGTACCAAGTGATATCGCGGTCGATACTGAGCGCGATATCTAGCGCGGTACCAAGCGCCTAGTGATGTGGCACTTTCTTATTAGTCTCTAAACACATTCGATGACCGGACGTAATAATCACTGCTCTGAATAGATCGAATTGACTTATTAAACTGCTTGGACCGTTTCCTAACCGTGTTCGTTGCACAGCCCATGTACGAGAGCTTTTTGTGAACAGTGGTGATTCCGTCATCATCATTGTCATTGGCTATACAGGAGATCGTTTGGCCGATGCCTCGAATCTTGTAGTTAACTTCATCTCTAAATGTAGTAATCAGTTTCCCAAGTCATGCATCTACAGTATATGAACAAATCTATATAAAATGTTCAGGAAGGCAAGGCTTTCATTGAAACTGTTCAATCATGGTAAACTTAAAGCATAAATCAAATATGCTTTATGCTTACCACCTATGCATGGTGTCAAAATGGGCTTTCAATTCAGGTTCGGATCCAACCAGAAATGACCTGAGTCCAAACAGGTTGATCCTAATCAGACCCGGTTTCGCAAACGGGTCAAGAATTACATCCACCCGTTGGGTTGCCCAGTTGACCTGACCAGTCCTACTAATCCGGATATGGTTGATCCGAGTGGTGTGGGCGCACTACCAAAAAATAAGGTAATCGCAGCACAAATTTTGAGCTATCACGGTGGTTTTAACCGCCACAATTTTCTTTGCAGTGGTTCTAAAACCGCTATAAATACGCTATATTTACTATGCGCTACAACGACATTCCGCAGCGGTTATACGACCGGCGGGTAGCAATTGCGAATCGCTTGCTATTGCAGCGGTTATAACCGGTACAAGATACCAGAATTGTGCCGGTTAAAACCGATGCAAATGCTTACAACCTGAACATGTTTTTATATTTGTGGCGGTTTTAACCGATACAATTCTGGTATCTTGTACCGGTTAAAACCGCCACAAAGGATCAAAAATATTTTTTTTTAATTTCGAAGCTTTAATGTCTACACAGTACTGCAGTACAAAATCTAATTGCAAGGGTCCTTAATTTTTCTGCAATCATCAACATCATAAGTAGCATTTAGCCTTCATAATCATGAGTAGGGTGGGAAAAAAATTACTACACATAACAATAACAATAAATCAAAATCTAATACATTGAAATTTTTTTATTAGAATGCAACCATTGGTTATATTCTTCTCAATCAACACTTATACTAGACTCAAAAGGAGTTACATATCCAAATTGCATTCACAATATTGCAAATTGAAATCTAAAATTTATTGAGTGAAAATTATATACATTTGATTATATGTTAATAAATAGAATTTACACACCCTACATACAACTAGCAAATTAGACCTTGAAGAAGTCAATTCATTGCAATGCCTTCCATATTCTGTCCTTCACTTCCATCAAGTTCTTAATACGTATTCCGCTCCAAAAACAAACAGACCTCCCTCCTACTTTGTAAATATTTTGGGAATAATATATAACAGAATCATAAAATAGCAATATGGCATTCTATCCCAGTTCTTCATATCCAAAATCAAAAGCAATGAGGCCCTCTCTCTCCTTTCCTGCAGCCCACTGAGTTACAAAAATCTTACTTCCCAAACTTCTATAAGCCAAAGAGACGAGCGCATTTTCCTATTTGATTTTGTCAAACGTGCAAATGTAATCCAGGATAAGAAATTATTGGACATAACTTCAGACATACAACTCCCTTAAAATGAATCAAAGTGATTCCAAAACAGGCCTATTTTTTTAAGAGATTGCAACGTAACTGTAATGACTCTTTTCCCATCAAGTTTTAGGAAAAACAAATCTACATTTTAAGATCAAATTCCTGTCATTTCATCTTCATGTACATGTTGCAAGAGAGTTGTCTTCCCCATATCACCTAGCAACACTGTGGCCCTCAAGCCTCTATTTGATGATGCAAAGTTTAACTCCTGAACAAATCACCTAAAGACAACATAGAGCAACAACATCAAACAACCCCTAAGAGCAAACAGAAATCAGTAAAAGCAAAAATTCATCATTCATATATTGTAAAACCTGATAATTCCAAAAAGAGTAGAACATTCATCATTCATATATGGTAATCTACAATATCATAATTTTAAGAAACATCCCAAAATAGTAGACTTCCATACCAAGATGCATTTCAAAACAATTTGCACAAACATGGGTTAACTTCAAAACGACATTCTCTTTCTTCTATAACATCATCTTTCAGAAGAAATTTCATTGTCACCCTATAAATTATAAGAAGATTGTAAAATATTAGTATTCAAATAACCAACATTAAAATTAGAATGTAAAATTTTACATACCATTTGTCAGCTTCCTTGAGATGGATGTTGCATTCAAATTTCTTGCATGAATTACCTCCTCTTTGAGATTTACTATTTGAATTAAATTTCTTCCAGAACTACTCGTGCCATGATTTGTGCTATAAGGGAAATATCTGTAGGTGTGACACCAAATCTTGGGTTCTAACTCTCTCGTAACAATCCATCTACATTTCTGTGTTTAGAATGCCAAATCATCTCCTCAGCAGATTTCTTTGTTTTAAAAAATCTTTGAAGTCTAAGAATTAATGAAAAATATCTGACAATTTTGGCTGATTTCATACGAGTTCTTTTTCCTTCAGAAGTAGTCTTCATCATAGTTGACAATCTTGATGCTCCACATATGTGACATATATTATGATCAGATCGATCTTTCCAAAATAACATACAATCATTAGGACATGCATCTATCTTCGTATATCCAAGATCAAATGCTTTCATTATCTTCTTCACTTCGTAAGTACTTTTAGGCAATAAGACCCTTTTAGGAAAGGCATCGACCAGTAACTCAAGTAGCATATCAAAGGATCTTGCAGTCCAAGAATGCAAACACTTCAAACGAAACAACTTCAATATAAAAGAGAGTTTTGCGAAGGTTTTACATCCAGGGTACAACTCTGCTCCCGCATCCTGCATTAAATTACCAAATTTCTCACTATGATCATTTTCTTCATTGATATTGAACTCATTCTGCTCCATTGCTGGATTTTGAACTGGATCATTTGGATATAATATGTCTCTTAATAATCCATCTATATCATCTGTTCTTATATCCTCAGAAGGAGCTTCACCTTCATTTAACTTTGGTATGCCCCTAGATGCTTCATTCATTGCATATTCACCTATAATACAATGCTCTTCCCCATGTCGATTCCATACAACATATCCAGGAAAAAATCCTTTAGAAATTAAATGGTCTTTCACATCTTTCATCGAATGGAAGTACCTATTAATGCATGACTTGCATGGACATAAAATTTTCCCTGACAAATTCTTGCTTCGACTTGCAAACTATATGAAATTGTTTATACCATTTACATAATCACGGCTCCACTTGGCTTTTGCAATCCAACTCTTATCCATATTAAGTGAAAAATGAGTTTCCAAGTCACTGCTAAGAATAAAGATTCATTAAGTTAGTAAAAAATGAATTCATAAATCACTATAATCTCTATTTATTGTTGGCTGGGTAATTAGCATGAAATGCAGAATGCCTATTTGCTATTAGTAAATTTACTGACAGCGATGGTGATGGAGTGGCTTCTTCAACGCCAGATTCTCCTATACTCAGTTTTGACATGCCTAGAAGTTCATCCACTTTAATGGGAGATTTTGTATGTAAGGGAGTTAGCTTCAATTTGCTTGGAGGTCAAGCATTTTGCTTTTCATGTTTTGAGTGCTAACCATTAATCATACCTTAGATAAAATAACTTCATTTAGAGGAATTCAAAACACTTCTCTGACTATATGCGTCAAACTCAAATAACCAACAAAGCCAAATTAAACCAGGCCTGCTTTGCAATTAGCAAACTCTATACAATATGCTATTTTAATTAATGTAGCTTTACACTAGTTTAAACAATATAGACTAACAGAGAAATCATATCAAAACGAGATAAACAATGTATCAAATACAACGCATTATAACAACCAGCCAGCCAGGTCACGGCTTGAAGAACCTTAAAGAATTCATATGGTATAGAACCAATAACAAAATAAAGAGAAAAAGTGCGCAGTTTTGATTTCATCTTCCTCCATGCATTAACGACTTTGTGAACCATCCATTTTGTTGAATGTTGATCCTTCTTGATTTTAGGGATTACATCAACAAAAAAAGTAGAAGATAAATGAGAAGAAGAAGAAGAGGAAGAAGCAGAGGAGACTCACAATGAAGCCAACAGGATGAGTCGTCGCGTGAGGAGAATACCAAGCAAAATGCGAACCCTCGAATGCTCCGCTTGAGTCACGCGCAGGAAGGAGAAGAGAGATCGGAGACGAACCCTCGAATGCTCCGCTTGAGTCGCGCGCAGGAAGGAGAAGAGCGGAATCGAAGACAAATCCCGAAGTTTAGTTAGTGCGCTGGGAATTAGGGCAACTGGTGGAGTTTAGCGGGGGTAAATAATTATGAGTTGTTTGCATTGGTTAAAATCGGTGCAAACCGCACCGGTGAAAACAGCACTGGTTAAAACCGGTGCTAATTGCACCAGTTAAAACTAGTGCTAAAAGTGATTTTTGGAAGCGGTTCTAAAATCGCTCTAAGCAACCGGTGCGAAAGATTCAACTTTCTAGTCGTGGCGAGCAGCGCGAGTGCGGTAGGTGTGGCAAGGCTCAGTGCGGCAGGGTTTGCAAACGTGGGATGGGTGCGGCAGGGCTCAACGGTAAACTAGTGTGGTAAGGTGTCTTAGGTGCGGATGCGGGACTGGTGCGCCTCTGTGTGTGGTGCGGCAGGGCACGCAAACACAAGTGGGTGTGATCATGCTAGAAGACGGACAAGACTTGGGAGTGCGGAGCGTGGTTTGCGGATGTGTGTCTGTGTGAGTTTTCCGGGTAACGAGAGTTGATTTCAACTTTCCGGGTCAACCCGAACCCGACCCGATTTTATAAACGGGTCAGAATCTCAAACTTGAACCTTACCAGTATGACAAACAAGTTGACCCAAACTTAAAATTTTTCTTGTCGGGTCAAAATTAACACCCTTAATCTACATACACTTGATTGACTATAGAATATATGCCCCATCTGATCGTAGGTTGACAATCGGGTCAAGCGGTCAGCTCACCCGTGGTTAGTCTGAATCTTGAAGCGTTTGTGGGCTTATTTTTTGGAGGGACTCATAAAGATAAAAAGTTCATCTAAAAATATTAGAAATATAGATCAGATAGGAATAAATCCCTTGAATTGTTAGAAATGACATTCCAATTCATTAACTGTTTTCCGAGCCAACCTCCAAAATTTAGAAATTGGATTCTAAAAAAACCCATCAAGGAACAAACCACGAATGAAACAAAATCCCTTTGATCCATCCATAATAGTCGCTTACCCCTTCAATCATACGCTCAAAGAAAAAGCAAAATAATACCAAATCCTGATAAAAACCAAAGCCAACAAAATTATAACCCCAATCCTTTTCCAGAAAATCAACATACTTGCAAATAAATTCAGATAAACAATGCTAGCACACAGAACACTAACATATAAGACCAAAATCAGCAAATGAATACTCCCAAAAACTAACAGAAAAATGCATATCAGCCTAAGAATACTCCCAAACACTGCCAGATAACTAACACCATAAAAAAATACACACAAAAATAGTCAAAGAAACCAAGACAGCATAAAAATTTTCTCGAACCAAGCTGAGGCCAAACACTGGCAAGAACGCTAAGCCACCACAAAGTCTAAAAAGCACTAGAAGATAAACCAAGCCCAGACCAAACAATCCTTCCCCAAGATTGCATAAACTCAAACCTTAGAAAAACAAATGTTTAATTACATGAAAAGATACCTAAGAAGCAATTTTTGCAAGAATTGCATTCTTAATAAGCCTACCGATCATTTCACAATTATTTATATTACCACAAAATATTCTAATGTTTCTTTCTCTATAAAAATATAAAGTGCTATAAGAAGTAAGAAAAAAAATATATATTTTTTGCATCCTTCTCCATATTTTAGATAGAAATAAAGTCTAAGACTTGTAGTAAAGTGGGCCTAAGATTAAAGTGATTTAATTCAGACACCAATTCATAAATAAGGAATAAGGAGTAATAACACTCAAAGAAGATGTGATTATGAGTTTCCTCTGCATTAGCACATAAAACACAAGTGAGATGAATATTTAAGTTTCTTTTTGCAAGAATATTAATAGTTTTCACGCCCTTCAACATAGCCTTCCAAGCATAACAAGAAAAACACATAGAAAAACCTCCTATGCCAAATGAAAGAATACCATTCCACTATAGTAAACCCACCATAAGAGGCATCATGAAAAATATTAAAAGGTGGGAGAAGCACCCCACCCCAAGAAATACAAGATGCAACATAATTAGAAATAGTATTGATACATCATAAAAAAATTACATTGATCGAGCACGAATCTCGAGGCAAAATCAAGTTGGAAACTTCAAAAAATAGATCGGAGACCATCGAAAATCAGATTTCAGCAAACTTACAGTCGAACTGAGCGTCATAGAAACACAAACCCAACGACACCAAAATCGACTCAATCCGAGCCGAAATGAGTCCAAATCAAAGACCCAAAACACTTTTGGAAGGATCAAACCACAATTTGGGTTACCAAACAATCTTCAATCATGACATGCTTATAATCGAATCGAGCGGCTTGACGAGACAAATCCAACGAGCCCAAGATCATCAAATTCTGATATCATTATGACAGTCAAATATCCATTAAACAGTGCATGATCGTAGAAATCAAGATCGGCCGTCCATTCGAACCCCTCCAAATTTACCCTTGATCTTCCAATTAATTACAAGTCATGCCACTCAATAATTCTATAAATAGAACCTCATTTCCACATGAAAGGGGGGAAGAAGCTAAGAGAGAAGAAGGAAGAGAATGAAGAAAGCTTTAGCCGCCTAGCTCCTCCTCGACCACCGCCGGAGTGCTGTCGCATGCACCACCGCCGTATTTCTACTGCACCACCGCCAGACCACCAAGGGTCGCCGGAGTGCTACTGCACCACCGCCGGACCACTAAGGGACGCCAGAGTGCTGCCGCACCACCGCCGTAGTTCTGCCACACCACCAACGGACCACCAAGGGACGCCGAAGTGCCATCCGAAGCTGAAGTACCCCCTGACACTGAAGTGCCACTGCCAATCCACCGCCTGACACCGGAGTACCGTCGGACCACCATCTGACAGTGGAGTGATGTTGGACTTTTGCAAAACTCTCAGTTGATATTTGTAATATGGTCGTCTTCAAGGACAAAATCAGACCATTGTACTTTCCTCAAATTTTAGTGGAATCATTTTTCAAGTGGGCTAGGCCCCGTGGTTTTTTCCCTTTTCGGGTTTTCCACGTAAAAAATATTGTGTTCTCTGTGTGTGAGCTGGATATCCGTGCAATGCTAAGACGTAGAATTATAACTCTATCGCCGCGTATATTCTAGCCCGCAACAAGTATTATTAGAAACAATCAAACAAACAGAATATGGAAAGAAAATCTAGCATATTCCAACCACTTGAATGAATCTGATCTCCCACGGAGGCTTTATGTAAAGAAGAGCTAATAGTAGTATCCAACATCTCTTGTAAGGCATTACCCCCACACCAATGATCCCAATAGAGGGAAAGAGTACAGTTCATATTAATAATAAAAGAAACATTTGCTCTTAATATTCCTAGTAATAAAACATAAAAATTTTCAAAAAGTGAAAGCATTTTGAGGAGGAGGTTTCAAAGGTGAAGTATACTTATGCTTAACCCAACTAGACATCCTCTAAATAAAAGAACAACTAAATACAAAATATAAATAATTAATATTAGGAATGCCAAGACCACAAAAGCACTTAGGCTGACACGCCTTTTTTCAAGTAACAATTAATATGGATTTTCCTAGTATTAATATCACCATGAAAAAGAAAATTGAAGCAAACCTTCTGAATAAATTTACAACAATATTAGGTAAATTAAGATCCCTAATTCAATAAGAGATCGTATTACTGATAGAAGACTTCAAAAATTAAAGCCTTCTAGCAAAAGAAGGAAGCATAGCTTTCCAACCAGCCAAAAGATCAATAATTTTATGGAGCATACGATTAGAATCAAATGAAGTATTTTTTCATTCATGTTTTAGTGTGAAAAATTTAGTATTTTTCATACAGTAAGGGCAAGCTAATTTTCTTATTGTGTACTCCAACTCAATAAGTTACCATAAGATGGAAAATCGTCAATGATCCAAATCAATGCAGCTCTAAGGAGAAAATTTAATTTGTGATACTTCATGCAAAAATTATCTTGATCGGGCACAAATCTCGAGGCAAAAATCAAGTTGGAATCTTCAAAAATTAAATCCGGGAGCACCTGAACTCCGATTTCAGCAAACTTATAGTCAAACTGAGCGTCTCGGAAATACAAACCCAACGATACCAAATTTGACTCAATCCAAGCCCAAATGAGTCCAAATCAAGGACCTAAAGCGCTGTTGGAAGGTTCGAACTACAATTTGAGTTACCAAATAGTCTCCGATTTTGGCGAGCTTATAGTCGAATCGAACGACTCGACAAGAAGAATCCAACGAGCCTAAGATAGCCAGATTCCGACATCACTAACGCCTTCAAATGGCTGACGAATGGTGTATGATCAAAGGATTCAATATCAGTCGTCCATTCAACCACTCCCTGTTCGCCCCTGATCTCACACATATTTACAAGCCATGCCACTCCAGAAAAACTATAAATAGAGCCCTCATTCTACAAAAAGGGGAAGGAAGTGAAGAGAGAGAAGAAGAAGGAATGAAGAAGAAAAAGGGAAAAGGGAGAATCCTCTCCTCGATCCTCGACCACCGCCGGAGTTCGTCCTACCGCCCGAACACGTCGGGATTATGCGTGATATTCGGGAGAACGCATGAATTCTGCCCAACTTCCACGTGATGTTGAAATTCTTCCCAATTTGCAACATAGTTTCCTCCTGACACCGAAACTCCGTCCAAGTGAAGCCGGAGTTCTCCTCTGCCACCAACAGACATCGGACTTCTACCCGACGTCAGACCTTCACTCTTTGCCAAGTTTCTACCCGACGCCTGACTTCTACCGCTTATCGGACTTCATTGGACGTCTACGCGAAGATGGATTTCTTTCCATTGTTGGACTTCTACCTGACACTGTCCTTCTGATCTTCGTCGTCAGATTACAGTCTTTCCGACCTCCGTCGCCCATCGACTACGGTCCTCCTCACTTATATCGCCCACCGAATACAGTTCTTTCGACCTCCGTCGCCCGCTGACTACGGTCCTCTTGACTTATGTCACCCACCGACTACAATCTTTCCAACCTCTGTCGCCCGTCGACTACGGTCCTCCTGACTTAAGTCGTCCGGCGACTACAGTCCTTCCGACCTCCGTCGCCAACAGACTACGGTCTTCCTGACTTATGTCGCCCACCGACTACAATCTTTCCAACCTCTGTCGCCCGTCGACTACGGTCCTCCTGACTTAAGTCGTCCGGCGACTACAGTCCTTCCGACCTCCGTCGCCAGCAGACTACGGTCTTCCTGACTTATGTCGCCCACCGACTACAAGCCCTCCGACCTCCGTCGCCCGCCGACTACGGTCTTCTCGACTAAACGAACATGTCAATAGTGATTCTTTGTATTGATATCATGTAATGTACTCTATAAAATGTACATCAAGCTAAGGCCTTCTCCTAAGGAAGGGCCTCATTTGTAATCGACTGCAATACTAGTGGATTCATTCAAACTGGGCTAGGCCCCGTGATGTTTTCCCCTTTTCAGGGGTTTTTCACGTAAAAATCTTAGTGTCTCATAAATGCTAGACCCACTCTCTTATCTGATTGCGTGCCAATTTTTCGTACAACGCTAAGACGATAAACTTTATATTTATGTACCGCCGCGAATACTCTTGGACGCAAAAATTTGGTTGAGATATCATATGTGAGGACACATTCTTTCTATAAGAACTTGAGATCATCAATTAATGATTGCAAAAAAATATCAATTTTCTTCTTTTGGATTATGTGGTCCATGTATTATAAGTTTTAAGAATATATATTGAGAAGTCATACACATCTATGGTGGAAGGTTGTGTGATGTTAGTATAACTAGCAAATAAAAATACAGTGAAACTGTCTGATTGTATGGAGTAAAACCATCAGCACATAATTTCAATTTTATATTACATGGCTTAGCATCAAATGAAGCATATGTTCGATCAAAATGTTTCAACGCTTCAATAACTGATGGATGAGAAAGAATAACCACTATACATTAGTTTTCTCCTTATGTCATCTCATATAACCTGCTGAACTCATTGATGCATAGAGCCGCTGAAGTTTAAGAATAATCGGTAAATAAAATAAATGGAAATATATAACATCTTTCTTTTGATGTCATTATTTTCCAAATTTGGGTTTGAAATGAGGCACATTATAGGTGTGACAATAAACTTTTGTTATATTGTCCTTATAGTATAACATGCAACCATTTATAAAATAATCATTTTTCATAATGGTGAGACCCAACCTAGATATTAATTTCTTTGTTCGATACAAATTTGTGAGGATTAAATTGTCTGCTCGATTTGTTTCCTTAAGAAGATCAATGAAGTCCTTGAAGCAGTCACGAGAAATATTATATTCAATTTTGATACTTAGCATCATAACAACAACTGATAATTTTGAATGAGTTGTGCAACCATGCCAAATTAATTTATGAGCAGCATGTAGCAATTTAAAGAATTTTTTAGTTTCAAGATTTGGTGGCTCTTTCATGCTGGCCCTTAAATTAAGACCTGCTACATCAAAAATAAGTTTTTCATATGGTCTACTCATTTGATATTCATTGACTCTATTAAAAGTTATGGATGGACCATCATGAGTATCTCTATGTGGGTCGTACTTTTCATGTGAGGTCAAAATCTAGTATGTTAGAATAAATACCCTACAATATAAATCAACATTTACATCATCGGACTTAAGGAATGCTTGGTTTTTATGCTTCGAGCATGGACATCTAAACTTTCCACTGGTCTTAAACGAAGGTAGTTGGCATGCGACTTGAATAAAAGTCTCAACTCAATCCATAAATTCATCAATCAATCCTTTTCGGCTCAGTAACAATTTATTATATATCCAATATATCTCTTTTTGGATAGTCATTTGGATGTTAAAGTAAACCATCTCTATATAATTGTGAAATAAATTATTAAAAAAGGTGTCACCTTAAAGGTGTAGTAAATGCATCAAGGTAGGAAATATATATATTGTGGAAAAATGATAACTCTTTTTCTAAATCAAACATAATTTATTTTGTAAGATTGTATTTGTCTATAAATTTAAATAAATTTTTCTCCACTACAATTTTATATTTTCAGCATTCATCCTTGTCATGAATCTTTGTAATGCAATGCAATTTGTTCAAATACTTACATATTCATATTTGGGCCACCACTCATTTCCCTTAGTTAAATTTTTCTCATATAAGAAATGATCAAGTAAGAGTATTATATTATGAAGTAATAAATCTATATATGCTTTTGTTCAAGTGCTTTGATGATTAAGTGGATGTCATTTCCCTTAGAATTGATTTGGTGATCTTCTGCACCTTTATAGCCCTTTCATGATGTCTTAAAACCCTTATAATTATCTTGTATTTCTTTGATGAGGTCCTAAATATCTAATATCTTGCATTACATCTTCTCCGATTATAGCCATCAACCAATCCTGATCCCAAGCTTACGATAGCCAATAACATACAACCTAATCTCATTGAACTCCTTATAATTCCACATAATCATAGATCTAACAAAATGAATAGAAAATTATAAAGAGAGCACCTCTATTAAACCCTTATTTAACATAAGAGCAATTTATGGAAGATCTTAAAGTGCATCAAGGCATCAAACATCAAGCTTAAAACTATGGAGAAAAATTCTTTATGGTATAGATGATTCAACACAAAGATCAAATATCAGAAAGGCATGGTGATGAAGATTAAATGTATAGGGCTCGATTATATGAAGAATATAACCATAAGCATACACAAAAGGGGGTTAGATTTTCCAACCATATTTGTTTGGTCAAACATCACCTTATTTAAAATAGACTTTAAAACAAACTATATGAAATTAAAAAAAAAAAAACCCAAGGCGTTCCGTGGAGATCACATTCGGCTAAGGCGGGTGGTGGAAATTGGCTAGGTCAAGGTGGTCGGCGAGGCTAGGGCGAAATGTCGTAGTTTCTTTGGATGAACTAAATGAGTAGGCGACTAAGGTACGGTGGATTTTGGCGAGCACGAGGGTTCTCTAAACTAACCAAATGAGCCAGACAAAATGAGGAATTGGGGGGGGGGGGGGGGGGGTTTGTTAGTTTTTGACATTTCTGATTATTTAAATAGCAAAAAATTTCAAAATATAATCAAACATGTAAGGGTGTCAAAATGTGTTTTCAGATTATGTTTCTCAGTTTGTGTCAAATATTGACACCCCTAATAGTACGTATGTTCAAAAGAGAATATCCAAAATATTCATCTTTACCCTTTATTTATAGGGCTAGGAGAACCACATGATGTCCTAACCTTAATATATATATATATATATATATATATATATATATATATATATATATATATATATATATATATATATATATATATATATATATATATATATATATATATATATATATATATATTATATGACTATTATAAACTTACACTAAGACTAGCAGGAAGATGTACATGCAGATCCCTATTTCTGACTTTACTATGTCATCTCAGGTGAGTATCTTGGGCATGTCTTCAAGGTCGAGTGTCTAGGACAAGTCTCCGATATCAAGATCTCATAGCAAAGCGAGTGCGAGTCCCCTGTAAGGTAGTAGCTCCAGGCCATGTACAAGTCTAGCTGGCAAACTCATAATCATAAACAAAGGATCCACTTATGGGCGACTGCCTCCTTATATAGGTGACCCTCCTTATCTGACTTTCTTATTTGAATCTACCCAATACCTATGAATTACCTTCATAAATATGTATAAATATAAAATAAAATTATTTATAACATGCCACAGACATCATCTTCCTATTAAATTCTCTTGTGAACTCCTCCTCTTAAAAGTGTGAAACGTAGCAAAGTAGAACTCAGGGCAAGCTACGCATTTATGTGATTAGACCATAGCTGTGTGGATGTTTTTCACTAAATAGACTAGTCCTATGAGAAGGTCGAGCATTACTTACCGGATAGGACTCATTAAGACCTTCTCGCTTGATGTTTCTATTATGCATTTGTGCAGCTTTGTCGGTATGTCACATCCTTATATCTTCTAATTATTTTAAGGAGAATTTATATCTCAATTGGCTTTTGTTTTCAAAGTCTTCGGTGGGTTGAATTACATGTGTAAATGAGTGGAGTGTTTGTTTAATCAACCAATCAAGATATGATTATTTAGTTTTTGTTGAGCTTATATTTGAACTTGAGCTTATTTCTCGAGCTTGAATTTGACTTATTTAAAGATTTTACGGCCGAGTTTGGCTCGATTACTTAATATCATTAGGAAAGATCGAGCTTGACTCGAAAATAATTAAAATATTTAGATGAATTATATTATATTATTTTGAAATTAATTTTGACATATATTTCAATATAAATAGTAGGTCAACAAGTTTACGATCCGAGCTTGACTAAGCTAGAACTCGTAGTTCAATAAGCTCAACTCATGAACTTGTTAATGAGTTGAAGTCCAACTGACTTTGCTTGGTTACACCTCTAGGTTGGAGAATTAAAATTCTTTTATGTTAAAATTATTTTCATAATCTATCATTTTTATGTTAGGGCTACTTAACAATTCAAGTTCGTTTGAGCTAAACAAATAAAACTCTTTGTACTAAAAGTTTAATTTATTAATGTCACAATAAAATATTTATTTTATTCATTGAATTGAAGTCTTGTTTTTAAGCTCAATATACTATTGCTTAATTGACTTGGCAAAGTTTTTTTTTCATTTAACCAACAAGTTACTCATTAGTATTGTGACAAATATCAAGTTGGCAAGCCTTATTGGCTGATTCCCACCATTGCAACATGATTCATGATATGTAGCATGTGTGTCCCTTGTAGTTGGCGAGTCGAGGTGGCTAACCCCCTACCCCCCAAAATGAAGATTGCAAAGTCTAGTGTAAAATGCGACCCACATAAGATGACCTCACATTGATTTTATTATATCGATGAGAAGTTCATAAGTGATAAGCCCACTCTAGATATTGTCAATGAGAAATGATGATCAGTGCAAAACTCTCTTATCAATTACTAAGAAAATAAGGAAGCACAATTCTAACATTGTCGAGTCCAAGACTTAAATAATTTTAGGGGGCTCTTAATGCTCCTTACTCATGTTGGAACTCATCGAGGTTTTAATGATTATTATGAATATGTCAAATTTAGGTACAAGTATTCTCATGATGAGTTCAACTACATTTACAACTATAACGGGTTTAGGTACTATTGCAGGCTAGAATATTTGTAAGGGGTAGAGAGTTATAGTTTAGCATCTTGGCTTTATATGAAGATCTAGCACATAAATAGATAAAATAGTAAGAGTTCAACGTTCATAAGAGACGCCATAATTTTTACTTGTAAACCCCTGAAAATGGGGGGAAACCATGGGACATTTCCCAATTTAAATGAATCCAATAGTGTTTGCAGTTGATTACAAATGAGAGCTATAGTTGGTTGTTGATGGAGGTCAGAAAGATCATAGTCAGTGAAGGTGGTCAGAAGGACCATGGCTAGTGGACAACGGAGGTTGAATAGATCGTAGTCGGGCGATGGTGGCCAAAAAGATCGTAGTCAAATGACGAGGGTTAGAAAGACCGTAGTTGGCAGGTGATGGAGCTCGAAAGGCCATAGTTGGGCGATGGTGGTCGGAAGGACCATAGTCAGTAAGAGATGGAGGTCGTAAAGAACATAATAAGGTGATGATGGTCAGAAGGACCATAGTCATGAGACAGAGGTCAGAAAGACAATAGTTGGGAGATGGCAGTTGGGAAGAATATATTCTGGAGATGTTGGTTGGAGAGATAGAGGTCAGGGAAATGGTGATCGGAGAGACCAAAGTTGAACGATGGTAGTCGGAAGCATAAATTCGGGCGATGAAGATTGGAAATATCATATTTGAGAGGAGTTTAGAAGGGTTGTAGTCGAGTGACGATTGGTGGTCGAGAAAAAGTTTAATGATAGTTGGTGGTTGGACAAAAGTTCGATGATAGTTTGTGTTCGAGTAGTGGTCCAGCGATAGTTGGTTGCCGGGTAGAAGTCTGGTGATGGTTGGTGGCCGGGCAGAAGTTTGGTGATGGTTGGTGGCTAAGCAGAAGTTTGGCGATAATCGTTGGCCGGGTAGAAGTCTGGCAATGATCGGTGCCCAAGTGGTAGTAGAGGGGGAGCTTGGTGGCAAGAGAGATCTCAAAATCTCTTTCTTCTTCACTCCCCCCCCCCCCTGCAAATAAAAAAAAGGAAGTGAGGGGTCTATTTATAGTTTTTTTAGAGTGGCATGGCCACTAAATAGGGAGAAAATCAAGGGCATGTTGAGAATGTTTTGAATGGATGGCCGATATCAACTCCCTCGACTATAGACCATTGATCGAGTATTTAAGTATTTAAATGATATCAGAATTTGGTGATCGTGGGCTCATTGGATTTTTCTCGTCGAGCCGCTCGATTCAACTATAAGCATGTCATATATGGAAATTGTTCATCTAATTTATGGTTTGAACCTTCCAAATGTGCTTCGGATCCTCAATGTGGACCCATTATGGGATTGAATTTAGACAAATTTGGTGTCATTGGGTTCGCCTTTTCATGACTTCAATTGGACTATAAGTTTACTTGAATAGGAGTATGAATGGTCCGAAATTAATTTTGGAAGTTTCTAATCAGAATTTTCCTTGAGATTTATGCCAGATGAAGAAATTTTTTTTATGATAGATTAGTCGCCCTACTATTTTCATACGTCGAAGTCTATAAGGTTCAAAAATATGTGTCAAAGATCTTCAAATTATTGTAATGTGAAATTATAATTTTTGGGTAATTTTGAGACCCGACTTCTCCTTGGATGTCAATATTGACCTCCCCTCATGACAGTGAAATAAGTAAAATACCTTTAATTATAAATTTAGTCTTTTATGAGGTTGACTCATTGATTAGGACAAAAATTATTTAAAAATTGCACTCCAAAATTTTCAAATTTGCTCAAAATTGATTGTATAAACATCATTTAGCTCCGAAAGTGTCAAAATTGAGTATGAAACGTCAAAAAATAGTCTCAATGACCCTAAATCATCATAATTGTACTACCCGGGCCAAAAAATTTAGCCCACATAAGCATTTACGGCTGAACCGGGCGGCCAACAATTGGCGGTGGCGCCCGTGCGTTGTATTCCATGCCCTTTTACAATTTTATTTTTTTGTGAAAAGCCACGAGAGGATAAGAGGAAGCTACTATGCCGCCTCTTTGAGGCACATAGTTTGTTTATATATATATATTCTCTTCTCTCTCTCTCTCTCTCTCTCTCTCTCTCTCTCTCTCTCTCTCTCTCTCTCTCTCTCTCTCTCTTAGAATATTCTTATTCCTCAAAAATATTCTCAAAATATTCTTATTCTTATACAATATTCCTCCTCCCCTTTCACTTATAATATCCCCCTTAGGGCATGAAAAAAAAATGCACTATTTCTTCTTTTCTTTTTCTCATCCATCATTCTTATAGTAGAAGCCTTTCAGTATCTTGAATATATGGTATCCCCTATCAAGTACAAGTGCCCCTCTTTGTGTAGAAGGAACTTTCTCCTCCTTCCCTCCTTTTATCTTATGGACTTCTTCTAACATTAAAGGCATTCCATTGTTTGAGATAGGTGGCATCCCATATCATGCTTCAGTTCCCCTCTTTTGTGTAGAAGGAGTATTCATTGCCTTTATTCTTCTTCTATACTAGATTTCTTCTAACATTAGAGGCATTCCATTATCTAAGATAGAATGCATCTTTTCAAGCTTAAGGGCTTCGCTTTTGTGAACATGTCCTGATGAGAGATTATTTTCTTCCTTAAATTATTCATTATAGAAGAAGATCAACCACCTCATGTATAAGAGGATGGTTTGAAAATATCTAGTGATAGTAACACTTGGGAGGAGATCCAGTGATTGTTAATAGAAGGGTGGAATTTTGACAATGATTGAGCAGAAGTTCAGTGAAAGTCGATGTTTAGGTGAAAGTAAAATGATGACCAACAACTAGGTGGAAGTCCAACAATGTTTAACTGTTAGGTGGAAGTCTGACGGTAGTCGGTGGCTAGGCGATGAACATAAGGTGTTAATTGGAGGGAATGCTATTACTAGTAGTCTGGTGATGGATCGATGATGACTGATATAAGGTGAAGTGCCGATGATGGCCATCAAGAAAAGGGTTGATGATGACAATTTGCAAGAATCTTTATTATGAGCTAATTTTTTTACTTTATAAAGATCTGGGAGGTACGTATTTGTTCCACCATTGCATGAGAAAAGAGTTCCTTTTAGGAAAAAAAAATCATATCAATGAAGGCTATAGAAGAATTTAAGAAGCTTTTAGCCATTGATGGGCTGACTCCTGCCAGGCATTCAAAGATTCTCCTTCTATTTTTGGTGATGATGATATTGAGAGCAAGTTAAGAAAAATATCTTCAAGTGAAGATCTTGAGATTATGTAATTTTTCATTATGGAATACTTTTGATCGTCTCCTTTTATTTGAGGGATTTTTATATGAGATTGATGTTTATTTGAAATAATGAATAAGAAAAATAATTTTCATATACATTTTTCATACTTTATGTTATTACCCCCCAATTAGAGCAAAGATAATAAAGTAATTTATTCCTTTGTAATTTTTAACCTTTTGAGGTTGTTACATATTAAAAAAAAATTATAACTTCTAAGGCTTTTAGTCATCTAAGATTTTGATGTACTTATGCCTTTTGAGGCTTTTAGCCTTCTAAGATCATTTTTGTACCTATACCCTATAAGGATTTTAGCCTTTTAAGGTCTTTAAATGAGTTATAACTCTGTCAACCACTTGCGCTCATAGAGTCTTTAGCTAGTGAGGATCTTATCCATTGCCAGCTTCCATTTAATGGTACCTCATGGGCAAACCTTCCTGGAATTATTTGTCAAAATATTACTCAATAACATTAAGAGGTTTAGAGAAATCCACAAAGGATATTTGACCTTTTTGAGGTTATTTATAAGAGCGATGCTCGATGACATTAACATATATAAAAGAGTCCAAGAGAATCTACCAAGGATGTATGACCTATCTAGAGTTATTTGTCAAAGTGTTTCTCAATGATGTTAACCTATGTGGAAGAGGTTGAGGGAATCCACTAAGGATGCATGAACTATCCAAAGTTATTTGTTAGGGTATTTCTCAATAACGTTAACCTATATGGAAGAGGTTAAGAGAATCCACCATGGATGTAAGACCCATCCAAGATTGTTTTTCAGAGCATTGTTCGATGATGTTAACCAGCATGGAAGAGGTAGAATTGAATCCCCCTTGCCTTGATTGGGAGGGAGAGAATGCCACATGTATCTCAATTCAAAGGTAAAGGATGGTCTATTTTTAGATCGTTACTACCTTTTTTAGGTCTAGACTATAACCTTACCCAAGGTGCAAAAGTCTATGCAAAATAATGGAGGGGCTAGCTATTCTCAATTGTATTAATCACAACCAAGATCCCCCCCCCCCCTGGTCCAAATTTTCTTCCCATGGAATTGATGCAGCAATAGCTAATTATTGAGAGGTGACTAAGTAATATATATTTGTTGTTGCAATGAATTTGTCCTCCATATTGAAGGACTTCTTTTGGATATGATAATAAGTTATGATAAAGGGATAATTTCACCTCAACCATACTTAAGTTGTTGACATGAATGACCTCTTGAGATTGAAATAAAAATTCCCCCCAGCTAGGAATCAGATTCCCACATACAACACTAGACTTCTACGCGCACTAGTAAATTTATGACGACAGTATAGAGATATAGTTTAGAATCTTAGCTTTATACAAAAAATTAACACACAAATAGATAAAAGAGTATGAGGGTAGCATTCATAAGAGACATAAGATATATGTAAAAAACCCTAAATAAGGGGGAAAACCCTTGGGCCTTGCCCAATTTAAATGAATCCAGTAGTGTTTTAGTTGGTTACAAATGAGGCCCTTCCTTAGGGGGAAGGGCTTGCTCAATATAGAAAAAATACATCATATAAAGTACGTACACTACATAATAAAAATTGGAAGAATCTATATTAACATGTTCATTTGGTCGATAAGACTATAGTTTGTGAGCGATGTAGATTAGAGTGACTGTAATCTAGCCACGAAGGTCAAAAGGATCGTAATCAGGTGACATGGAGGTCGGAAAGACTATAGTCTAGTGACGATGGTCGAGAGGACCGTAATTGGCGATTAACAAAGGTCAGAAATATCATGGTCAGTTATATTGGTTAGAAGGACTATATTAAGTGGGTAACGGAGGTTGAAAATACCGTGGTCTAGCGAAAGTGGTCGAAAGGATCGTAGTAAGATGATGGTGGTTGGAAGGACCATAGTTAGGTGACTATAATTATAAGAATCATAGTTGATAGGTGATAGAGATAAGAACGACCATAGTCAGGGGAACCATAATCAGAAGGACTATAGTTAGATCAAGGTGGTAAAAAGGAATGATGTTAGTAGGTGATAGAGGTCATAAAGAACATAGTCAAAAAATAAAGGTCAGAAAGAACATAATCAGGCTACGGAGGTTAAAAGTATCATAGATAGGCAAAGGCGATTAGGGAGACTGTAGTTAAAAGATGTTGGTTAGAGAAACTATAGCCTATAAGCAATTTAGGGTGAAGAGACTGTAATCTAGAGATGGTGGTCAGAGAGACCATGGTCGGGCAATGGTGGTCAAAAGCATCATAAATGGCGGTCGATGAAGGTCTAAAAATTGTATTCGGGCAATGAAGGTCAGAAGGGCCATAGTTGGGAGACGATTGGTGGCCGGGCAAAGGTCCAAGGACATTTGGTGGTCATGTGGAAGTGCGGTGACATTTGGTGGTCGGGAGAAGTCCGACGATAGTTGGTAGTCAGGCAAAAGCTTGACGATGGTCGGCGGATGGGTAGAAGTTTGAGGATTGATGATCTGGGTCCGAGCAGAAGTTTGGTGATGATCAGTGGCTAAGCAGAAGTCTAGTGACGTTCAGTGGTCGGGCGGTGGTCAACAAGGAGCCTGCTTGTAAGAGATATCTCAGATTCTCTTCCTTCTTCCTCTCATTCTTCCCTTGCTTCCTTCTTTATTCCGCCTCCACACCCCCCCCCCCCCCCAAAAAAAAAAAAAAAGTAAAGAGTAGGATGTATATTTATAATTTTTTGAAAGTAGTATGACTAATAAATAGGCAGAAGATCAAGGGTATGTTGGGGGTGTTTTGAATCGACAGTCAATATCAATTCCCTTGATTATGGATCATTTATCGAGTATTTGATCATCTTAATAATATCAAAATTTGGCAATCTTATCTCATTGGATTCTTCTCGTCTAGCCACTCGATTTGACTATAAGAAGGTCACATTTGGTAATCATTTGTTCATCCAATTTATGGTTTGAACATTCTGAATGAGCTTTGGGTCCTCGATTTGGACCTATTTGGGCTCAGATTGAGTCGAGTTTGGTTTCATTGAATTTGTCTTTCGAGATGTTCAGTTTGACTATAATTTTGTTGAAATTGGAATATTGATGATCCCAGATTTAATTTTGGAAGTTTCCAATTAGAATTTGCCTCGATATTGAGTCTTGAGCAAGAAATATTTTTCATGATTGATCTGGTTTAAATGTTCTCATGATTAGTTCAATTACGTTTACTACTATATTGAGTTTATGTATAATTGCTCGAATAAAGAGTTTAAGTATTATTATTTTTATGCCGAGCTAAGATATGACGGATCTCATACCGAGTTCATTGTAACAATTTTTTCTTATTACTACACATCTAATAGCCGAGTATATATATATATATATATATATATATATATATATATATATATATATATATATATATAATCATATATATATATATATATATTTAATATATATAAATTACAATATGGTCGAGCTATACTTCCTATATTTTATACCATGTTACATTTATTGATGAGTTAGTTCATTAGTTACCAACCACCAAGTTCTTCATTCACTAATAACTCAGTTATTGGCGAGTTAAGAACTTAAACAAACTTATAGAACTTCTTAGTCATCTATGGGGGAGGGCTCTAGTACATGGCTATCATTCATAGAATTATAGTCGAGCTCAATAACAACAACTACAATAATATCATCAACCCTTATACAATTACATGGGGCCAACTAATTTTTTTTCATCATTATGTCTTATTAAGAGTTAAATTCTCATTTAAAACTAATAAAAAAATATATCATTTCTTTTACTTTCTAACAAAGTCTCTTTAGGTCTACCTCTACCTTCCCTAACATTGGCCAACTCTAATACATCTACTCTCCTAATCAGACTATCAAAAGGCTGGTGTTTTATATGGTCAAACCATCTAAGGAGACTCTCTCTGATCTTATCTTCCACTAGAGTTACTCTAAATGTCTATTCGTTTCACATTTTTTCTCTTAGAGTAAAGACACTCATCCACCTGAGCATCCTCATCTCTATAATACTCAACTTAAATTTATAATTCTCTTTTAATGGCCAACATTCTGAACCATAAATCATTGCAGGTTTCACTGCCTTCTTACAAAATTCTCTTAAGTTTGAGGGGTATTTTGCTATAAGAGAATAGTCCTGATGCATTCCACCACTTCAACCATCCAACTTGAACTCTACTAATAATATTTCCATCTATTTGAATACCAATTTGAACAATATTAGACCCAAGATATTAAAAATGAGTTCTCTTTTTAATGACTTAATTGACTAAGGTCACAATCCCACCTACTATATCTATTACTACTAAAATTACATTCCAAATATTTGCTTTAAATCTACTCTAATGAAACCTTTAGACTCTATGGTTGACCTCCACAATTTAAGTTTTCCTTTAACTCCCTCTCTAGTTTTATTAACAAGAAGAATATCATCTAAAAAAAGCATACACCAAGACACCAAGGAACAACCTCTTATAAATGTCTTATAAGAACATCCATGACTAAAGAAAAAAATATATGGACTTAAAGTTGATCCTTGATGTAATCTAACTTAAATAGTAAAATATTCAATCAAACCATCTTGTATTTCAATAGAAGTAACAGCTCCTACATATATATCCTTAATGACTTGAATATAAGCATTATTAACTCCTTTCTTTTTTAGAACTCTCTAGAGCACTTCTCTCGAAACTTTATCATACTCTTTCTCTAACTTAATAAATATCATATGTAGATCCTTTTTATTCTCTCTAGACCTACCTGGCATGAATCCAAATTACTTTTACAAAAATATTAGTATCATGTTGTAACTTATTCTCGATAACTCTCACCCATAATTTTAATGTATGACACATTAATTTAATTCTTTTATAATTTACTCTATTGGGCATCACCTTTATTCTTAAAAATAGGAACCTACACACTCCTCTACTCCCCTGGCATCTTTTTAGTCTTCAGAATAATATTAAAAATTTTAGTAAGACAAAAAATTCCTTCATCTTTAAAGCATTTCCACACCTCTATTGGGATATCGTCAGGTCTAATAACTTTTTCAGACTTCATTTTCTTTAAAGTCTCTCTAACTTTGGTTTTATTAAGACAATCATAAAAATAAAAACTCTATTTTATTTAGGGTGCTAATGTCACTAAATTCAATTATATATTTGCAATCAAAAGAGACTAAAGGTAACTTAATGGATAAGTACAAGTAAAAGATGATAAGAAGAAAAATGGTTTTATTTCATTAAAAGAAAAATATCATTAAAAGTTGCACTTAAGGGACAAAATAAAAGGAAAAAAAATACATATATAGGTGAGTGCAACTAATCCCCATTTGTACTCATATCATTACTCTTATCACTCTTGGAACCTCCTCAAAGAAGATGGTTGGATCTAGGAATATGTCATTGAGTTTAACCATCAAAATGAGTTTCCTTAGGTACTACTCGATCCCCATCTAGTATCTATGTCCAAGGACATCCTAGTACTCATTACTATTGAAAACGTAAACTTATTTTTCCTTACTCATCTTAACCTTGTTAGACACCTTTACTTTAATAAGATCCTTTGCCTTTAATGCCAATTCTTTCTATAACCTCTCCTTCATCAAGTCTTCCCTTAGAGCATCTTCCCTCTACATGATCACAACTGCAGCTCCTCAATCTTGACCTCTATAATGAGTTTGGCTAACCTTTCCTCCTTCAAATATTTTTGATGGAGTTAAAGGCCTTCTTTGTTGGAAAATAAAAGGATATTGTAAGAGGATGAATTCTAAAAGAGAAGAGGAACACTTGTAAAACTCACTTTTATTTCACTCTTGAACTTCTTGATTCTACTTCATACAAAATTCAAAGATACCACAACTATTTATACTAGTGACTCCTCTATTAGGATTGTGCCAACATATTTCAATCCAATCGCTACTATTAACTCTCTAGAATATTCTCCTATCTTCATTTACAAAAATCATTAATTACATATTCAAGAATTCTCTAAATAACCTTTTTAGAATGTATTTCTAGAATACTCTAAAACATTCTTCATAAAATAGAACTCTAGAATTTTCTAAGGACTTTCTAGACTATGGCCTCAATTAAAAGGCTCACTCAATTAAAGGCCCAATTAATCAAGTTAAATTTTTAACACCCTCTCTTAAACTTGATTTATTATTCCAAGCACTATTCTTTTCATGATAAAATATTCATGCTTGAGGGGCTTGATGAATATATCAGCTACTTGATCTTGAGCCTTCACATACTCTATTTGCACATCCTTTCTTGTGATGCAATCTATGATGAAGTGATAGTGTTTATAAATATGTTTACTTTGATCATGAAAATCATGGATCTTGGCCAAAGCGATAGCTGACTTCTTATTGTCACAAATCTTTGTTGGCTCTTCTTGCAGTAATCTTAGCTCCTTCAATTAATTTTGAAGCCAAATTGCATGACATACATATGAAGTTGTAGCAATATACTCAGCTTCACAAGTAGAAAGGATAATGATTGCTTGCTTCTTTGACATCCAAGTAAAAATAATGTCTCCCATATAGAACACTAACCCTGTAGTGCTTTTTTTCTCATCCAAGTCTCTGACCCAGTTGCTATCACTATATCTGACAAGCTTTAAATCATTTGATGATGAATAGAATAAACTAAAGTAGATCATTCCTTTGATATATCGAAGAATCCTCTTGGCAGTCTTTAAGTGAGTAGTAGTTGGTGTCTCCATATAATAGCTAATAATTTCAACAGCATAAAGGATGTTCGGCCTAGTGTAAATCAGATAGCACAAGCTACCGACCAAGTTCTTGAAAAACATTGGATTAACCATTTCGTTGTTATCCTTTTTTGATAACTTACCTCCACATTCCATTGGGGTGCTTATAAGGTTGCAATCATTCATATTGAATTTCTTGAGTATTTCTTTTTAATAACTTTCTTGAGAAATAAAGATGCCTTCATCTTTTGCTTAACTTCAATACCGAGGTAGTATGCCATTTATCAAATGTCCATCATCTCGAACTCTTTAACCATCACATTCTTGAATTCTTTAAACATACTTGGATTACTTCCAATGAAGATCAAGTGATCAACATACATGCACAAAATCAAAATATCCTCATCCTTGACTTTGATGTTGAGGGCACACTCACAGGACATTTGATAAAGTTATTTGCATGAAAATACTTATCAATGCGATTGATTCATTCCCTAGGTGCTTGTTTTAACCCATAGAGAGCCTTCTTTAGCTTTAAAGCCTTGTATTCTTTCCCTTTTACTTTATAACGTAGTGGTTGTTGAATATAGACTTCCTCTTCAAGGACTCCATTTAGGAAGGTGGACTTTACATCTATTTGATATATTTATTATCTATTTTGTGCTACAAAAGTAATAATTATTCTAATAGTTTCAAGTCAAGCAACAAAAAAAAGTATCTCATCATAGTCGATGCTAGCTATTTGGCAGTAACCTTTTGCCACTAATTTTGCTTTATATTTCTCAACTTCTCCTTTAGCATTATTATTTACTTTGTATACCCACTTTACACAAATTTCCTTGTGTCTTAGTGGAAGTATAGTTAGCTTTCATGTATTATTCTTCTCGATCGCCTTGATTTCTTTGTCTATTGCATCCTTCCAATTTTTACTTTGCACAGCTTCTTAAAAATTCACGGGTTCATAATCGACATATAGGCAAAAGAGAGTGAGATTGTCTTGATTCTTAGTTACCTCATAGATTTCCTGTAAACTTTTAAAGCATGGTACTTTTTTGCTTGACCCTTCACTTGAAAATGATGGGTCCTCTTGAGTACTTGCAGTTGGCATAGTTGGTGGTTTTGTGGGCTCATCTTTTTCTTGATCCATTCTTGGTTGGTCAACTTCTTCATCATTAAAAATTTTGTAATGATCATCATGTGGGTCCCAAACTCATTCTCCTTCTTCATTAAAGATGACATCATAACTGATGATTCTCTTCATAGTGTTCAGATTATATAACATGAAGCCTTTAGAGCTGGAGCCATAACCCACTACAGGAAAATCACTCATTACTGGCGGTTTGTTCTGGTAGAACTACTTGTTTTTCGGTGGTGTAGAAAAATAATAGCGGCTTCTCGGCGGTTAAAATCACTGGAAAAAATGGTGCCGGAAACCTTTTCTGGCGATTTATTTTCGGCAGTTTTTTTCACCAGCGATTAATTCCTCCGATTAAGTTCCGACGGTCTACGCGTCGGTGACCGCCAATTTTGTTACCGGTGACATACCGGTCGTTCAACCACCGGTATAAATATCATCATTATTACAGCGTAGATCGCTGGTAACCCGCCGGTAAAATTACCGGCGTTTAAAATCGAAGGAATTGCCGATGGTAAGACTGCCGGCGTGTCGTCAGTGTTCGGCCGGACACCGTCGGCAAACCACCGCTATTTATTAGCGGTTTTAGTATTTTTTTTTGGTGGCTTTAATTAGCCATCCAGTATCAAAGTTTCTAGAGGCCAAACTGCAGGTTGGCCACAAGAAACCTGTAGCATTTGAAAAAAAATTGACAGCATCCACTCTATTTTACTGATTTTCAGCCTAAACTCTAAACCTGCACATAAAATACAGCAATATTCACAAATTTGGGTAACACGTCACTATAGTCAATCACAATAATTATCATAAATATATTCAGTAAAACAAATCAATAAGTGAAACTAAATAATTTCATAACTAAGTTCATAAGTTTAACCAAATAAGTTCATAACTAAGTTCAATAAGTGAAACCAAATAAGTTTACAATGAATTCATCATAAGTTCATCGAACAAAAAGAGTACTAATCCTCCTCCATATCCTTGCTGTCTTGTGATGCATGTGGCTTCTATTTTTCTTTCTCTTTCTTTTGATTTTCATCTCTGTAGGATCATAGCTCTATATGCATATCATTTTAAACATTTCTCATCTCTTCTATCTCTCTCATCAGCGCTGCAACCCTCTAGCTTATAGTTTCTTCAGCTCCACTTGGATCATAAAATACTAAGGTGGATAAACTGCCCTTATAAGCATAGCCTTGCGAACCCAAGCCATATACCCTCCCCCTCTGTCTTCCTCCAACAATATCTGATCATATATGATACTAAAAAATTTGGGTCGATCCTGAAGATGATCCCTCACTAGTGGACTAACGACTTTTTCGAGCTCGTACAAAATCATCCTACTAGAATAAATCTATAAAATATATTGATATTAGAATTAGTTTTATTATAATAAATTTCTATTCCCAAACTTTAAAAAATTATACTCACATGAGCTTTTTTAGCCTTTTCATCAACCTACTAATTTACAACTTCATATAAAAGAATTCTCGTATACAACTCCAGCGGTGTTGGCTCCTGACCAAGAAAATCTTTTTGAAAATATAAGATATAGTTATAATGAAATAAATATATTTAATAAACTAATTTAAAGCTTTTACCAATCATCATCTATGTTCTGTATAAGGAACAGATCCATCAGTATGAAGAGAGCTTCCTAAACCCCCACAGTCAGATGCTTTATTCTGTTTATTCTGGTATCTTATTTTTGTGAACTCATGGGTCGCCCAAGCTCTACTCAAATCTTCCAATACGCCCTCTCTAATCTATATTGAACGCTGCCAGGGCTTTCTAATGTTCGTGAACAATTATTAGAAGATATGCACCATTAACAAGTGTACGTGCTATACTTTCGAACAAGTATACTTTACTTGAATTGGAATACATTGTAGGTCTCACAACCATCTCATATGATATTTATTTATTTAGAGAAAGCATATGATAAAGTTCCAAGAGAAGTACTATGAAGAGTTCTTGGAAAGAAAGGATTTAATAATACTTATGTTGAGAAGTATAATACTAAGTTAAGTGTTGTAGTTACGAGGATGCTTAGGTCTACCTCTATCTTTCTTAATATAAGTCAAATCTAACACCTCAACTTTCCTTACCGGGTCATCAGAAGGCCTCTGTTTAATGTGACCAAACCATCTAAAGCGACTCTCTCTAATCTTATCTTCTAATGGAGCTACTCCAACCTTATCACGTATATGCTCATTTCGTATCATATCTCTAAGAGTCAAGTCAGTCATCCACCCGAGCAAAAACAACTTCAAAATTTTATGGTGCCGAATGTTGGCCATTAAAAGAGAAGCATAATACTAAGTTAAGTGTTGTAGAGATGAGGATGCTTAGGTCTGCCTCTACCATTCTTAACATAAGTCAAATCTAATACCTCAACATTCCTTACTGGGTCATCAGAAGGCCTCCGTTTAATGTAACCAAACCATGTAAAGCAACTCTCTCTTTAAACTCTATGGTTGATTTCCATAATTCAAGTTTAATATCAACTCCCTCTCTAGTCTTATCAACAAGAAGAATATCATCAATAAAAAGCACATAATAAGGTACATCCTCTCACAAATTGTCTAGTGAGAACATCCATTGACTAAAGAAAAAAAGAGCATCCATGCTCATTTCATATCCTATCTCTAGGGATAAAGCCACTCATCTGCCTGAGCACCCTCATCTCTACAAGCACTTAACTTAGTATTATGCTTCTCTTTTAATGACTAAGATTCGGCACCATAAAGCATTGCAGATCTCACCACCATCTTATAGAATTTTCCCTTAAGTTTGAAGGGGACTTTTCTATCACACAACAAGCCCGATTCATTCCTCCATTTCAACCATCCAACTTGAATTATACTGATAATATCCTCATTCTATTTCACCATCACTCAGAACAAAAGATCTAAGATATCTAAAATGTATACTTTTATTAATGACTTGATCGCTCAAAGTCACAAACCCTCACTAGGTCTATTACTATTAAAATTACACTTCATATATTTAGTTTTAGATCTACTCAAGCGAAAACCTTTAGACTCTATGGTTGACCTCCATAATTCAAGTTTACCATCAACTCCCTCTCTAGTCTTATCAACAAGAAGAATATCATCAATAAAAATCATACAATAAGGCATCCTCTCACAAATATCTAGTGAGAACATCAATGACTAAAGCAAAAAAGAACATCCATGCTCATTTAGTATCCTATCTCTAGGGGTAAAGCCACTCATCCACCTGAGCACCCTCATATCTGTAACACTTAACTTAGTATTATGCTTCTCTTTTAATGACCAAGATTCATGCACCATAAAGCACTGCAGATCTCACTACCATATTATAGAATTTTCCCTTAAGTTTGAGGGGGACTTTTCTATCACACAACCAGCCCGATTCATTCCTCCATTTCAACCATCCAACTTGAATTCTATTGATAATATCCCCTTCTATTTCACCATCACTCTGAACAATAGATTTCCAAGATATCTAAAACATGTACTTTTATTAATGATTTGATCGCCAAAAGTCACAAATCCCTCACTAGGTCTATTACTACTAAATTTACACTTCATATATATAGTTTTTTTTAGGGGAAACCCGCCAAAGTGGCTTACGCGTTGATTAAGGGTAAAATTACATAGTCCTTAAGGGGACGATCCACTCACAAATGCTCGAAGAGCTACAATGCTTAAAGAGAAAAGAAAACCTAAAGAGCATAAAGTCCCCATCTAACCAATATATATATATATATAGTTTTAGATCTACTCAAGCGAAAACCTTTAGACTATATGGTTGACCACCATAATTCAAGTTTACCATCAACTCCCTCTCTAGTCTTATCAACAAGAAGAATATCATCAACAAAAATCACACAACAAGGTACATCCTCTCACAAATGTCCAGTGAGAACATCCATGACTAAAGAAAAAAGATATTGTCTTAAGGCTGATCCTTGATGTAATCTAATCGAAATAGCAACAAAATGTATAAAAAAAAAACTAAAAACACACTCAGAGGCCGGCCAGTTTCACACATGGGAGCAAGGAGAGCCTTCGGCCTTGCAGTGGGAGGAGAGATCTTCATTTGGAGGAACTTTTCGGCTGCCAGAGGAAGCTCATCGGCGGCCGGAGGACACGTCTCGATCGCGAGAGGGCAGAGGAGACGGGGGAGAGCGTCGCGCAGGAGAGAGAGAGCAGGCGATGAAATGAAATGGAAGGCTTGGGACGGCTTATTCTAGGGCATTTTCCAGCAGCTCTCCGGCGATTTAGACCGCCAGAAAAAAATTACTAATGATGCACCACATCTATAAAATTTCAATATATATATATATATATACTGTAATTAATTAAAATACACACATTCAATTATTTAATAAATTTTCAAAATATGTCAATGCTAATTAGTTAGCATCACCGCTAATGAATATTTTATTCAAAAATTTCAGCTCAATATTTGATTTTCATAAAAGATTAATCTTGATGCAAATTCCATTTAATGTCTGCTTTTAATAAATTTATAGTTGTAATGAATGTTTCAATGAGACAAATCTGATGACATCAAAAGAGCCTTTATCAGAGTCCAAATGAGTCTAAACTAAGCACTCAAATAATAGTTGGAAACTTCATGCGCTCTGTGAAGAGCTAAATGATCTTCAAAACTTGCACCCTTTCGATTAAAATGAGTACATCGATGTGAGAATCTTAAAGTCTTATGAATAGTTTATGAGTGTCGTTGGTGACACTTCATGACATTTTTGTTGTCATCGCCTGAGTACCACTACTCCGATTATCATTGTCAGACAGTCATCACCCAGTCACTATATAACAACAATCATCTTCTGACCATTATAATTTTATTTTCTTTTTATAAATATTTTATATTCTTTTATATTGATTTTGTTATTGTAAAGTATATGGCTAAAAGTAGGCTAGAAGATTTTTATTTTTTTTTTAATTTAAAATTAATTAAGTTATAGTTAGTTGGGGGGGGGGCATAAAAATATTATTTCTTGGCTTCAAGTGATATAAGAGATTAAAACAATATTTTTTATAGGAAAATTAAGAGCTTGAGGTACAAACTATAATTATTATGTCACGATTTTTATTGTATGTAAAATATTCATAAGAAAATAGTTACATGATTTATTGATCACTTTTTTCGTCAAAATGGATCTTAAAAGTATTGTATTTATTTTTGAGATATGTGTAATATACATTTTAATTAAATTTTTTATGTGTTGAACTCATTTTAAAGCAAATTTAAGTGTGAAAAATTAGTTTACATAGGAAAATTAGCATTTTTTCATAAAAAATAATATCTAATAATTCTATGATTTAACATGCAAACATATGCTTTAGGCTTTGTTTGGAATAGTTTTCTTACTAATTTTTACAATAACTTTCTTATAAAATTTTTACTCTAACTACAATATCATATCACAGGCCTAAACAAAGACCACTCCCAAATGGCTTGCTTTCCCTCGACTCAAACATTTTGCTTTGTTTTCCCCTTTGCTCCTCTCTCACGACTCGCGACCAATAAATAGAAAAGGGAACTATTTTAATGTATTATAACATTTCAAATGAGATGGTAAACCGTCGAAAAATTGATCGTTGGAAAACCGCCGAAAAATTGACCGCCTGAAAATAGCAGGAAAATTGCGTCGGTAATAGATGATTTTCTTGTAGTGTTTAATTTTGGCCCCCGTAAATAAAATTTCTTACTACCCCTAATATTTCAAAAGAGTTTGAATATAATTCAAATTTAGTTATGCTTGTTACATGTGCTACGTTTCATGCTTTATGGTCATGAGAAGCAAGCAGTACGTACTGTGGTGACTTGCTTACTCTCTAAAATTATTTTTGTTAACAGTTCATAGACTGAAATAATGTGAACAATGCCCGCTTTTGTCGGTCATTTTTTCCTTTTCTATCCTCTGTTATTGTGCCATTCAGTAGGATTTGCTGCAATGAACTGTTAGAACAACACTGAAATCTACGTACGTGGTCAAATCCAAACAATTTGGGCTTCATATAAGAGCTCAAATTAGTTCATATAAGAGGGAAAGAGAAGTCTTTTTGAACTTACCCTCCTCCCATGGTCCTATAAGACCCCACCCCAATTATTAATATTGAGACAGTACAGAGATGTCTACAGTTTAGTATTTGACTTGTCTCATCACTAGTGTTTCTTATCTCTTCACCTCGTTCTTAACCTTTTATATATAAGATTAGCAGAAGCATCGCCTGCAACTGCGTGTTATTGCACGCTTGCACTTGAGATCTCCGTTCTTCTTCTAAGTTTCTTGGAATCTAATCTTCATCAGATGGAGGCGTTCTCAAATGATCAGAGCCAGTTATTCTTTATAGACTCAGTATACCTTCCTGACTCTCCTTCATACACTCCTTTCAACTTTCATGGGGAGCCTGAAGACCTAAGCAATGAGTTCTGCTTCCCCTCTTACGATCACCGACAGGAATCCATTCTTCCTTCATCTCCATCTTCATTGACAGAAACATTTATCAGCTCAAAGGTGAATTCAGAAGAATCCCATAGGAAGAAAAGGACACGAAACAATGGAAACTGCCTAACCACTGCCCATTCCAAGGTGAGTTATATCAGCAAAGTAAAAAGCTTCCTTCTTTTTTTTTTTTTTTTTTTTAATAAGATTGGTTAATTATTTTCACAAGTAGAATAAGAGTAAGAGAACGAAGAAGAGCAATTTTGAGAAGATGGAAATGGAGGAGAAGAAGCCACCAGCAGAATACATTCATGTGAGAGCAAGGAGAGGACAAGCAACGGACAGCCATAGCCTTGCAGAAAGAGTACTCCTTATTAAAAAACTTTAATTTCTTTCAAATTTAGCTTCTTGAATTCATTACAGCCTTATTAACATGCATGGATTTCTTAGGCGAGAAGGGAGAGGATAAGTAAGAGGATGAAAATACTGCAAGATCTTGTTCCGGGCTGCGAGAAGGTGAACCCTCCATCTCCCAATGAATCAATATTCTTTCTGTATTTTCAAAGTATATAGTAATACAATTCAATACATAAAGTGTTCCTGTAATATGTGCTGCTTTGATGAACAGGTTACTGGGAAAGCCCTTGTTCTGGATCAGATAATAAATTATGTCGAATCCTTACAGAATCAGGTTGAGGTAATTAAGAAGTCTTGAACTTCAACTGCTTTCCATACTCTTTTTTAGCTTAACCTGAAGGTTCTGATGATGAGAAAGCTCTGCTATCCAACAAATTTTCCAGTTTCTATCGATGAAGCTTGCTTCAGTGGATCCAGTTCTGTATGAACTTGGGCTGAATTTTGAAGATTTCACAAGCACAAAAGAGGCAAGAACAAAGATCTGAGCTTTTTTATATTTTCTTTATTAATTCAAAATTTATTTCTAATAAAAATTAGAATAACTTCAGAATCTGGACAGTAATGATCCACAACTACTGTCATCCATGGTCCATTCCAGCCAATATCAAAGCACAGGAGACAACATCGCTGTGATGGTCTCTTCATCCAGCACTGAGCTCTATGGACAGAGACCCGCACAATTTCCTCAGGTTTTCAATCAAAGACAATTTGTGGCCCCATAGTTCCACTATCAAATTTATTATGCGTAGATATTTTAATAAATTATATATGACAATAAAAAGACAAAAATAAATATTGTTAATGAGGAATATTTAAAATTGCAAGATATTGAAATTTATTGATTTTTCTGGTTTATTTAAATATGTTTTAATTTTGAGTAATTTATATTTTAATTTTTTTATTATTTTTCTTCTAATTTTTCTGTTACTTCATTGTTTGTGATAGTTTATAGATAGTAAACTATAAGAAATGTTAATTTATCTCACTTAATGTATAATTTTGAACCGGTACCCTTAATACAAAAGCTCCGGATCCCGAAATTGTTTACAAAGGCTTAGTTTGGATCAGCTTTATCCTTATTTTTTTTGTTGCTTTTTTGAAATTTTTGTACTAAAAAATTATGCTTTAAAAAGCAATAAAAAAATCTTCCGAAATAAAGCCAATATCATCAACTCAGCCTATGCATCTTCTCTACTTCATCATCAACAATAACGGTGGCCAGACATGGATCGATGAGTAGGATGATGGATTGGCAAAGGGCAAAGCCCTTGCAAAATGCTAATCCTTCTAGTTTGCATCAATTGATGAACTATGGAGGCATCGCCTTCATTCACTTTGCTACTTTGAGCATAGTAGCACATAGCTATGCCCTGCTCAAATTTGATTTGAACCTCTTGTTTAAATTTTGGTTCAAGCCTGATTCAAATTATGATTTGAATGAGAGGTTCAAATCATTGATCTAATTCTAAACATAGATTTTGTTTGGGAATGGGACGACATTTTTACTGTTTCTTAAAGAAGCTTTTAAGTAGAAAATTTAAACTTTTTATTCTAAAAAACATTGTTTTAGAAAGCTATAAGAAAGTTGCCGTTCCAAACAAAACCTTAAAGTAAATTTACGACGGAGAAAGCTCATATTACTGCATTTTATTGAAAATGCATGTAATCACCAACTCACCAGAATAAGAAATTTTCTTTATAAATTTAAATAAAAAACCAAAATATTTATATTAATTTTTTACTAATATTTGCAAGTTAGGAATTATTCTCCATTAATTTCTTATATTTCTCTCCAAAAAAAAAATTAAAAGATATTTATCCAAATAAATTTATATTGAATGTAATAGTCCAAATGTGTGAATTATGAGGAGCAAAAGTCATATTTCTTATATATTTTTAAATCAATCAATAATTATCAAACTTTTTTTATATTTTAGCAAAGATTTCTTATCTCTTTCATATAAAAATAAATATTTCATGCGATTATTATTTAAGAGAATAACAAGATATTGAGCTATTTATTGAGAATCATAAGCACAAAATAAATCAAAACTTATGCCATAATCTAAGAAAAAAATTACATATCAGATATCTTAACAAAAATTATGATAAAATTATATTAATATTTATTAGATTTATGCTGAGATTAGTACAGACCCTAATCTCAATATAAATATATCTTTTGCAATTTTATTAAAAAAAAAGCCTCTCCTATCCATTTTTGGTCGCTTTGTTTGGCCATCAGATTCAGCCATAATGCAAATAACATTTTCTATTTTAATTTTAATAGAATCACATTAGTCAAAACTATTTTCTCCTTTCTTTTTTAACCAGTTATCAGTCCTTCAAGAAACTTGACAGTTTTCGTCTTCTTCTGAATCTGTACACCATATTCAGGATTCAGAGAGTTTTTATACGCAAGTGGGTGGCCAAACTGAAGCCCTAGACCACCAAGTTGATCCCTATAGCATCTTTTCTTTCCAACAGAACTGAAAGGTTGAAAGAGACGAGAACAGCAAACTAAGGTAAGAGAATGCAGTGATTCCTTCAGTTCAGTTATAGTTCTGTTCTTTCATTTCACCATCAAGCTTATGTAATGGCAATTTTTATCTTTAGATAATTAGATGGCAGAAGAAAAGCTTCATATGTAGAAGTGGATGAATGAAGGAGAAAAGGAAGAGAGGAGATTCCTTTGCTCTCTTTTGATAAGACCTAAGAGAAGGGACCACAACACTGTGAGTCTATGTAAACTAGGCGTCCTTTACTATTATAAGGCATTAAATTCAGCCAAGGTAGCAGACAAAAGATGCCCATATCTCGAACCATGGGCAATAAGATTTCAAGTTATTTGTTTTACACTCAATATATACTATATGAATGTATTATGATTAAGCAATATATTACTGGTAATTATCAGTTTGTCTATTTTTCCCTTCTAAAGAAGCTTTTATTTCTACGTTTGTATTTGAAAAGGTTATTTCTGTGTCAAAATACTTAAAATTAAAAATTATAAAACGAAAGGAAAGAAGAAACGAATGCAGATTCCACTGAAAAAGATCTGCAGTAATTCATGGCTGTGTAGGGTTAAATTTATAGATTGATCCATCAAAGCTAACTTACTTGTGATCTGGTAAGTGTGGCGAGGCTTTTACTTGGAGCTCTCGATCATGGGCTTAGTTTGGTTACTTGAAACAAGTAGGAAGTGAAAAGTGAGGTACAGACCCTTCAACTAACGCTTAGTTTGGAATAACTTTATTTCTGCTTTCTAAACAACTTTTTAATATAAAAATGTATTGAACTTAAATTTTTTGTACTAAAAAATTATTTTAGGAAAAGCTGTCCTAAACAATGCACATGATACATTTTGTATCAAGTATTTAAATACCATACGAGCAAAATAGATTTTTTTTTTTTTACATAGTTGTACCATTCCAAGCCCTTCAGGTGCGAACACAGAATTATTTTCTTGAATTATTTCAGGCTTCTAGGTATTGCAATCAAAAATTTTCAAATGTTCTTAAAAAATTTAAAAGCGGTATAAATATTTGCTACTCCAACAAAATATAAGGATATTGATGGCGTGAACTTCAGATTGTTAAGGCAACATTATTAGAGCTAATGGCCACATGTAACGATACACACACTTACACGACCACTCTCTCTCTTAACTCTAACGGTCACTGACAAGCTCAGAACACTTTTCCCTTTTCTCGGTCGTTATATACCGAAGGGGGCCTAATGAACAGATTGTCTTTCTCATATTATTATTGTTCATCTTCTTCCCCTTATATGCCGGTGCAGGAATTCTTACATGGTATCAGAGCTCCTCAGCTTCACCGCTAACCTCATCCTCTCCAATGGCAGATCAAGGCGCATCGTCTCAGACGCAGTCCACCTCGTCTCAGTCTCTGAATCCCTCCCCTCTATCAGCTGCAATGGCAGATTTCACCAGTACCATCCCTCGCTTCCTTAAAATTCCTGATGTCAAACCCTCAAAGCTCCATTGGTGCACACCCCACTAGCTGACCATCGATAACTATGCCCATTGTGGCGATTACAGATTCTATCAAGCCGTTTGTGGCTACAATGGATTTGAAGACTGTATATCTGAATCAACTGGTTCACTGTCGTGTCCCCCTACTCCAGTCGACCCCAACGATGCAGACTACAAACTTTGGAAGCTAGTGGATCAGAATCTTGTCTCCGCTCTCTTCTCTACCATCTCAGCCTCTGTGCTTCCCTATATCCTTCATCTCTGGATCGACTTCCAACGAGATATGGACGGCGCTGGAATTGCGTCTACAACTGACTAACAGATCTCGTGTCCTACAGCTGAAAAATGAGCTGCATAATGCTCAGATGAAAGATCAGACCATCTCTCAGTACCTGGCTAAAATAAAATCACTTGTGGACAACATTGCAGCTGCGGGAAGCCACATAGAAACAGAAGATATCATATTGTACACTCTCAAAGGCCTGCCAACCTCATACAACCCGTTCAAAGAAGCCATCAGGATATCCCCTCTACCAGTCACTCTTGAATCTCTCTATTCACTGCTCTGCAAAATGAGCTGCAGCAAGACATCACTCCTTCTACTGAACATCAAGCTCTTTACGCCTCCAGAGGACGAGGCCACAATGCCAGCAATAGAGGAAACAGGGGAAGAGGAGCTCCATTCAGTCCGAACAACCCACCAACCAGAGCCAACTTCAACACGCCCAGGACTACCGAACGACCCGTCTGCCAAATCTGTGGAAAATCCGATCATCTTGCCTCAATCTGCTGGCACCGGTACAATTCCACCTACACTCCTGCACCCCCCACAAATCGTGCTCTGCTTAGTCAAACGCCGACTACTACTACTGCTACAACCTCCGACTTGGTGCTTGACTCTGGAGCATCTACACATCTGACACCCGACATTGCTAATCTGCGGTACTCCGTTCCCTATCATGGATAGGACTCAATCTCTACAGCAAGTGGCTCATCACTTCCAATTCATCACACAGGCGCCGGCCTCCTACCTCTCCCTGACTCTTCTCGTAAGCTCAAACTACACAATCTACTACACGTTCTGTCTCTCGCTCACAACTTACTTTCCATCTCAAAACTAACAAAAGATAATAATTGCTCTATCTTATTCGACTCCACTGGTTTCACTCTTAAGGATCTACAGGACAACAAAACACTGCTCCATGGCCGTAATCAGGATGGCATCTATCCAATTCGATTTCCACACTCCACCTCTGTTTGTTCCCTTTCCACCACACGCGACTCGACAGCTCTCTGGCATGCTCGCCTGGGCCATCCTCACCTCCGTTCGATGGCCAAGTTATCTAGTCTTCTACCTACCAGTAGTACTAAGCTATTAGACTTCTTCTGCACTTCTTATAAAGTGGCTAACATCCACAAACTATCATTCCCTAAACTAACTACTCATGTAACTACTTCATTTAGTTTAATACACACAGACGTTTGGGGTCCCTCTCCGATCCCATCTCTTTCTGGTTTTTGCTATTACATTGTCTTCATTGACAATTACACGCATTTTGCTGGTTATACTTAATGCACACGAAAAATGAAACCAATCTCAAGTTTCAACAATTCCACCATTTAATTCAAACTCAATTTAACACAAATATTAAATGCTTACGCTCACATGGAGGTGGAGAATACACCGGTTATGACCTCAAAACATTTCTCCTCAATCATGGAATACATCACGAGTTCAGCTGTCCCTACACTCCTGAGCAGAACGGCATCTCCGAGAGGAAGCATCGGCACCTCCTTGAGACGACCCGCACTCTTCTGCACACTGCCTCTTTACCGACAGCCTTCTGGGCAGAAGCTGTCCAAACCGCAAACTACCTAATCAACAGACTTCCCACCTCCTCACTTCATAATAAAATACCTTATCAGCTCCTGCACAATAAAACTCCCTCCTACAATCACCTCAAAGTTTTCAGGTGTTTGTGTTTTCCCTGGATGAAACCACAAACCTCAAACAAATTCGAACCACGTTCTCAATCCTGCATCTTTCTTGGTTACTCAAGCTCACACAAGGGTTATAGATGCTATAATCCTCAAAACCAGAAACTTCACATCTCTCGACATGTCTCTTTCGATGAACAACAGTTTCCACTCACGACATCTTTCCCTCCTCCACCTACATCATCCCCAACAGAAACTCCTCTTCTTCTTATCCCATCCTCTGTTCCTTCACAGTTACCTCATCTCTCAACAAACACGTTCCATCCAACATTTATCGACACCACTTTAACACCAGTCACTCTCATTACTGTCCCTCATATGATCCCCTTCACCCATCTCTCCCAACCAGTCACCTCATCTAACAACCCTCCCCCAGTTCAAAATTTGAATTCTCCACTTCCTGCGCCCACCCATCATATGTTAACTCGTTTTCAAACTGGCCACCTCAAAACACGAAAAGTCTTTAATCTACTTGTTGTACAAGACCACAGTCCCACTCTGTCCAGCTATACAACTGCACTACAAATTCCTCACTAGCGTCAAGCAATGTCCGCCGAATTCATGGCTATTCAAAAACAGGGCACCTGGCGACTCACTCCACAACCTAAAGATACTCCATTCCTCGGCAGTAAATGGACTTACATAACTAAACTCAATCCGGACGGCAGCACTGCCCACTACAAAGCCAGGCTTGTCGCTCAAGGCTTCAAACAACAGCAAGGCATAAATTATCAGCATACATTTAGTCGTGTGGCTAAAATGTCGCGTATCCGCGTGCTGCTTTCATCATATCCCTTCACAGAGGCTGGCCCATTCATCAACTCCACATCAACAATGCCTTCCTTCACGGTGACCTTCAAGAGGATGCATGTATACATGCTACAACCTCAAGGCTTCATTGATCCAAAGCTCCCAAACCATGTCTGCTAGCTAGAGAAGGCCATCTATGTGTTGAAGCAAGACCCAATTAAGACAATGGTTTCACAAATTGACATCCTTTCTCATCGCTTTCGAATTCCAATTCAGCAAAGCAGACCCATCACTGCTGCTTTACAATCAGCAGGCAGCTACACTCTACCTATTGGCGTATGTGGATGACATTCTACTATCTGGCAATCATCCACCCACTATGCAAAGATTACTGTCCCAGCTCCAACAAACCTTCAGTTTAAAATTACAAATGCAGAATGTCAATCTCTTCCTCGGCATTCAAATCTAGAAAATAGCTACATGCTTGTTTCTTCACCAGTCACATTATGCTAGGGACATCATTCACTCAGCAGGTCTTGATTCGTCCAAACCTGTCAACACTCCAATTTCACCGAAGGACTCCAAGACAGCACCTGATACTGCTCCTCACGACAATCCCATACTCTACAGGCAATTAGCAGGTTCCCTTCAATACCTCACAGTGACCAGGCCGGACATAGCCTTCGCCACGAACGTTATCTGCCAACATATGCACTATCCGATAGTTTTTTACTTCAAACGACTAAAATGCCTTCTGGGTTACATTAAACGTACTCAAAACTACGGGCTACCGATCACTATCGGATCTCTGGTTCTCACTACCTTTTCCGATGTTGACTGGGCAGCAAGCACAGACAATCACAAATCAATTACGGGGTTCTGCTCATATCTCGGACAAAATCTCATTTCCTGGAGTGTTAAGGAACAATCCACGGTAGCCAAATCCTCTACGGAGGCGGAGTACCGTGCACTGGCCACCACTACATCAGATGTCATATGGCTACGTCGTCTTCTACACGATTTCTCTGCACCGCAGACCACCCCAACCCAGATTTTCTGAGACAACGTCTCCGCCATTGCTCTAGCAAACAATTTGATCTTTCACGCCAGGACCAAATATATAGAGATCGATCATCACTTTATCAATGATCACACCCAGCGCCAAGCAATCGCAATCTCTCATATAAAATCCATTGATCAGCCCACAGATATCCTCACAAAACCTCTCCCTGTATGCAAGTTTGCTGATCTCCGATCCAAATTGACCATCTCCAAATCTACCGATCAATTTGAGGGGGATGTTAGCACACCATAATGTGCGCCAGCGACACAGCACACCAAGGCAATGATTCCCACAAACGCCTGGCCATCTGCGCCTACCGCCGGATCCTAACGGTCACTGACAACCTAACAAACTATATCAAACCAATTCTATATAAACCACATATGCTGTAAATCAAGCAAGCAATGAAAATGGAATTCTCTCCATAAACTCCTCTCTATCGTGCTATACTTGTTTATGTTTTCTCTATCCTCTGCAGGTTCTTCTTCACAACTAACACTTAGCTTGGAATAACTTTCTTCCTGCTTTTCTAAACAACTTTTTAATATAAAAATGTATTGAACTTAAATTTTTTGTACTAAAAAATTATTTTAGTAAAAGATGTTCCAAACAAAGCCTAAGCATACACAAATGATACATTTTGTATCAAGTATCTAAATACTATACGAACAAAATAGATTTTTTTTTTCTACATAGTTGCACCATTCCAAGCCCTTCAGATGCGATCATTCAGAATTATTTTCTTGAAATTATTTCAGCTTCCTAGGTATTGCAATCAGAAATTTTCATCAAATGTTCTAAAAAATATTTAAAAGCGGTATAAATATTTGTTACTCCAACAAAATATAAGGATATTGATGGCGTGAACTTCAGATACACCATGCACAGAGAAATAACCAAGTGATCATAAAACTTCAGTACATAAAGATGCATAACATCAACAAAAAACACCTAAATATACGAGGCACATTTCTTAGCTCCACACGGGAAGATCATTAACCACCAAAAGAAAGTGTCCCCACACCTCCCACCCAATATATATATATATATATATATATATATATATATATATATATATATATATATATATATATATATATATATATATATATATATATATATATATATATATATATATATATATATATATATATATATATATATATATATATATATATATATAGAGAGAGAGAGAGAGAGAGTGCAAAATAGTTCATTAATTGATTTCTTAAGAAATATCAAAATGATTCTCAACTATATTAAAAAATTATTTTGATCTTTTATTTCTTTTGATATGAATCAAAATAATTTCATGATGAGATGATTTTGGTTTTTCTTTAAAGATTTAAGGGACTAAAATGGTTCATTAATATAGTTGGGGACTATTTTGATCATTCATAAAAATCAAGGAATTATTTTGATCATTTTCTCTCTCTCTCTCAATCTCTCTGGATTTCGATCTTTCTCTCTATCTCTCTTTATATAGGCATTCGATTCGTGGCCTCTTTAATAATCAAATTAATTTATATGACCCAATTAAGAAAAAACATTTTGATTATGCCTTGTGGTGGTAAGTGGCCTTTTGGTGGGGTAGATTGTTGGTTTTGATTATGAATTTAACTTGTGTGATATATTTTAGTGGAAGGAATGCCAAGACAACTCTAACTTGGATCGACTTTGAAGATCACTTTGAAAACAAATTTTTAGGTAATTTAAAGGCTTGGATTTATGGTGGATGGTTAAATTAGGATTATATCTTATATATTAGAGTATATGATAGAATTTGGTTAAATTTTAGGGAGTGACAAGGTGAGGAAAAAAGACTAGGCCACAACTCTCTTTAGTTTGGATGAGAGTTTCAAGGAGCTAATTGGGGTATAAGATATTGATTGTGAGTTTCTTGATTTGGAGGATGCTTGTAAAATAAAGGAAGTAGTGTATAGAGTTTAGATATTGTATTAAATTGAAATAGCATTTGATTTAAAGAAAATAGAAGGGCTGCTTCCTAATTCATAAAAGATAAGAAAAAAAATATCTTTTTTCGTTGGATAAAACTCACCATAGGCTTACATGTTAATATAAGCAAAAAGTACAAATCCTTAAGAGATATCTAATGCTCGCTATTGCTCAGAAGGGCTACAATTAAAAAGAAAATAAAACCCTAATTAATTAGGAACCAAATATCTCAACTAATTACATAGAGCAAAAAATCTTAGGAAAATTCTATGGGAGCAAGTAGCCATCACCCAAAAAATAGAGAAATAACTAATACAGATCAACGTCCAAAATAAGCAACAATCACAACAGAAACCAACAACTGCATTGTATCAACCATCATGAAGACAAAAAGAGACCGTCACGACAAGAAAAAAGCACCTGCATCAGACAAGTTGAACATAAGGAAAAAAGGAAGCACACTCACCCAAAGCAGAGAATAGTAGACGGTTGCATGCAACTAATCCAAATGAGAGCAACCCACAACCTGTAAACGAAGACAATAGAAATAATTGGCAAGCCAAAAATCAATAATAAAGATGTCACATAACGACCAACCCATACTAGAAAAAATAACCCAAACCAGAGAGAAAAACACTACAACCTCAGAGACCACAGAAGATAGCAAAGCCAAAGACACAACTCAGGAGAAGCAGCTGAGCCCCCAAAAACCCAATGCAACCCAGCCAGCAAACTAGCCACAAAGATAAAACCCAACCCAAACTACCAACCAACCAATATAAACAACAAAGAAAAATAAAACAAGCTAAAGCTCCAAAACCCAACAGTACAAAGAGACCAGTAGCAGTCCCACAAGAAGAAGATAAGATAATCAAGAGATTCCCAATGATAGAAGCACCACAGCCAGGGAATACTTCAAAACCTAATATTATCTGTCCATTCTAACCATAGAAGTAGAGCGTATTAGTAGACCCTAACTTTCAATGCGTACACCTAAACCCCAATTCCACTTAAGGAGTAAACATATAAAGAAGTAAGCATTTAATAAAGTATACATTTCTATTACACCACCACCATGGTTAGAGACCACCACAAGGTAGGGCCAGAGAACACATAGTCAAAATGGCCATATTATTACATGGAGAAAGTGAGCATGACAAACTACCTAATATAGAAAAGGATCATCTCCCCATTCTCTGATTCCATTGATCCAAATATGGTGTAAAGTCCAATTTGGGAACAACATTGGCATCTGGACACCAATTGAATGCCTTTTTTTTTTTGCAGACAAATATCAATATGAATGAACCCCTTTAAACTTCTCCAAGTAAGAATAGAAGCATATAGAGGAGTAGATTGGTTCTAAATTTTATTTAAAATGGTGTTAATATGATCTTTTTTACTTCTAAAATTATTCCAAGATTTTTTTAGATTGAATTCACTAATCTAGAGAGTTTGAAAATAAGACTATCATTAAGAGTAGGATCAAGAGGAATTTCAGAATGTAGACTCGATAATTTCATAAGAAAGATGGTTCAAAAGCATGTTGCATTCAAGTGGCTATTAGAAATAAAGAATTGTAACCTTCAAAGAGGATGTAGAATGAGTATTGAAAGGAGAATCAAGAGACCCTTTCAAATCCAATCATCCTACAAAAAATATGAAGAACCATTACGTAATTCCCATTGGAGGATAGCTTCAACCAACCATTTAATTTTACATAGCCTATTCCAAATCACAAATTGGCCATTTTTAAAATAACTTAAAGAAGTATGCTTGTTATTACAATATTTCAAATTCATAAACTTGGCCCATATTGATTCATTATTTCTAAACTTCCACCATTGTTTATAAGAGAAATCTTTGACCATATTAGAAATAGATTTCTAATCCAGACCACCTTTCATTAAAAGGACCAGTGAAAGATTCCCAATTAGTCCAATAAATTTTCTTAGAATTTAAAAATAAACCCCAAAAAATCTATTAATACTTTTATCAAAATTGTTTCACACTTCCATAGTAGGGTCCATAGTCTAAATTAAATAAATAGACAAAGAACAAAGAACACTTTTTAATAATAATAAGTCTAGAACCCATGAAATACATTTGAATTTTTATAGAGAAAGTTTATTAGAGATAAAAGTAAACATCTTATCAAAAAGAAAAGATTTTTTGTGGCCTTTGTGAATAGATGTTCCCAAATAACTAAAAATAATGATCCTACTGACATTGAAACATTGTACCATAGATGTTCCTTTGCCATCAATGAAAGTACATTTAGACATGTTAAAATTCAGTCCACTCGCTTTTTCAAATAATTATATAGATTAACACATTAAACCTGCCTGCAATTAATGATTTCCCCTACAGGCATATACAGATGCATGCAATAAATGCGAGGATATCCATACAATCTATAATAGTTTAGTGGCAAGAAAATACATCTACCCCCTATAAGTAGATGGATTTTCATGCTAGCAATGACAAATGAGATGTGAGAGATGCATCACTTCAACATGACGAACACATTATTTATACCTACACACTACAGGAAATTCACTTATTATTGATGGATTTTTTGGTGGAAATTAATGAATTTTCCAGTTAATTTTGGGATAAAAGTTTTTTGATGATAAATCGAGAGTCCGTAATTTTTTCCGGCAAAAACATTTTGTGGAAAAATTTCCAGTGGACTTTTTCTTTTTTGTTAGAAAAATTTTTCGACAGTTATTTAGCAAAAAAAAATCAAAAAATTGAAAATAAATAAGAAACAAATAAGCTCGTTTGTGGTTGCCCTAACTCTACGGTGCTATCAGAACGCGCCAAAGGAAGCCCGTACGGCGGCTATCCGGCCCATAGGCCCTACACGAATGAAGCCTGCCCACGCTGCCAGAACACGCACGGCGGCCTGCCCATGGTTGCCAAACTTGGATGGCAGCCCGCCCGTGCTATTCACCCACCCACGCTACTCACCCACCCACAGCTGCACGACGACCCCCTATATGTACGCCTGCCTGCCTAGTGCAATGAAGCCCCCTGGATTCAAACTCCTAAACTATTAAAACATCAAATAGCTAACCAATGTGCCATGTAGAAGAATGTGTTACATAACGTATATTTTTATATTTAAATAGAATAATACAAAAACTAAAATTAATCATAATAATAAAATCATGTTAACATGATATTAAAGTTAATCATGTTAATAATTAGTTTAAAATAATATTTAATTACTTAAAAACAAATTAAAATAAATTCTTAAAGTTAATAACTAATTAAAATTTATTATTTTATTTAAAAATTAAAAGATAGAATTAAACTAACTAAATTAGTATTTAAAAAAAACTAATATTAAATTATTAAAATCATGTTAATAAAATATTTTAAATTAATATTTAATTATTTTAAAATAAATTATTAAAAATTATAATTAATTAAAATTTATTATTTTCATTAATAATTAAAATAAGTACTTAAATTAAAAATTAATTAAACTAGGTTATTAAATTAGTAATTCATTAATTTATTAATTTAATAATCCATGGGAAAATCCGCCAGAAAATTTGCCTAAATTTAGTCATAAATATTTCAACATGATCCATTGGAACTCTGCCAGAAAATCCACTAGAAAATATTTCATCAAAATTTTGTCAAAAATTCCGTCGGTAATAGGCAATTTTCCTAAAGTGGCAATTAGTATCAATTAACCTACTGAGAATATATACTGCTTGTAAGCATGTCTAAGTTCTTCATAGGTGATGTGACAACGCATATATGAGCAATTATAATATGCACTAATTATCCACCTACGAGTAATGACTAACAATATGTAACCAGCATGACGAAGTTTCTTATAAGTATAAATAAGAAGATTGCATCGAGTGCGACACATTGTTTGTAGGTAAAAGCAAAGAGTCTGTGATAAATGTAAGCTCCTATAAGCCATTAATAGGGTTGCAAGCGAACCAAGAATTTGACGAGCTACTCGTTGCTCAGTTCGTTAAAACTCAATATTTGTGATTGTTTAATTAACTAATAAAATAAACTTGAATAATATTTTAAATGCTCGATCCTTAAATAAATATGCTTGAATACTAATTTGTTTGGCTCATTTATGTTTTTGAACAACATCATTTAAAGCTCGTTGACAAGCTTAATATTAGGCTTGATAAGAAGCTCGATAAAATATTGATTCATGTACAAGAGACATTTCACATTTGTCCATATTTTCTCGATTATTTGTTTGAAATATTAATGAACAAATATAAGATGAATCATAGATCACTTGTTCATGAATGAGCTCATTTAGTAGCTAAAAAAAATTAGTTATATATGTTCATGAACTTGCTTATTTGATAGCTCAAGAATACTTGTTAGATATGTTCATTCTTATTTGATATTTTTAAAAAAGTTTGCTAAATATGTTCACGACTATGCTCGAAGTAATTGTTTGTTAGGAGGTTCGATAAAGATCATTTGTTAAGTTAATGAACATTTAGAAGTAGAGCTTGTTTATAGCTCATTAAGGCTAGCTTATTTGTTTAAAGCTCGATAAGCACCAAATAAACTTAACATGAATACTCATTAATTTAAATGAACTAAACATGAACACAAACAATAAAGCTCGAATCAAACACAAACCAAACTATAATGAGTTGATGATAAATGAACACAAACATGAACACTCATATACTCGCCTCGGCTCGATTCATTTGCAGCCCTAGCCATTATCAGAGATCCATCCTGCATATGAAATACTGCCTACAAAATTAATGAGCTTGTGATAAATGCAATCTTATATATACCATCTTAAGAAATTCATAATGTATAATGTGCTTGCCCATAAGAAGTGGTAAATGACCTGCAATACAGCTCTACTACAGACCTACAAGCCATAGTGGGAAATTTACAACAACAACTATAGATCACTAGTAAACATAAGTAGTAAATTTACGACCCTAGATTGACACACCAAATAAATTGGTCTACTTATAGATAATAGGTGGAAGGTTCATGATACATCATATAGTGTATCTATCGGTAGAAATATAATATAGTCGGTTGAATGTCGATGAAGATGATAACATACATAATATGAATGAACTAAACTATTTTTGTCAAGGCATAACAAATGAAATTCAATGTGATATTACATCACACCATTTGATCTGCAACACATTAAAAGCGGACAAAATGCGTCTATAATCTTCTTAATATAATACTTTGCACACTCAAATAATAATCATTTGTATAACTAACTAGTGCTAAACACTTCAAAATGCTCTCCTACATGCATTACAATAGTCAAAATATATCATTCAAGCATGTCATTCAACATTATAAAATGCATTATACTGCAGTAGTGCATCACACTGATATGCACATGCACTGTGTGCACATGCATTACAACATGCAAAACATATCATAGAAGCATGTCATTCAATATATAAAATATATTACAACATGATGATACATTAACATACAATCATATCATGCATATTCACATTATAAAATACAAAACACATCATGCATACATGGATGAGTAATGTTCAAATACAAGATACTAATATACATATATATCATACATATACACCATATGATATCTTAATGTAATATGCCATTACACTACATATTAAATGCATCATGCATTCAATGATATATACCTGTATGGGCCCTTGTGAGCATAATATATGCACAAATTTAATGTCTGAGGATGCTACGCAAGTTAAGAAATGAACTTAAGTTTGACCATGATTCTTCTATGTGAATAGATAGAAAATGACACGACTAATAGTATCAAATAAATATACGATCACGGCATCAGCCAAAATATTTATTTTATACGTTCATATTATATATTAAAGGTTTATAACAAGAAAAATTCACTAATAAATGCATAAAGCCAACAATGAACCTGATCCTCTATTTGTAAGTTGACAGTATCGACAATGTTCAACAAACCAAAGGAAATTGCACATAAATACCCTGATGATTGCCATGTTAATAAAAAATCTCAATCAAAGGGGACCCCAAGTATTTGAAAATTCCACCCAAATTCTTGTAAAAATTCAACACTCAAAATTCACTAAAACCTAAGATTTTTAAAATTGAAATAAAAATAACCAAATATGTAAAGCAAAATACATATCTACCCTCCGCAAGAGTTTGCCTAGGTGGATAAATATAAAAATTATAATAGCTCACAAGGAAAAATGTTGACCTCATTTTTGTATGAGGTCAAAGGGACCCATCTAGATCTCTAATGAATTGAATTGATGGTTAACAAGGCTCCAAGTGTCAACCATCTAAATTCTAGTTTAGGACTCAATTAATTCAAACCTCAAATAAATCCTGACCTCAAGTAAATCTTAATCTTAAATCAATCTAGATCTCAAATCAATCCAAACTTTAGTGAATCCATCTTTCTGTTAAATTTCAATCATATCTAGCCATTTATAGTCATCCATATGATCGTTATTGATATGGATAATTCAAATTCAAGCATTCAAATCAAAAACTCAGTTCAAACATAGAAATTCATATTAAATCTAGAGTTGAAGAAATCTTTCAATCCAGCTAGAAACATATCTCAAAGTCTTTTATAAAGTTAAAGAGAATCTCTCTACCTTTCTAACAATCCCAAAATCATCCAAATCCACCACAAGTTAGAAATAGTAAAATAAAAATAAAAGCAGCGTAAAAATAAAAGACACGAGATTTATAGTGGTTCGGTCAAACACGACCTACACCCACTCCCTGGAGGCACCCTCAGAGTATTGCATTAATACCAAAATTGACTCTCCTTTTTCACCCACAGCAAGGCGGAGAAGCCCTCACAAAGCTCTCTTCTACCACTACCCGGTGAGGCAGAGAACTGTCATCTTTTTACACTCTTCCAAGTATTGGCAGAGAACCATCGTCCTTTTACACTCTTCCCAGTGTTGGTAGAGAATCGTTCATCTTTTCACACTCTCCCAGTGTAGGCAGAGAATCCTTCATCCTTTCACACTCTCCTAGTGTGGACAGAGAACCCTTCGTTCTTTCACACTCTCCTAGTGTGGGCAGAGAACACTTCGGCTGTTCACACTCTCCATGTGTCGGCAGAGAACCGAATCTCCTTGACAGATCTTCTTCACAAGAAATTTAGAATGAAGAGATAAAAGAGTGAAGTAATCAAAAATCAAAAGTGGAGACTATTACCTTTGAGTACCAAGTGAAATCTTCACGCTCCAGCAGTAAGAATTCTCCTTCAAACACTCTCTCACACTCTCTCCTTGACTCTCCTTTCAATTGGCACGAAGATCAGTATGCAAAAAGATTAAGTGGCAGTTTATATTGGACTTTATATAGGAAAGACATAAAAAATTGTCCAAAAACTGCTAAAATTCAAGTTTGTCAGCAGTGGATCGTCCCGTACGATCATGGATCATCTCGGACGATGTTACATAATTCAGTTGGAAACGAACCTAATGTATATTAGTACAAACTAACTTTGTACACGATAATCGTCCCGTACGAACAAGGTTCGTCCGGTACGAACGGTTACACCATAGGTCGGTTCCAAAATCTATAGGAAGTCGCCAATTTTTTTAAGAGTCGGGTAGCTTCGTCCTGGGATGAATATGCGTTTGTCCGGATGAAATTTTTACATAGGACATTTCATCCTAGCATGAATATAAATTTCGTCTGAATAAAAATTTCCAGAGGACATTTCGTCCTGGGACGAATTAGAGTTCGTCTGGACAAAATTTTTCCAGAGAGCATTTCGTCTTGGAACGAATATAAATTTCGTATGAACAAAAATTTTCCAGAGGAGATTTCGTCCAGGGATGAATAAAAATTTGTCTTGGACGATCAGGACTTAGAAAAATTTTTGTCGCTTCTTGTTCATTCCATTGCTCTTCCGAGGAGATAACTGACTTGATCGTCCGTACGATCTGTATAAATTTTTTAAAGATCTTCTCAAGTGTGTGTGTGTGTTTATTAACTCAATTATAATCACTTCCTCTCAAACTTAATTCAAAGAAAAGTAAAGCTTTAATTTATAAAATATCTTATGTTGAATTTGATTTAAAATCATCAGTAGTTTGGAGTTAGATTTTCCTGAAAGTGTTAGTTCACATAAGAGCAAAAAATAAATCTTCCAAAAAGTGCTAGGAGATATCAACATATAAAATAATCATATTTGAAATCATCAAAACTATACAAGTTATAAGATTATAAAACATGCAAATAGCAACTCTCTTAATAATCTCCCCTTTTTGATGATGGCAAAACAATTATTATTTATATAATTTCAAATTCTAAGAATCTCCTAAACTCCCCTTGAATTGATGATCATATGAAAAATAAGGAGGCTTTGCACAACAATTTTAACTTTTTCTCTTTTTTTTTTTAATTTAAAAAATGCAACAAAAACACTACTACGAAACAGAAATACGATACGAACAAGGAAAAAAAATGAGTGAAAAGATATGAACAAACAATATTTTCTCCCCCTTTTTGACAACGGTAAAAAGAGAATAAGAAAAAGACCATAAATGTAAGCAGACATATGATAATTCTTTGATAATTGATCCTTGAAAGTGATTGAAATAAATTTTGCAAATAAAATCAAAACATTAGGCAAATTATAGTAATTCATAGAATTTAAGAAGAGATATAACATTGATAATAAAAAGTATATATCAAAAATATGAGTCAATTTAGACACTAAGATAGAGAAAATCATTGCAAAAAGGATAAATAAAAAAATTGTATATTTCAAATTTCAATATATAATATAAATGTAGAGAAGGTTAATTTGAATTAAGAGAGTAAAAGATTATGGAAAGAAGTAACTACCACATGTGGAACTTTGCGCATCTTTTTCAAATTTGTGACACATTTTTATGCATCTTTTCATTTGTGGGCTTATTTTATGCCTCTTTTTAAAATTTAAATTTTTTCACATTCATTTTGATTTTTGTACATTTGTACATTTTTTCAAGAGTAATCGTATTCTTTCCAAAATCAATAATAAAAAATTTCAAATTTTTTTAAGTGCATAAATATTTATTGATAAGTAAAATATAAAATAACAAAATATCATAATTGCAATAATAATATTAGACATTAATGTAGTCTAAATAAGTGACATGAAAATTGACAATCTTAATTACAACAAGTTATAAGCAAAATTTAAATTTAGAAAAATTAGATTTTCTAATGAATTTAATTTTAACTTGCATTTCAAAGTATATCACTCTTAAGATCAAAAATTATAACGATTGTCATATGGACTAACACATATTTCAAAAATAAGATTAAATAAAAAATAGGATAACTTATATTGATATCAAAATAAATGATATTACAATCTTACCAAATGATATCAATATGACATAAGATTCAAAAACAAAAACATCTAATGAAAAGAAAATACATCACATTTTCCTAAAACATAAAACTAACACATCAACTAAAGAAAATAATAAAAACAAGTACATGTGTCACTCAGATGGACCCTGATCTGGAGGATGAGGAGGAGGTGCAGCACCAAAGAAGTTGAAATAGCTACTCATCATAAGCATATTGGAATTTGTATCGTTTATATGTTCTCACATAAATCTCATATCTTGAGTGTACTGTATATCCTGATGCTGCATATGAGCTTCAATTTGATCAAACCTTTGATCAAAGTGAGTCTCTAAACTGTCAAATCTTTGAACCAAATCCTGATAATTTGGTTCATTAGCAGGTACATGTGCAGCTTCATGTTCTTTCTCAGTATCACTAATGACATGTGTTTTACTTGGTTCTTCTTTATCGAAGATTACTCTAAATGATCCATCATTGTAGTAGAGCACTTCTTCAAAATCTAGATCAGGATGAATCAAATTGTATTTCTTATCGATAATGTAGGCAACCAGATGTCCTAATGCAATGTTCTTCTTTCTTTTATGTTCGACATGACCAATTTCAGAGAGTTCATAAAGATAAACAAGGATTAGTTGGGCTTCATCTATAGGTTCTTTAGTCATGATCAAGAAGGTTACTATAGAAAGAAGAGGAATAATGTTGATTATATCACCAGCTTTAAGAATTATAGAAGTTCTAAGAATATGTTGGATGATACGAGCATTACAAATGAGACTGGATATTTTAGGCATATGCTCGTTAAAAATGATTCATCTAATCACTGTATTAATTTCAGACCATTCGTATTCAGAAGTGGTGGTCAAGGTATGTGCTCTAGCTCCCTCAGTCCTTAAGTTCAAAAAGATTCCTAAGTCAGCCTTGGTGATTTCAACTTTTTTTTAAAGACATAGGGACAGATGACAGAATGGTCGGAATTGAAAGACATGTTCGCTAGGAAATAGTGAAAGGTTTCTTTGTTGTAGAGATAAACTAGGGTGAGGATGAAACCAAACTGAGTTGAAGCAAGCAAGTTCATTACTTGAAAGGTCAGTTGTTCCTGGATAAGAACTCTAGAGGGTGTGATCTTAGCGGACACGAATCTTGGGAAAGACTCTTCATCGGCTTTGGAAAGAAAGTTATCGGAAGAGTTTTAAGGATGTCCCTTGGCTACAATATTTTGACGCTTTCTTGAACTTGCCATTGGAAAGGATCTAAACGACGAAAGGTTTTGAAAGTGATGTGTGAGTGTGACTATTAAGTACAAAAGCCTGCCAATTTATTAAAAAATGACTGTTCGTACAGACGCAATTTTACGTTCGTCCCGTACAAATTAGACTCGTCCCGTATGAAAAAATTTCGTATGGACGAATGAATGCGTCCAAAATAAAATGGCTTTTTGTAATCACACAACTTACGAAGCATCCTTTCGTACATACTTTTGACCAAAATGATCGTACAGACGAACACGTGTTCATCCTAGATGATCAGAACTTATGATCGTTTTAATGGCAGATGAAACCGTCCCCTCCATTGAACCGACATGTGTTCGTCCGGACGAACCAAAGGTTCGTACGTACGAAATATAGCATTAAAAAACTACCTTATCTGTTTAACTGTCATTCAATCGTCCCGTCGTTTGAACAATTTTGTCCTGGACAATCGTACAGACGAAGTGAACATTAAAAACTGAAAAAACTGCACGCAAACGGTTCAAAATCCTTCAGTTTGACACACGACACAATTCGTCCCGTACGAAAAAATTTTGTCCCAGACGATTGTAACTCAAAAAAAATTTAAATACAAGCACTTAATCAAAACTAAAACACAAGCACACTAAAAACGTAATGAAAAATGAAAACAAAAACTCAATATACAGAAAAAAAATCACAAAACACAATTATATACAGAAAATTACTAACTAAAAATACACATCAATGTTGTAGAAAAAATATTTTTATTAAGCATTCAAATCGATTACTCCAAGCCTTGTTCTTAATGCACTGAAGGTATCAAAGGCTAAAGGTTTTGTAAAAATGTATGCAAGTTGATTTTTAGCATAAACATGGGTGAGTTCAATTTCTCCTTTGGATACATTATCCCTTATGAAATGATGTCTTATGTCAATATGTTTAGTTCTTGAATGTTTAATAGGATTTTTAGAAATACAAATAGCACTAGTGTTATCATAATAAATTGGAATAATGCCTATAGTTAATCCTAAATCAATCAACTGTTGTTTCAACCAAAGTACTTGTGCCACATAACTTCCTAATACAATGTATTCAGCTTCTGCTGTAGATAGTGCTACTGAATTTTATTTTCTACTAGACTAAGAAACTAAATGTGATTCTTTTGGATCTGATTGAAATCTAGCACATAAACAAACATTAAACATGATATCTGGTCGGCTAGCAATCAAGTAAAGCAAAGATCCAATAATCCCTCTAAATTTTTGTTGATCAACAGATTTTCCCTTAGAGTCCATATCCAACTGAACTGAGGAACTCATAGGTGTACTAACAGGTTTAGCATTGTCCATTTCATATTTTTTGAGGATGTCCTTAACATACTTTGACTGACTAAGAAATGTACCTTCCTCAATTTGCTTAATGCTAAATCCTAGAAAGTAACTTAAATCTCCCATTTGACTCATCTCAAATTCACTACTCATTATTTTAGAAAAATCATCACAAAGATTTTTATTTGAAGATCCAATGATGATGTCATCCACATAAATTTATACAATGAGTATATCCTTTCTAACTTTCTTCAAAAAGAGAGTTGTATTCACACTTCCTTTTCAAATGATCTTTCAAGTAAGAATGTGCTTAATCTATCATACCAAGCCCTAGGTGCCTGTTTCAGTCCATATAATGCCTTTTTCAATTTGAAAATATGATTTGGGTATTTAGAATTTTCAAAACCTGGTGGTTGTTCTACAAAAACATCTTTTTGAATTACCCCATTTAAAAATGCACTTTTTACATCCATCTAATATAATTTAAATCCTCTAAAACAGGCAAAGGCTAGCAAAACCTTAATTGCTTTAAGTCTAGCTACAGGGGCAAAAGGATCCTTAAAATTAATTCCTTCAATCTGATTATACCCCTTAGTAACTAATCTAGCCTTATTTCTAATGACTACTCCTGAGTCATTCATTTTATTTTTGAATACTCACTTAGTTTCAACTACACTTTGATCCTTTGGCCTTATAGTTAATTTTCAAACTTTATTTCTTACAAATTAATTTAACTCTTCTTGCATGACCAAAATCCAAAATTCATCCGAAAGTACTTGATCAATATTAGTGGGCTCTATTGTAGAAATGAAGGCTGAATGATTGACTTCTTTGTTTAATCCACGCCTAGTCCTTACACCCTCACTAGGTTCACCAATTATCAACTCCTTTGGGTGGTTTTTAGAAAATCTCAAATCTCTAGGCAAAGAATTTTCTATCTCCAAATTTTCTTCCACATTTTCTTCTAAATTTATTTTATTAATCTTTTGGGAGTTATCCTCAATCTCATCTTCTACAATATTTGGCTCTTCCAAATTTCCAGATTCATCAAATACAACATGTGTAATCTTCTCAATTACCAAAGTTCTTTTATTGAATACTCTATAAGATTTTCCAACACTTGAGTATCCAACAAAAATTCTTTCATCTGATTTTGAATCAAATTTTCCTAAGACATATTTTTCATTGTTATGTATAAACACCTTGCAACCAAAAACATGCAAATGAGACAAATTAGGTGTTCTTCCTTTTAGCAACTCATAGGATATTTTATTTAATTTAGATCTCACATTCACCATATTAAAAACATAACATGCAGTACTAACCGCCTCAGCCCAAAAGTATTTAGGAAGTGAGTATTCTGCCAATATTGCTCGGGCAGCTTTTATTAATGTTCTGTTTTTTCTTCGACTACCTCATTATGCTAAGGGGTTCTAGGTGTAGAAAAGTTGTGATCAATTCCTTTCTCCTTACAAAAATCCTCAAATATTTCATTTTCAAATTCTCATCCATGATCACTTTGTATAATCATGATTTCACACCTAAGTTTTCTTTGAATCCAAGTCGAAAAATTTATAAATTCATCAAATGATTAACTCTTTGGAAATAGAAATCTAACCCATGTGAATCTTGAGTAATCATCCATAATCATAAATCCGTATACGTTTCCTCATAGACTTACAGTTCCAACTGGTCCAAAAAGATCTATATGCAAAATCTCTAATGATTTACTAGTTCTAAGATCATTATTGGATTGAAAAGAGGATTTCACCTGCTTTCCTAATTGACATGCATCACAAAGGTGGTCTTTAGTAAAGTCTAGTTTTGGTATACCTCTCACTAAGTTCTTTTGGGTAATTCTCTTAAGAATTCTCATGCTAGAATGACAAAGTCTCCTATGCTTTCATCAGAAATAGTTTTTAAACAAAAAGTAGTAGGAGTTTAAATACAATTCAAGTCTATCATATAAATATTGTTTACCCTTTTACCTTTCAAAATATCATTTCCATTTAAGCTTAAAATGCAGCTAGTATGAAAAAATTTTACGTAATATCCTTTATCATATAGCTGACTTATACTTAACAAATTATGCTTTAAGCCTTCTATCAATAACATATTTTCAATATAAAAATTCTTTAGATTTCTAATCATACATGTCCCAATCACCTTTCTTGTGGTGTTATCTCCAAGTGTAACCTTGTCTCCACTCCTAACTTCCAGCGATATGAATTGTGTAGTATCTCCAGTCATATGCTTTGAACATCCGCTGTCCAGGTGCCATATACTCTCACGATGTCTTGTGTGAGAGCAACCCTCTTCTTGATCTGCCTGATCAAGATTATCGGCCATTAAGCATAGATTAATGACTTCCTCTTCCTTTTTTGTCTCTGACGAGTCCGAAGCTGAGTCCGCCCAAAAAGCTCTTTGAAATTTCTTCTTGTCCTTTTTCACAGAAGGTTTCTCCTCTACCCTCTCCTTGCTAGGAGTGACTTTGAGTTTTGGGCAATCTGTCTTTATATGTCCAGGTTTACTGTACTCATAGTAAATAACATCATTTGAAACTTTTGCATTTTTATTAAATTTACCTCTATTCCATTGCTGACGTCTCTTCTACTTCCTCTTCAGAAAGCTTCTGAATTATCTAGTCTTTAATGCGATGCCGTCTTCATCCTCAGGTTGTGAGTGTTCACTCTCAGACTCCTCCACTTTCAGTGCTATGTTCTTCTCCTTTCGTGGTTCACCTGCATCAATCTTTCTTTAGCTAACTCATTGCTCGTAAGTAGTTAGCAAACCAAGAAGATTGTCAATAGAGTAAATGTTTAGATCTTTAGACTCTGTAATTACAGTAATTTTAGCATCATAAATAGTAGACAAACAACGAAGAATCTTATTAATCATTTCAGCATTCGTTAGTTTCCTACCTAATGCATGTAAAGAGGTGATTATTTGTGTGAATCTTGTGTACATATCAGAAATGGATTCATTAGGTTTCATGCGAAACAGTTCATAATCATGCAACAAGATATTAAGTCTAGATTGCTTAACCTCATCAGTCCCCTCATATGTTATACAAAGTCTATCCCATATTTCCTTTTCACTCTTGCAAGTAGAAACCCGAATATAATCTTCTGATTTAAGTGCACAGAAGAGACTGTTCAAGCATTTGGCGTTTAGTTGTACTAAGTCACGTTCTTATACTGTCCAGTCCACAAAAGATGTTTCAATTCTAACTCTGTCAACTAGTCTAGTTAGTTTTGTATACCCTTCCTGAACTAAGATCCACATACGATAATCAAGTGACTGTAAAAATGTAGACATGCGTGTTTTCCAAAAATCAAAAGGAATATTATCAAATAATGGAGGTCTAGTTATAGAGGAACCCTCAGGTGTATTTCGGTTTCCAAATGTAGCCATCAACGTTAATAAAAAAGTAGTCTATACTTATAATTTTGAAACACTGCTCTGATACCACTTGTTGAAACTTATTCAGTATGAATTAGGTTGTTAAACCTAAGCTTATGACCCAGCGGTTAACCAAGAAGGGGGGGGGGGGTGAATTGGTATTTAAAAAATTTTACCCTCTTTTAAAATTTAAAACCGAGAATTTAACTTTAGTGAATTTTATAGAAAAAGTTTTTCAGCCACAAGTTAGAAACAGTAAAACAAAAATAAAAGTAGCGAAAAAATAAAAGACACGAGATTTATAGTGGTTCGGTCAAACACGACCTACATCCACTCCCCGAAGGCACCCTCCGAGTATTGCACTAATACTAATAGCGACTTCACTTTTGCACCCACAGCAAGGCGGAGAAGCTCTTACAAAACTCTCTTCCACCACTACCCGGTGCAGCAGAGAACCGTCATCCTTTTACACTCTTCCCATTGTTGGCAAATAACCGTCATCCTTTTACACTCTTCCCAGTGTTGGCAGAGAACCGTTCATCCTTTCACACTCTCCTAATGTAGGCAGAGAACCCTTCGTCCTTTCACACTCTCCTAGTGTGGACAGAGAACCCTTCGTTCTTTCACACTATTCTAGTGTGGGCAGAGAACACTTCGGCTGTTCACACTCTCCAAGTGTCGGCAGAGAACCGAATCTCTTTGACATATCTTCTTCACAATAAATCTAGAATGAAGAGAGAAAAGTGTGAAGTAATCAAAAATTAAAAGTAGAGACTCTTAACTTTGAGTACCAAGTGAAACATTCACGCTCCAATAGTAAGAATTCTCCTTCAAATACTCTCTCACACTCTCTCCTTGACTCTCCTTTCAATTGGCACGAATATCAGTATGCAAAAAGATTAAGTGGCAGTATATATTGGACTTTATATAGGAAAGACATAAAAAATCATCCAAAAACTCCTAAAATTTAAGTCTGTCAGCAGTGGATCGTCCCGTACGATCGTGGATCGTCCCGTACGATCGTGGATCGTCCCGTACGATCGTGGATCGTCCCGTACGATCGTGGATCGTCCCGTACGATCGTGGATCGTCCCGTACGATCGTGCATCGTCCCGGACAATGTTACTTAATTCAGTTGGAAACGAACCTAATGTATATTGGTATGAACTAACTTCATACATGATAATCGTCCCGTACGATCAAGGTTTGTTCGGTACGAACAGTTATACCATAGGTCGGTTCCGAAATCTACATGAAGTCACCAATTTTTTTAAGAGTCGGTTCGCTTCGTCCTGGGATGAATATACGTTCATCCGGGCAAAATTTTTACAGAGGACATTTCGTCCTGGCACAAATATAGATTTCGTCTAAACGAAAATTTTCCATATGACATTTCGTCCTAGGTCGAATAGGAGTTTGTCTGGACAAAATTTTTCCAGAGAGCATTTTATCCTGGCACTAATATAAATTTCATATGAATGATAATTTTTTAGAGGAGATTTCATCCTGGGATGAATAAAAATTCATCATGGACGATCAGGACTTAAAAAAAAAAATTGTCGCTTTCTGTTCGTTCCATTGCTCTTTCGAGGAGATAACTGACTTATTCGTCCCGTACGAACAATGTTCGTCCCCGTACGAACTATGTTCGTCCCGTACGATCTGTATAAATTTTTTAAAGATCTTCTCAAGTGTGTGTGTGTGTGTGTGTGTTTATTAACTCAATTACAATTACTCTATCTCAAACTTAATTCAAAGAAAAGTAAAGCTTCAATTTATAAAATATCTCATGTTGAATTTGATTAGAAGTCTTCAATAGTCTGGAGTTAGATTTTCCTGAAAGTGTTAGTTCACACAAGAGCAAAAAACAAATCTTCCAAAAAGTGTTAGGAGATATCAACACATAAAATAATAATATTTGAAATCATCAAAACTATACAAGTTGCAAGAATGTAAAATATTCAAATAGCAACTCTCTTAACACTTCATACCACCCTATATAAGTCAATGTGTCAATTAGGATCTACTATAGATGTTGGACCCAACTACTTAAAACTTAATTAAACATCCCCACCACTCTTTCATAAATGACATGACTCATGATTCCAAAGTGACTAGGCAGTTAGTTGGCCCCCCAATCTAGGCTAGGGTAAGTTTAGATTTGCACTGCATTAGCTAGGTTCAGGCTACTTGTTTTTAGTGCCCAATTTAGATTTAAGTTTTGAGGTATGTTCAAACTATAAGATATCAATCTTCTAGGAATATAATCTCAATATTCTAATAAAATTAATAATTCAAAATAAAACTTCTCCTTCAAATTAAAATTTAAAGCCCAATATATAGGATAGATTAAGGTGTTTCTAAATTGTTTCAAAATCCTAAATCACATCCTACTTTTCTTCCATTGACCTTTAAAATAGGTGTTTTAATTTAATCCAATCCCAATTGAATTTTCAATTCTCACTCATTTAATATCAATCTTTGAAAATTCGTTAAATAAAATTTCTATAATAATTTTAATCGAGAATATCTATATAAAATATTAATTTCCTATGATGTAATTAACTACAATGACATGTGCTCGTAGGAGATTTGTAACTCAGATCAAATTTTGAAAATTGAGTTTTTTTTTTTAATTCAATTCATTATCTTTGGAAAAATCAAAGTCAATGATCATTGTCATTATATTCAAATGATTGATAGTAAACGATATATTCTTTATTTGAGAAGATATATTGTTATATTATCATGATTTTGATTATGAAATTAATAATCCCTTATTTAGATTATTATAGTCAAATACTCGATCAAATATCACTTTAACCCTTCATGATCATATGTGGTTCTTTCTTGAGTTTGACTACGATAATCAGGATAAACTTATAATTTTATAATATGAACCTATTAGAGAATGATATTTTTGCCTCCAGAGATGATATATTATTCATAATAAAGTGTTCGATTTCAAAACTAAAATCTCATAAATTAAATTCTCCCAAAAAAAATTAACATTTTAAAATTCAACTTTTTCAACTCAAACAAGTAAATATTTGATCGAGAATATCACTAGAATTTATTCACAATTCGTTTCTTGCTATTAAGGATGTGCCATGTGTCATCTAATTAGTGTTTTCTCCACAAAATGACACCACAAGTAAACGGTTATGATCGAGGCCCTCTGACCGAGTGGTTTTGCCGTCAAATGGCACCATTAAATTACGATCATAGTCAGAGTTTGTATGTTCCCCAAAAACATTAAATTTTGAAGTAATAAATCAATAGGATAAAATCGATAGGACACAAATCCTCTGTTAGCTATGCTGGATTAATTCAAATTTGTCCTTTTAGATAAATATTCACCACATGTCTATATGGTACTCTTGGATAAAGTAACCTATGGTTGTCAATAAGGATCCTTCGGTTAGGTTGGATCGACTACCTCCTCTAATTAAGTTGACTAGGGACCATGATGACTCGGGAGATGACGGAACCATGAGATCTTGATCGGGTCTATTATTATTCCCCCACCATTTGTTTTAAGTGCAAGCTGGTGAATTTTTAATTTTAAATATTAATTTTTCAAATACCTGATCATGCTGCTATTATATGTCGGATATTACTTATATGTTTGACGACTAACATTAATCGAAAGTTCTCTCTCACCATCAAGAGTGGTAATTAACTATAGGGGCTTGCACCTATAGGAAACATGAACTCAGATCATAAAGTCCTAGCAAAATGAGGGCGAGGGTAATGTCTTATCTAAAACCCAACTTGCCTTATGAAAATTTGCCTCGGAACCTAAATGTTTATACTCTCCTCGATGACCCAAAAAAGAGACAGGGGTCACGGAGAGGCTAGGGCATGAATTTCCAGAGCCCACAAACTTCCATCAATCTTTACATTTATAATACAAAAAATATACAAAAATTTCAAATAAAAACAACTATTAAAAAAAAACATCACATATATGTGAATCGACAATGACTTCCTCTCGCACACTGGAAATCCAAACAACTCAAAGGATAGAGGCGACTTGAGTGGTTGCTTTGAGAAAGACTATGGAGAAATGAGAGAAGAGAAGATAAACATACATGCAATTTCTTATTCCATCTAAAACAACCGCACTTGTTCTCTTAGATAGCTTAAATACACACATATGCACATGCACACACACATGAGATGAAGTCAAATGAAAGCTTTCTCAAATTAATGAATTCTTTTACTTCGTTTGGGATGAATTTTTTACTGCTTTCTAAAACAACTTTTTAGTAAAAAAATTACTTAAATTATAAATTTTTATATTAGAAAACTTTTTTAATTTTTTATTATACTAGAAAGCTACTTTAAAAAGCTGCCCCAAACGAAATCTTAGTAAAGACGAAGAGAAGATAACATGAAATTTTTGGATTTCAATTCATGACCTTCAAAATTAGGCCTAAGCTCCATAAAACACATTAAAAGTCAAATTGATATCACCAAAAATCAATCACCATCACTAAAACTCATGACCAAAATAATAAATTATGAATAAAAATATTATATTTGTGATTTTAAAATTCATAAACAAAATATATTTAAAATAATTTTTAAATACATTTTTTAAGCAACCTCAACCGAACTTAGAAATTCAATAAGACAAAAATTATGTTACACGATGGACATTTTAAAAGAATTGGTGATGTTGAAGAGAAAATGAGCAAATATAAATGATAATAGATTGAATTTATTTATTAGCAGAATAATGTTATAAAATTTAGATTTAAAATTGGATATTCATTATTGATAATTCAAAATAAAAACTTAAATCATGATCTATTAATAAATGTAACGAAGGTTATGTTTGGGATGACTCAACGAGGAAGATCTTAAGGTGAGCAATTGCTTATTCATATTTTTTTTCTTTAGATATATATTTTAATTGTTTTATCCACATTCAATAAATATATTTGTCTAGATTTTAAAAAATTAATTTATTTTCTATTTAATACATAAAATTATATATTTCACAATCATATTTTGCCCATCCTAAAAAGGCGGTTGGTTTCGTCTCTCGGTACCGCCACTGAGATGGCTTAAACGTTTTATGAAATTGATTGTGAACTTTCTGTGGAGAAAATAATTTTATTATCATGAATATAAAAATTAACATCCTATTATTAAATTTTTGAAAAGATAATAAAAAAATAATAGGAAAATAAAAAATAATAATACTTCCTGGTAAACAAAACATCAATATTGTTCCAAACATATCACTTTAAAATAGGCGATTTTTACGACTAAGTATGATTAGAGCAGTAATTAGTGGATTAAGCATATTTTTTTAAAAAATTTAAAAGTAGGAATAATCGCCCATTGAACGAGCGATTATATTTAATGTAAATCGCCATATAACAGGCGATTTACTAAAGACCAAAGTCGCTATATATATATAACAGGCGATTTACTAAAGACCAAAGTCGCCTATTAGACGGATGACTTTGGCCTGTTTAAAATCGACGGCCGAAGCCCTAGTCCGCATCTGAGTCTCTGTTTCCCCTCTCTGATCCCATCGACAGCCGCTCTTCACCGCCAGATTTCACCATTTTAGGTAAGTTGGTGTGTATTTTTTGTTAAAAATTTATATTTATTTATTCCTTTCCTAAATAGAATTTAGAATGAGGAAAAAAAAGCACAATGTAAAAGTGTAGAATGAGGTGATTTTAGGTGACGAGCTATGATTTTGAAACTTTCACTAAGGAAGTAATTTAGGAAGGAATTGATTGCAAATATTAGTGTTGTGAGTAAACACAATACACGAGTTATGATTTTTTAGATGTTTGATAATAAGTCAAAATACATGAGTAATGTTTATATAAATAAGCCCTTGGTCGTGCATCGACTTTGTAAATTTGCATTAGTTAAAAAATTTTGATATTTATTGTTGAATGCTTCCCATTTGTCTCTGAGTTGTGTATGTTGTGACTTATAATTTTTCATTATGTAGTACCCAAATTATTTATATAAACATATCTTTAACAAAAAAAAAAAGGAATATTATTATTATTTTGAAACTTCCACTTAGGGACTAATTGTAAAACATATGTAATAAAGTATTACGTATTTTTGTTAAAACAAATGTTGATAATTAAATCATTATTTATTTGTATTAATAATAAATACTTATTTTTAATAGATATCATATAATTTTTTATATTATTAGTAAATATAAATAAAATGAAAATAATTCCGAATTTTGTGTTAACTTTTTATGATTAATTTTACAATTTATAACATTTATATTTAGCATTTATATTTAAATTTATAACATTTTATTTAACATTTTAATGATTAATATTACAATTATAACATTTATATTTAACTTTTTATTATTAATATTACAATTTATAACTTTTATATTTAACATTTATATTATAAGAAATATTAATATTACAATTTATAACATTTATATTTAACAAGTTAATAATAATTTTTGTGTGAAATATTATTAATTAATTTTCTATTGGAACATAGTGTGAAATATTGTGAAGTTCACGATTGTATAGATGAAATAAATATATCGTTTGAAATTTAAATGTAGGTATTCAAAATGAGTGCACGACCACCATCTTTTATGTTGTTATATGATAGAGAGTTATCATTAGATGGTAATTTTTCGCCAACATATATTGGTGGTAAATGTCGGCCCCTAGAAGTTCCATTCAACTCGACTTTGAAGCAGTTGAAGGATCGAGTTCTCAAGGTCCTGAAGTTCGATCCCTCAAAGTTTATGGTGACCATTATGGGTCGTTTTTCAATGGGCAACCCATTCATGGCTTCGAAGCTTGAGAACAATAAAGGTTGTGAATTTGCATTATCATTGGTTGCTTCTGAAGTTTTGATTCTGTATGTGGAGGTTGAGAAAATTCATAATGATATTAATAGTGATGAAGATTTGTTGACTCAAATTCGCGATTCAGTCATACTAGATTATGTACATGAGATGCATGATGCGGCGGAGATGGCCTTTGCAATCCCAAGTACACATCTAGGTTATGTTAGTTGTGAAGGAAATATTGAATTTTTTAAAGTAAAATCTTAGTCATCATTATCTAATATTATATAAGTATAAATACATATCCACACCAACCTCATACCAAAAGAATTTGGCCGATCCTTATATAATCCCAACCTACTTCTGTTTTTGAAGTCAATGATATTAGATTATCTGCTCCTACTATCAATGATGAATGGTATGAGATAATGAGCAGTGGTTCAAGTGATGATGGGGATGAAGAGTTTGATGATATCCTCCATGATCCTACTGTAATAAATATTGGTGTTCAACCAAATACCAATGATATTATTCGTGATTACTGTATAAGGATTACAAATATAGACGAGGGCATGACATATATAATAATGAATATGTTGAGATTCCTAAGACTACTTATCAGTGGAATGTGGAGGTTGCATCTGATAGTAGTAATGTTTTTAGCATCACATATGATGAATTTATCATTCCAAATAAATTGGTAGAGTATGTGTTTCCGCAAAAAAATCTGAAATGCAATTTGCCTTGCAAGGTTAGTCAATCACAAATAATGTTCAATTTGTCGTTGTGGCTTTGAACAAACAAAAATTCATAGTTGCTTGTGTACAACATGATACAGTGTCAGTAAAGTATCCTTGGCATTTACATGCTAGCCTAAGCAAGCGATTCGGTGGGGTATGGAAGATAGCTACCATAAAAGGTCCACATACGTGCACGAACCTTATTCTTTAGGCATGTTACAGGCAATGTAATTTATAGTTCATTAGCTTCTTTATTATTCCAACTAGAAGAAAATAAATGGATATTAAACCAAGAGAAATAATTGAAAGAGTTGAGGCAAAGTTTAACATTAAAGTTTCATATATGAAAGCATGTGATACACGTCGACAGAAGGATATTAAAGTAGTATTTGGCAGTTGGGAAGAGTCTTACTGATCACTGAATTTGTTCATGGAAGTTATTGTTCAAGCTATGCCCGAAATTGTGTACAAAATCCAATCATCAAGTTCATATAGATTTCAAATGTTATTTTGGGCTTTTAGGCCATCTATCACTGGTTGGAGGTTTTGTCAGCCTGTCCTCAGCTTATATGGGACTTTTCTTTTGGGTAAGTATAGGTGAACATTACTCATAGCTATTGGGCTCGATGCGAATAACGGGCTTTTCCTATTAGCTTTTGGAATTGTGAAGTTAGAGTGCAATGATTCTTGGATATGGTTTCTTACCATGATTCATGATTTATTCTCTTCTGTTGCAAGTAAAACTAATATTTGTATCATATTTGATCGGCATGCTGGGTTGGTGTATGGATGTAGGGACATATTTCCTTGGGTAGCACACCATCACTATGTTAGGCACTTATGTGAAAATTTTAAGAAAGCTGTTCGCCAAATGGGAGTATCTGATATGGAGTTTTAATGCCAGAAAATATACACAGCTAGCAATACTGATGATGCATAATTATTCAATCAGAGCATGTTAGATATAATAAGAATAAAGCCTGAATTTCATTAATGGTTAGTTAAAAGGGATGTTTCAAAGTGGATCTTGATATTTGATGGTGGATTCCGTTACGGAATAATGACAATAAACACATCAGAAGCCTTTAATGGCATATTAAAGAGAGCTTGTGGGTTACCAGTGCAAGCTCTTATTATTGCCATATATTATATTAATATTATTTGAATGTTTGTTCATCGACTCAAGCTTATTAATACTGACGAACATCAGAGTAATAACAATTATTTCCCATGAGCCCAAGCTAAATTACGAAAACTTGAAAATAATGCAAGAAGAATATCGGAGCCTACACGGATTAATATGCATGAGTTTTAAGATTTTGATATGTCCTCAAGATCATACCGTATGGACGTTACACTGGGTGCTAGTAGTTTATGTAGTTGTAGGAGACCTGTTATTTATCACATTTCATGTGCCAATGTAATAAGTTCAACTACATCAGTTAGGATAAGTCATCTAGATTATGTTTCGAAGTATTATAAAATGAATAACTTTAAGATGACATACTTAAAAGAATTTCACACAATACCAGATAAGGAATACTTGCCCACTCATGATCTTGCTACTGGTTTGTATCCCTTGAACCCTCCAAACTTTAGAAAAAGGTCCGGTAGGCCTGAGATTAATCGATACAGAAACACAATGGATGAACTAAGACCTCAAAGTAGTAGAGTATGCAATTATTGTATATAGTTGGGCATAATAGAACATCCTGTCCAAAACGTCATGCAAAGCATTCGTGAAATTGGTGATCTGAAACTTTGTGATGTAGTTCCTTTACGTTCAAGTTATCTCAATATGATTTGTATGTGTTGGTGTGCAAGTAATGTAATATTACTTTGTTGTTTCTTTTATGTTTGGTGCTGAGAAAAAAATATTTGTAATGTACTTTATATTTTTCCATTCTCTAGTAGTAATATGAACAACTGTGTTTTGATTAAATGTTATTTTAGGCTTGTAAGTCTATAGATATTTCCAAGGTTATATTGTTTAGAGTAATTATCCTTAAAAGTTGATGCAATATATGCTAGATATAAAAAATAGGTGTAGCAATGTATCCTTAGTGGCGATCTGGATATGATGACAAATGGATTCCTCTAAAATGTACTCCATGCTCTTTTTTTTAATCTGTTTTATATGATTTTCTCATAAAATGATTAGACATATAAATATTTCTCAAAAAAAAAAAAAAAAAATGAAGTCATATCATTTTGATTTTATAAAGAATTTTAATTTTTTCATGTCCTAGAATTTTAAAGCATTGCTTATGTTGATTGAAAGCGAGTTTATTAAGCTATGTATTTTAAAGCATTTCTAGAATTTTAAAGTATTGCTTATGTTGATTGAAAGTGAATTTTAAAGCATTGCTTATGTTTATCAAATGCATGTGTATAAATATTTTAGGTGTCATTCAAAATGAAATTTTATTTACATGTAAATACTATATAGAGTTTGTGAGAATCAAGTACAAATAAAATTAATCATTATTTGAAAAAAATGTGTGTGAATGGGGTATGTTAACACTACTAAAAATCATGTTAATGTTAATTGCTTTCTTTTAATAGTTCATCATTTTGTTTCTCTTAATGTATTATTTACCAAATTTTATTATATAAACCAACTGTTCTTTGATTTCAAATTACATGTATTATTGCAGAAAGTCAACATGCAAGTCAAAAACGTCAAGCTAGAAAAGTTGTAGAACAGGGTGATGAAGAGCAGCAAAATGTGCCGATGGATCTAAATCCCAGCATTACCTCATTACGTGGGTCACACATAGCGGCTCATCCATATGAGGTATGATTATATTTAAAATATTATGATGATTGTCTGTCATTTAATGTTACTAATGCTCTTAAATCTTTGTGACATGTAGGGAACATTTTTTAAAGCTGCCTCTCATCTTCTTATGGTTCATAAGTGACCAATAAATTTTACGAGATTATGGAAGGCCTTCGAGTCTTAAGATTGGACTGTATTAGTTAGTTGTGTTACATCAAGATGGATCACAATCATCTTATAGCTTTGGTTAAGTATTGGTCGCCACAAATAAACTCATTTCACTTACCTGTAGGTGAAATGAGTATTACTTTACAATATGTTGCTCTGATATTGGGTATAAATATTAATGTGCTGGTATTGGTTGGGAACAATGTTGTCGACCCTAGTAGACGATGTGTTAGTTAGCTAGATTGATGTAATGATCTATTTGGGAAGCACCCTGAGCGAGATGTCATGTATCACGATCCATTCAACCCACGAGTCTCTTCAAAGTTCAGTATGGGACAGACACAGGCTCAAAGTTGCTTACCTTTGAGATGACTATGTTGGACATTCTATAGGGATTTCTATTTGGACTTGAACGAACTAGAATTTTGGTGGCATATTTGTGCGTACATTCTCTTTTTTATGGGAACTTATCTACTTCCGGAAATCTCAGGTTGTGAGATTCATTTGAGGTTCTTACATTTGTTAGAGGACTTAGGTTTATTCAGCACATACTCTTTAGGGGTAGTAATACTAGCCCATTTGTATAGGGAACTTGCTGAGGCAACAAAGCCTAAGAGGGAAAATATTACAGGTTGCATTTACTTGCATCAGATTTGGTGTTGGGAGCGACTTCATGTTGGGTGACCTGCACTGCACTTCATGTCCCACATCATGTCAGTTTGGATAGTCTTTCTATTGGCTTCAGGTAACCAACATAAAGATTTCTTATATATATAAATTTTAAATTGTCACGACCCGACCCGACGGAGACGGATCCCGCCCGAGCCGGATCGTGACACAACCTTCTTATCCAGGATCTGGCTTTGGAATTTGGTTACTGAACTGATCTTCCAAATACTTAAACTCAACAGGCACAAAAACACAAAACAACAGAGCTACTATAAATCATCAAACACAGCGGAACAAAACATCTATCTTTTCATTTCCTCAAAATAATCATCTACATAACAGTACATGGCTTTCAACAGAAAGAAAGACAGAACAGAAAAGCCATGACTGTACAAAAATCAAAAGTACAAAAGTACCTATACTGATCAGACTCTGAACTCTAGTCCTGGACTTCCTTCCCTTTCCCAGAACCTGAAAACCACCAGAAAGCAAGGGTGAGCTCAACAGCTCAGCAAAGCAACAAACCACCAATCTAAATTCTCAGAAACCAAAACCAAACTCATCAGACAGAAATCATATCAGAAATTGGAATAGAATCGGATCTCGAATCAGAACAGAATCGAAAATCAGAACTTATACGGACAGATATCAAATCAAAATCAGAGTCGTACAGATTAGATCACAGAACAGAATAAATCAACAGAGTCAGAATTATACAGAAATCAGAAATCAGAATTTGCAGATCATATCATATCAGAATCACAATTGCGTACAGAACAGATACAGAAAACAGAACAGATTCATATGTCATTCATAGCTTGCCCTGACACTGACGGAATCTCTACGGATTCCGGCCCCTTATGCCTCCCTTCCCAGACACTGACTGAATCTCATAGGATCCAGGCCCCTTATGCCTCCCTTTGTGCTCACGGCACCAGAACAGATGTGCTTATAGCACCAGAACAGAATTCATCGGATCCGGAACAGAACAGATATCAGATTTCAGATTTGAGCTCATTTCAGATTTCCCCGACACTAACTGAATCTCATAGGATTCAGGCCCCTTATAACTCCCTTTGTATAGCTTATACACATAGCATTTCAATTCAGAAGAAATCCGGAGAAATTAGAAATTACCCAAAAATTGGGCAGCACAACGGCAGTATACAGAATTTACACAAAATTTCCTGCAAAGAAAATTTACCGAATTCGCACAGAACATAGATAATCATATTCCAGAACATTTATTCTACTGCACAGAAAATTTACAATTTCACAGAAAATTATAGTCTACGAAAAACATCGCCGATTCAAAAATACCCGGACAAAAATCTTCGAAAAATAACCAAAATGTGCACACTCGGCACGTCAACAATATACGGAAAGTTACGCGGTAAAAACTGAACCAATCAAAAGATACGGACGAAAAACCATAACGGAAACGAAATCCGGACAGAAATTACCACCAAACGCGACGGAACTGAAAATTGAGAAAGGCGGAATGTGCCTTACCTCGAGCACAGCAATTTCCTGAACAGTCTCTTCGAACGAAAACGGCTCCGCGTCGTCCGAAAATCGACTTTTCCACAAAAGCCCTTGACTTTCTCTCTCCTCAGAAAAATCAGATATTTTTAAAAGATTTTTCTCTCTCTTCAAAATGACTGAATTCCCTTAAATCATACTCAGATCGACCCGGCCGATCGCGACATCGTCCCGGGACGATCCGACCAAAAGGATCGTCCTGGAATCTTCCCAGGGCTGTTGTCTGGCCGATATTTTCTACAGTGCCAATCGGCCTGGCCGATGTCTCCAATCGGCCTGGACGATGCCTACAGAAACTCACCTGGAACACTTCTGGGCAAAATCTGGAGCTCTTCTTCACTGATCGTCCCAGGACGATCCCAGATCGTCCTAGACGATACTGAAGCAGATTTTTGATATTACAATCTCCCCAACTCAGAAAAATGTCATCCTCGACATTATCCAACCCAAAAATCAGTCAGAACAAATACGGGTACGACCGTCTCATGTCAGACTCATTTTCCCAAGTGGCTTCCCGTGCAGTCCGGTGCTTCCACTGGACTTTAACCATCAGAATCTCTTTATTTCTTAACTTCCGGACGTCGTACGCCAAAATTAACTCTGGCTCTTCCTTGTACGCCAGATTCTCCTGAATCTCAACCTCATCAGCAGATACCTTCTTCCCAGAGTCTGAAACCCACTTCCTCAGAGTGGATACATGAAACACGTTATGCACATCAGGCATAGAATCAGAAAGTAATAACTTGTAAGCAGCTTTTCCAATCCTTTCCAAAACTTCAAAAGGTCCAACATATCTCGGACTAAGCTTGCTTACCTGACCAAATCTGCTCACACCTTTCATCGGGCTGACTTTGACATACACAAAGTCACCAACCTGAAACTCAACAAATCTATGCTTCTGATTGTAATACTTCTGATGTCGATCTTGAGCAGCTTTCAATCTTTCTCTTATCAAATTGATCTTCTGAGCAGTTTCATCAGCAAAAGTGGCCCCCAAAGCCTGTGTAATATCACAATCTGCTCCAGGATCGTCCAGGACGATCTGGATCGTCCTGGGACGATCAGTTGTAAATCAGCTCCAGATTTTGCCCAGTTTTGCTCCAGGTGATTTTCTGTATGTATCGTCCAGGCCGATTGGGGACATCGGCCAGGCCGATTGACACTGTTCATAAGGATCGGCCTGATCATCGCCCTGGAGTATCGGCCAGGCAATTTTGGTTTGGTCTGATCGTCCAGGACGATCTGGACGATCGGTCAGGCCGATCTGAAGAGGATTTAAGGGTTTCAGCCGATTTGAAGAGAGAGAAATAAAAAAATAAAATATCTGATTTTCAGCTCTGAGGAGAGAGAAAAAGAGAAATTTGGAAAAGTTGATTTCGGGAAGACGCGGAGTCGTTTTCGTTCGAAGTGACTGTTGAGGAAATTGCTGTGCTCGAGGTAAGGCACATTCCGTCTTTCTCAATTTTCAGTTCCGTCACGGTTGGCGGAATTTTCTGTCCGGATTTCGTTTTCGTTACGGTTTTTCGTCCGTATCTTTTGATTGGTTCAGTTTTTACCGCGTAAGTTTCTGTATAACGTTGCCGTGCCGGGTGTGCACGTTTTGACTATATTTTGAAGATTTTTGTCCGGGTATTTTTGATTCGGCGATGTTTTTCGTAGACTACAATTTTCTGTGAAATTGGAAATTATCTGTGCAGTAGAATAAATGTTCTGGAATGTGATTATCTATGTTCTGTGCGAATTCGGTGAATTTTCTTTGCATGAAATTTTGTGTAAATTCTGTATACTGCCGTTGTGCTGCCCGATTTTTGGGTAATTTCTGAATTGTCCGGATTTTCTCTGAATTGAAATGCTATGTGTATAAGCTATAAAAAGGGAGTTATAAGGGGTCTGAATCCTATGAGATTCAGTTAGTGAAACGGGAAATCTGAAATGAGATCAAATCTGAAATCTGATATCTGTTCTGTTCCGGATCCGATGAATTCTGTTCTGGTGCTATAAGCACATCTGTTTTGATGCCGTGAGCACAAAGGGAGACATAAGGGGCCTGGATCCTATGAGATTCAGTCAGTGTATGGGAAGGGAGGCATAAGGGGCCGGAATCCGTAGAGATTCCGTCAGTGTCAGGGCATTTAGCTATATGTATCTGTTCTGTTTTCTGTATCTGTTCTGTACGCAATTGTGATTCTGATATGATATGATCTGCGAATCTGATTTCTGATTTCTGTATAATTCTGACTCTGTTGATTTATTCTGTTCTGTGATCTGATCTGTACGATTCTGATTCTGATTTGATATCTGTCCGTACAAGTTCTGATTTCCGATTCTATTCCGATTTCTGATCTGATATCTGTCTGATGAGTTTGGTTTTGGTTTCTGAGAATTTAGATTGGTGGTTTGTTGTTTTGCTGAGCTGTTGAGCTCACCCTTGCTTTCTGGTGGTTTTCAGGTTCTGGGAAAGGCAAGGAGGTTCAGGATTAGTTCAGAGTCTGATCAGTATAGGTACTTTTGTACTTTTGATTTTTGTACAGTCATGGCTTTTCTGTTCTGTCTTTCTTTCTGTTTAAAAGCCATGTACTGTTCTGTAGATGATTATTTTTGAGGAAATGAAAAGATAGATGTTTTGTTCCGCTGCATTTGATGATTTTAGTAGCTCTGTTGTTCTGTGTGTGTTTGTTGAGTTAAGTATTTGGAAGATCAGTTCAGTAACCTAATCCAAAGCCAGATCCTGGATAAGAAGTTCAGCTCGTCGCGATCCGGCTCGGGCGGGATCCGTCCCCGTCGGGTCGGGTCGTGACAAGCTTTTGTGGTATCAGAGCATTGGTTTTGGAAACTGGTTGAATTGTGAAACAGAGCTCTAGGAAGTGATCAGTGAGTCTGTCTGGGGGTAGTTTTGGGTCGTTTTGCTTTTTATTGTGTTGTTTTTGTGTTATTTTTGTGATAGTTTTCCGGATTTTCTGGATTTTTCTGTATGGATCAGCCAGACCCAGACATGACAGACGGGCAGAGTGCAGATCAGGCAGCACCAGTGGGGAGTACAGCCCCAGTGGTCGGTGCTGATACACTTTCACAGTTTGCTTCACTTGTTGCTCAGATGATGAGCGAGACTCAGAGCAGAGCTTTTACTGTTAGATCTGAGGACATTGATCGACACCTGCAGTTATTTTTGAGGTTGAAGCCTCCGAGGTTTGAGGGCGCTTTTGAGCCCAGAGCAGCCGAGGAGTGGCTGAGGAGATTGGAAAAGACTTTTGACGGGATATAGTGTCCTGCAGACAGGAAAGTTCCGTTAGCTATTTTTCTGTTGGACGGAGAGGCTGAGCACTGGTGGGACGGCCAGCAGGCAGCCAGATTTCAGGGTAGACTGAACTCTTTGATCACCTGGGAAGAGTTCACTGAAGTATTCCGAGATTGGTTTGTTCCCCCTTCTGCACGATAGCAGATGCAGGAGAGTTTTCTAAGGCTAGTTCAGGGGAGCAAGACGGTGATGCAGTACGAGGCTGAGTTTACTGCATTAGCTAGATACGCTCCGCAGCTGGTTAGCACTTCTGCTGAGAGGTGCTACAGATTTCTGAGAGGATTACGAGACACTTTGAGGCAGCCTTTGATACCATTCAGGATCACTGATTTCTCTGAGCTTGTGGAGCGAGCTCGTCTGATTGAGAATGACATGACGGCTACTCAGCAGCGGTGGACTGCGAGCAGGAAGAGGTTTGGAGGTGAGACTTCTGGCAGTGGTTCCTCTGGGAAGAGGAGATTTGTTTCTGGATCTGGATCTGGAGATTCCAGAAGGAGTGGAGGGTCGTCTGGTACTGCTACCAGTACGACTAGTTCTGGATCTGTTAGTATGGCACCTGTGTGCCAGAGTTGTGGACGACGACACCATGGCCAGTGCTACAGGATAGCTGGTCTTTGTTTCAGATGTGGTCAGCCGGGACATAGGATTGCAGAATGTCCACATATGGGATTTGAGCAGCGATCTGAGGGCTTAGTCAGACCTGTCGGTTCAGCAGCAGGAAGACCGAGGACTGTTCCTCCACGCCCTGAGGGATTTACTGGTAGAGGTGGTAGTTCTAGTTCTGCACCACGAAGACCACCTACGATTCAGAGGGAGCAGAGTAGTTCTGTTGCTTCAGCTCCTGTTCCAGTTCAGCCACGAGTCTACAGCTTGAGTCAGCAGGAGGCTCGAGATGCTCCGGATGTTGTGACAGGTACGATTTACATTTCTGATCAGCCCTGTCGTGTTTTGTTTGACTCTGGAGCGAGTCATTCTTTTCTGTCCGAGCACTGTTTTGAGATTTTACATTTGGATTCGATGGTTTTACCGGTTTCTTTATCTGTGATTTTACCGGCTGGGAATCCATTGATTGCTCGACAGTTTTGTTTATGTGAGATTGAGATTTCTGGCAAGAAGTGGAAATCAAGTTTGATTCGATTACCGATTTTTTTGTATGATGTGATTCTGGGAATGGATTGGTTGAGTCAGTATGAGGCTCAGATTGACTGTCTGAAGAAGCAAGTGAGTTTGTTTGTGGCTGGAGAGAGAGTTGTATTTCAGGGATTACGAGGTGTTCTCTCCAGTCTGATTTCTGCGTTGGAGGTGAGTAGAATGTGGAAGAAAGGATGCCCAGTATTTTTGGCTTCAGTGCGGGATCTGAACCTGGAGGTTGGTTCTGTTTCTGAGATCCCAGTGGTACGGGAGTTTGCTGACATTTTTCCTGAGGAGTTGGTTGGTTTACCTCCGGATAGAGATGTGGAATTCTCTATCGATGTTTTTCCGGGTACCGCTCCGATATCGAAAGCTCCGTACAGGATGGCACCGAAAGAACTTTCTGAGTTGAAAGTTCAGCTTCAGGAGCTGGTTGACAGAGGTTTTGTGCGCCCTAGTGTTTCACCCTGGGGAGCACCTGTTCTGTTTGTGAAGAAGAAGGACGGTACACTCCGTATGTGTATTGATTACAGAGATTTGAACAAGGCTACAATCAAGAACAAGTATCCTTTGCCTCGGATAGATGACTTGTTTGATCAGCTTTCCGGATCTTCGGTATTTTCGAAGATTGATTTGAGATCCGGATATTATCAGGTGAAGGTAAAGGAATCTGATGTGGTGAAGACTGCTTTCAGTACTCGGTACGGGCACTACGAGTTCTTGGTTATGCCTTTTGGGGTAACCAATGCGCCTGCGATTTTCATGGATCTGATGAACCGAGTATTCAGGGAGTATTTGGATCAGTTTGTGATCGTCTTCATCGACGATATTCTGGTGTATTCTGCATCTGAGGATGATCATGCCAGACATTTGAGGATTGTGTTGGAGACTTTGAGGAGGCATCAGCTGTATGCCAAGTTCTCCAAGTGTGAATTCTGGCTGAAGAGCATTTCTTTTCTAGGGCATGTGATTAGCGGAGAAGACATTTCTGTAGATCCCCAGAAGATTCAGGCGGTTGCTGATTGGCCAAGGCCGACTACGATATTTGAGGTACGTAGTTTCTTGGGCATGGCCGGGTATTACAGGAAGTTTGTGAAAGGATTTTCGCAGATTTCGACTCCTCTGACGAGACTGACTCAGAAGTCAGTTCCTTTTGTTTGGACACCGGAGTGTGAAGCTAGTTTTTAGAGATTGAAGGATTGTCTGACTTCAGCTCCAGTGTTAGCACTTCCGTCAGGTACGGAGGGTTTTCAGGTGTTCAGTGATGCTTCACTGAAAGGACTGGGATGTGTCCTGATGCAGCATGGTCAGGTAATTGCTTATGCTTCGAGACAGTTAAAACCACATGAGAAGAATTACCCGACGCATGATTTGGAGTTAGCTGCAGTTGTTTTTGCTTTGAAGATTTGGCGTCATTACCTGTATGGCGTCAGATGTGAGATTTTTACTGATCATAAGTGCCTGAAGTATATTTTTACTCAGAAGGATCTGAATTTGAGACAGAGGCGGTGGCTCGAGTTGATCAAGGACTATGACCTGACTATTCAGTATCAGCCTGGGAAGGCTAATGGGGTAGCGGATGCTTTGAGCAGGAAGTCTTCTGGATTATCAGGTATTCAGCTTACCTGTGATGACTTTCTGATTCGTGATTTGGAGAGATTGCAGTTGGAGGTGATTTCCTCCAGTGATTTGGAGTTGGCTCAGATGAGTATTCAGTCTTCTTTGGAAGCACGGATTCAAGAAGCCCAGAAGTCAGATTCTGATTATTCGAAGTTGATAGCTCAGATTGGATCTGGTAAGACTCCTGAACTTCGAATTTCTGATTCTGGTGCTATTTTCTGTAAGAACAGGTTGTGGGTACCTGTGTCGGAAGATTTGAGGCGGGAGATTCTGTATGAATCTCATCATTCATGCTACACTGTTCATCCAGACAGTGGTAAGATGTACGCTGATATGAAGCTTTTGTTCTGGTGGCCTGGGATGAAGAAGGATGTGGCGGAGTTTGTGTCGAGATGCGAAGCCTGTCAGTTGGTGAAGGCAGAGCATCAGCGACCAGGTGGACTATTGCAGTCGTTGCCTATCCCTGAGTGGAAGTGGGAGGAGGTAATAATGGATTTTGCGATGGGTTTTCCTCGATCACGACAAGGACATGATGCCATTTGGGTAGTTGTGGATCGATTGACGAAGTCAGCCCATTTTCTTCCGATCAGACAGACGGATTCAGTTGATCGCTTGGCACAGATATATGTGAAGGAGATAGTCAGATTGCACGGTGTGCCTCGAGTGATCGTATTTGATCGAGATGGACGCTTTACTTCCAGACTTTGGAAAGGCATTCAGCAAGGCTTGGGTACGAAACTGCATTTCAGTACAGCCTTTCATCCTCAGACCGACGGACAGTCTGAGAGGACTATTCAGGTATTGGAAGACCTGTTGAGACTTTGTGTTCTGGACTTTAGCGGAAGCTGGGAAGATCATATTCCGCTGATTGAGTTTGCCTATAACAACAATTTTCAGTCCAGTATCGGTATGGCACCGTACGAGGCTCTGTATGGCAGGAAGTGTCGTACTCCTTTGACTCTGACGGAGGTCGGAGATAGACAGGCTTTGGGTGCCACTTTTGCTGATGAAATTGCTCAGAAGATCAGTTTGATAAGAGAGAGATTGAAAGCCGCTCAAGACCGTCAGCAGAAGTATTATAATCAGAAGCACAGATTTGTTGAGTTTCAAGTCGGTGACTTTGTGTATGTCAAAGTCAGCCCGATGAAAGGTGTGAGCAGATTTGGTCAGGTAAGCAAGCTTAGTCCAAGGTATGTTGGACCGTTTAAGATTTTGGAAAGAATTGGAAAATCTGCTTATCGCCTATTGCTTTCTGATTCTATGCCTGACGTGTATAATGTGTTTCACGTATCCACTCTGAGGAAGTGGGTATCCGACTCTGGGAAGAAGATATCTGCCGATGAGATTGAGATTCAGGAGAATCTGGCGTACAAGGAAGAGCCAGAGCTTATTTTGGCGTACGACGTCCGGAAGTTAAGAAATAAAGAGATTCCGATGGTTAAAGTCCAGTGGAAGCACCGGACTGCACGAGAAGCAACTTGGGAAAAAGAGTCTGATATGAGACGGTCGTACCCGTACTTGTTTTGACTGAGTTTGGATTGGTTAATGTCGAGGACGACATTTTTCTGAGTTGGGGAGATTGTAATATCACAATCTGCTCCAGGATCGTCCAGGACGATCTGGATCGTCCTGGGACGATCAGTTGTAAATCAGCTCCAGATTTTGCCCAGTTTTGCTCCAGGTGATTCTGTATGTATCGTCCAGGCCGATTGGGGACATCGGCCAGGCCGATTGACACTGTTCATAAGGATCGGCCTGATCATCGCCCTGGAGTATCGGCCAGGCGATTTTGGTTTGGTCTGATCGTCCAGGACGATCTGGACGATCGGCCAGGCCGATCTGAAGAGGATTTAAGGGTTTCAGCCGATTTGAAGAGAGAGAAATAAAAAAATAAAATATCTGATTTTCAGCTCTGAGGAGAGAGAAAAAGAGAAATTTGGAAAAGTTGATTTCGGGAAGACGCGGAGTCGTTTTCGTTCGAAGTGACTGTTGAGGAAATTGCTGTGCTCGAGGTAAGGCACATTCCGTCTTTCTCAATTTTCAGTTCCGTCACGGTTGGCGGAATTTTCTGTCCGGATTTCGTTTTCTTTACGGTTTTTCGTCCATATCTTTTGATTGGTTCAGTTTTTACCGCGTAAGTTTCTGTATAACGTTGCCGTGCCGGGTGTGCACGTTTTGACTATATTTTGAAGATTTTTGTCCGGGTATTTTTGATTCGGCGATGTTTTTCGTAGACTACAATTTTCTGTGAAATTGGAAATTATCTGTGCAGTAGAATAAATGTTCTGGAATGTGATTATCTATGTTCTGTGCGAATTCGGTGAATTTTCTTTGCAGGAAATTTTGTGTAAATTCTGTATACTGCCGTTGTGCTGCCCGATTTTTGGGTAATTTTGAATTGTCCGGATTTTCTCTGAATTGAAATGCTATGTGTATAAGCTATAAAAAGGGAGTTATAAGGGGTCTGAATCCTATGAGATTCAGTTAGTGAAACGGGAAATCTGAAATGAGATCAAATCTGAAATCTGATATCTGTTCTGTTCCGGATCCGATGAATTCTGTTCTGGTGCTATAAGCACATCTGTTTTGGTGCCGTGAGCACAAAGGGAGACATAAGGGGCCTAGATCCTATGAGATTCAGTCAGTGTCTGGGAAGGGAGGCATAAGGGGCCGGAATCCGTAGAGATTCCGTCAGTGTCAGGGCATTTAGCTATATGTATCTGTTCTGTTTTCTGTATCTGTTCTGTACGCAATTGTGATTCTGATATGATATGATCTGCGAATCTGATTTCTGATTTCTGTATAATTCTGACTCTGTTGATTTATTCTGTTCTGTGATCTGATCTGTACGATTCTGATTCTGATTTGATATCTGTCCGTACAAGTTCTGATTTCCGATTCTGTTCCGATTTCTGATCTGATATCTGTCTGATGAGTTTGGTTTTGGTTTCTGAGAATTTAGATTGGTGGTTTGTTGCTTTGCTGAGCTGTTGAGCTCACCCTTGCTTTCTGGTGGTTTTCAGGTTCTGGGAAAGGCAAGGAGGTTCAGGATTAGTTCAGAGTCTGATCAGTATAGGTACTTTTGTACTTTTGATTTTTGTACAGTCATGGTTTTTCTGTTCTGTCTTTCTTTCTGTTTAAAAGCCATGTACTGTTCTGTAGATGATTATTTTTGAGGAAATGAAAAGATAGATGTTTTGTTCTGCTGCATTTGATGATTTTAGTAGCTCTGTTGTTCTGTGTGTATTTGTTGAGTTAAGTATTTGGAAGATCAGTTCAGTAACCTAATCCAAAGCCAGATCCTGGATAAGAAGTTCAGCTCGTCGCGATCCAGCTCGGGCGGGATCGGGTCGTGACAGCCTGCCTATCTCCGACCTCCGTCAGAGTCAAAGGAGTACGGCACTTCCTGCCATACAGAGCCTCGTACGGTGCCATACCGATACTGGACTGAAAACTGTTGTTATAAGCAAACTCAATCAGCGGAATATGATCTTCCCAGCTTCCGCTAAAGTCCAGAACACAAAGTCTCAACAGATCTTCCAGTACCTGAATAGTCCTCTCAGACTGTCCATCGGTCTGAGGATGAAAGGCTGTACTGAAATGCAGTTTCGTACCCAAGCCTTGCTGAATGCCTTTCCAAAGTCTGGAAGTAAAACGTCCATCTCGATCAGAAACAATCACGCGAGGCACACCGTGCAATCTGACTATCTCCTTCACATATAACTGTGCCAAGCGTTCAACTGAATCCGTCTGTCTGATCGGAAGAAAATGGGCTGATTTCGTCAATCGATCTACAACTACCCAAATAGCATCGTGCCCTTGTCTAGATCGTGGAAAACCCATCACGAAGTCCATTGTTACCTCCTCCCATTTCCACTCAGGGATAGGCAACGACTGCAACAATTCACCTGGTCGCTGATGCTCTGCCTTCACCAACTGACAGGCTTCGCATCTCGACACAAACTCTGCCACATCTTTCTTCATCCCAGGCCACCAAAACAAAAGCTTCATATCAGCGTACATCTTACCACTACCTGGATGAACAGTGTAGCCTGAATGATGAGATTCGTACAGAATCTCCTGCCTCAAATCTCCAAACACAGGTACCCACAACCTGTTCTTACAGAAAATAGCACCAGAATCAGAAATTCAAAGTTCAGGAGTCTTACCAGATCCAATCTGTGCAATCAACTTCAAATAATTAGAATCTGACTTCTGGGCTTCTTGAATCCGTGCTTCCAAAGAAGACTGAATACTCATCTGAGCTAACTCCAAACCACTAGAGGAAATCACCTCCAGCTGCAATCGCTCCAAATCACGAATCAGGAAGTCATCACAGGTAAGCTGCAAACCTGACAATCCAGAAGATTTCCTGCTCAGAGCGTCCGCTACCACATTCGCCTTCCCAGGCTGATACTGAATAGTCAAATCATAGTCCTTGATCAACTCGAGCCACCATCTCTGCCTCAAATTCAGATCCTTCTGAGTAAAAATATACTTCAGGCTCTTATGATCAGTAAAGATCTCACATCTGACGCCATACAGGTAGTGACGCCAAATCTTCAAAGCAAAAAACTACTGCAGCTAACTCCAAATCATGCGTCGGGTAATTCTTCTCATGTGGTTTCAACTGTCTCGAAGCATAAGCAATTACCTGACCATGCTGCATCAGGACACATCCCAGTCCTTTCAGTGAAGCATCACTGAACACCTGAAAACCTTCCGTACCTGACGGAAGTGCGAGTACTGGAGCTGAAGTCAAACAATCCTTCAATCGCTAAAAACTAGCTTCACACTCCGGTGTCCAAACAAAAGGAACTGACTTCTGAGTCAGTCTCGTCAGAGGCGTCAAAATCTGTGAAAATCCTTTCACAAATTTTCTATAATATCCGGCCATGCCCAAGAAACTACGTACCTCAAATACCGTAGTTGGCCTTGGCCAATCAGCAACTGCCTGAATCTTATGGGGATCTACAGAAATGCCTTCTCCGCTAATCACATGCCCCAGAAAAGAAATGCTCTTCAGCCAGAATTCACACTTGGAGAACTTGGCATACAGCTGATGCCTCCTCAAAGTCTCCAACACAATCCTCAAATGTCTGGCATGATCATCCTCAGATGCAGAATATACCAGAATATCGTCGATGAAGACGATCACAAACTGATCCAAATACTCCCTGAACACTCGGTTCATCAAATCCATGAAAATCGCAGGCGCATTGGTTACCCCGAAAGGCATAACCAAAAACTCATAGTGCCCGTACCGAGTACTGAAAGCAGTCTTCACCACATCAGCCTCCTTCACCTTCACCTGATAATATCCGGATCGCAAGTCAATCTTCGAAAATACTGAAGATCCGGAAAGTTGATCAAACAAGTCATCAATCTGAGGCAAATGATACTTGTTCTTGATCGTAACCTTGTTCAAATCTCTGTAATCAATACACATACGGAGTGTACCGTCCTTCTTCTTCACAAATAAAACAGGTGCTCCCCAGGGTGAAATACTAGGACGCACAAAACCTCTGTCAACCAACTCCTGAAGCTGAACTTTCAACTCAGAAAGTTCTTTCGGTGCCATCCTGTACGGAGCTTTTGATATAGGAGCTGTACCTGGAAAAACATCGATAGAGAACTCCACATCTCTATCTGGAGGTAAACCAACCAACTCCTTAGGAAAAACATCAACAAATTCCCGTACCACTGGGATCTCAGAAACAGAACCAACCTCCAGGTTCAGATCCCGCACCGAAGCCAAAAATACTGGGCATCCTTTCTTCCACATCCTGCTTACCTCCAACGCTGAAATCAGACTGGAGAGAACACCTCGTAATCCCTGAAATACAACTCTCTCTCCAGCCATAAGCAAACTCACTTGCTTCTTCAGACAGTCAATCTGGGCTTCATACAGACTAAGCCAATCCATTCCCAGAATCACATCATACGAAGAAATCGGCAACAAAATCAAACTAGATTTCCACTTCTTGCCAGCAATGTCAATCTCACACAAACAAAACTTGCGGGCAATCAAATTACTTCCAGCCGGTAAAATCACAGACAAAGAAACCGGCAGAGAAAACAAAGGCATCTGGATTCGGTCAAAACAATGCTCGGAAAGAAACGAGTGACTAGCTCCAGAGTCAAACAAAACACGACAGGGCTGATCAGAAATGTGAATCGTACCTGTCACAACATCCGAAGCATCGCGAGCCTCCTACTGACTCAGACTGTAAACTCGTGGCTGAACTGGAACAGGAGCTGAAGTAATAGAACTACTCTGCTCAGAGGGAGTCGTAGGTGGTCTCCGTGGTCCCGAACTAGTACTACCACCTATACCAGAAAATCCCTCAGGGCGAGGAGGAACAGTCCTCGGTCTTCCTGCTGAACCGGCAGGTCTGACAAAACCCTCAGATCGGTACTCAGAACGCCGATCAAATCCAGTCTGTGGACATTCTGCAATCCTATGTCCCGGCTGACCACATCTGAAACAAAGACCAGCTATCCTGTAGCACTAGCCATGGTGTCGCCGTCCACAACTCTGGCACACAGGTGCCGTACTGACAGATCCAGAACTAGTCGTACTGGTAACAGTACCAGACGATCCTCCGCTCCTTCTGGAATCTCCAGATCCAGATCCAGGAACAAATCTCCTCTTCCCAGAGGAACCGCTGCCAGAAGTCTCACCTCCAAATCTCTTCCTACTCGCAGTCCACCGCTGCTGAGTAGCCGTCATGTCATTCTCAATCAGACAAGCTCGCTCCACAAGCTCAGCGAAGTCAGTGATCCTGAATGGTATCAGAGGCTGCCTCAAAGTGTCTCGTAATCCTCTCAGAAATCTGTAGCACCTCTCAGCAGAAGTGCTGACCAGCTGCGAAGCGTACCTGGCCAATGCAGTAAACTCAGCCTCGTATTACATCACCGTCTTGCTCCCCTGAACAAGCCTCAGAAAACTCTCCTGCATCTGCTGTCGTGCAGAAGGAGGAACAAACCAGTCTCTGAATACCTCAGTGAACTCTTCCCAAGTGATCAAAGAGTTCAGTCTGCCCTGAAATCTGGCTGCCTGCTGGCCATCCCACCAGTGCTCAGCCTCTCCGTCTAACAGAAAAACAGCTAACGGAACCTTCCTATCTGCAGGACACTGCATTCCATCAAAAGTCTTTTCCAACCTCCTCAGCCACTCCTCAGCTGCTCTGGGCTCAACAGCACCCTCAAATCTCGGAGGCTTCAACCTAAAAAATAACTGCAGGTGTCGATCAATGTCCTCAGATCTAACAGTAGAAGCTCTGCTCTGAGTCTCGCTCATCATCTGAGCAACAAGTGAAGCAAACTGAGACAGTGTATCAGCACCGACCACTGGGGCTGTACTCCCCACTGGTGCTGCCTGATCGGCACTCTGCCCATCTGTCATGTCTGGGTTTGGCTGATCCATACAGAAAAATCCAAAAAATCCAGAAAACTATCACAAAAACAACACAAAAACAGCACAATAAAAAGCCGAACGACCCAAAACTACCCCCAGACAGACTCACTGATCACTTCCTAGAGCTCTATTTTACAATTCAACCAGTTTCCAAAACCAGTGCTCTGATACCACTAAAAAGCTTGTCACGACCCGACCCGATGGAGACGGATCCCGCCCGAGCTGGATCGCGACACAACCTTCTTATCCAGGATCTGGCTTTGGAATTTGGTTACTGAACTGATCTTCCAAATACTTAAACTCAACAGGCACAAAAACACAAAACAACAGAGCTACTATAAATCATCAAACACAGCGGAACAAAACATCTATCTTTTCATTTCCTCAAAATAATCATCTACAGAACAGTACATGGCTTTCAACAGAAAGAAAGATAGAACAGAAAAGCCATGACTGTACAAAAATCAAAAGTACAAAAGTACCTATACTGATCAGACTCTGAACTCTAGTCCTGGACTTCCTTCCCTTTCCCAGAACCTGAAAACCACCAGAAAGCAAGGGTGAGCTCAACAGCTCAGCAAAGCAACAAACCACCAATCTAAATTCTCAGAAACCAAAACCAAACTCATCAGACAGAAATCATATCAGAAATTGGAACAGAATCGGATCTCGAATCAGAACAGAATCGAAAATCAGAACTTATACGGACAGATATCAAATCAGAATCAGAGTCGTACATATCAGATCACAGAACAGAATAAATCAACAGAGTCAGAATTATACAGAAATCAGAAATCAGAATTTGCAGATTATATCATATCAGAATCACAATTGCGTACAGAACAGATACAGAAAACAGAACAGATTCATATGTCATTCATAGCTTGCCCTGACACTAACGGAATCTCTACGGATTTCGGCCCCTTATGCCTCCCTTCCTAGACACTGACTGAATCTCATAGGATCCAGGCCCCTTATGCCTCCCTTTGTGCTCACGACACCAGAACAGATGTGCTTATAGCACCAGAACAGAATTCATCGGATCCGGAACAGAACAGATATCAGATTTCAGATTTGAGCTCATTTCAGATTTCCCCGACACTAACTGAATCTCATAGGATTCAGGCCCCTTATAACTCCCTTTGTATAGCTTATACACATAGCATTTCAATTCAGAAGAAATCCGGAGAAATCAGAAATTACCCAAAAATTGGGCAGCACAACGGCAGTATACAAAATTTACACAAAATTTCCTGCAAAGAAAATTTACCGAATTCGCACAGAACATAGATAATCATATTCCAGAACATTTATTCTACTGCATAGAAAATTTACAATTTCACAGAAAATTATAGTCTACGAAAAACATCGCCGATTCAAAAATACCCGGACAAAAATCTTCGGAAAATAACCAAAATGTGCACACTCGGCACGTCAACAATATACGGAAAGTTACGCGGTAAAAACTGAACCAATCAAAAGATAAGGACGAAAAACCATAACGGAAACGAAATCCGGACAGAAATTACCGCCAAACGCGACGGAACTGAAAATTGAGAAAGGCGGAATGTGCCTTACCTCGAGCACAGCAATTTCCTGAACAGTCTCTTCGAACGAAAACGGCTCCGCGTCGTCCGAAAATCCACTTTTCCACAAAAGCCCTTGACTTTCTCTCTCCTCAGAAAAATCAGATATTTTTAAAAGATTTTTCTCTCTCTTCAAAACGACTGAATTCCTTAAATCATACTCAGTTCGGCCCGGCCGATCGCGATATCGTCCCGGGACGATCCGACCAAAAGGATCGTCCTGGAATCTTCCCAGGGCTGTTGTCTGGCCGATATTTTCTACAGTGCCAATCGGCCTGGACGATGCCTACAGAAACTCACCTGGAACACTTCTGGGCAAAATCTGGAGCTCTTCTTCACTGATCGTCCCAGGACGATCCCAGATCGTCCTGGACGATACTGGAGCAGATTTTTGATATTACATAAATTCTCAACATGATATGATTAAATTATATTTCTTTATGTTGGTGGAACCAGGAGTTTATAAGACAGCTCCTAGCAAGTAGCCTCAACAATTATAAAGATGAGTTAGATGGACTTTTAAATAGTCAGGTTAGCATTATTATTAGTAATATAGAAGTTATGTTACTTAAATTATAATAGTTTCAATTATCTGAAAAAAAATTGTTTGCTTTGGCAGGTGATTTGGGAACCGTACACCACAGAAGTTTGATCTCAAGTTGTTGATGTATGCTTATCAGGATAAGCAATATGGTTAGTTCGTGTGCCTCTTATTTGTTGGACTCAGGTGGAGTGGCACCTCCCAAATAGAGTTGTTCGACAGTTTGGGCTTATTCCTACCATGGAGGTTCAACCTATAGAGCTAAAATTTGAACGAGTAGATGGGCGTGATAAAGTTGATATAGATTGGATGGTGTACAACCTACCTTATATTGTTGTGGGAGGACAGAAGAGCATTCATCATTGAAGGAATTACTATTGAACCAGATAGTGAACACTTCATTCAGGAATACCTATAGTGGTTCAAGTCCTAGGTGACATTGCACATGTTGAAGCCACCAACAACACCACTGACTACATACTACCCCAGAGCACCTTCAGAGCGATATTTGGTAAGTAATATCAATGTGTTATATATTTCATTTCTTAAGAATTTTGACCTTATAGTAGTTTATTTTTTTTCCTTCCCTTAGCGTAATTTCTTCCTGGAGATAGAGTGGGAAGTGTTACCTATGGTTGGTTTACATGACTACAGCAATGCCGATAGTGTTATTAAGAGAATTGCTGAGAAGATAGTGGATTTGCGTAGAGAGGTTAATATTCCTAATGATATGTACGGCACCTTCAGTCGAGTGACAGTTGATCCTCAATCTATATATGTAGGACCATCATCGTATGAAGATTTGGGACCTTCTCAGGCTTTTTTTACTGAGTCGACTCAGTAGTCTACACCAGCCTGGTACCCACATGAGTATGTTCCAGACAGTACGTTAGCAGGAACAGTTGGGGTAGGGCAGCAAGGCGTCTTCGGGGTCAAGCATCATGTGTTACGTGACATGCATGTACGTCCACCACAGCATATGAGTTTACTTACCTTTCTTTTAGCTAACGTAATATGCACTTCACTTATTAAATGTTAAATTAAGTAAATCAAAATTTATTTGAAAAATGATGAGATTATCTAAAATAGAATAATATCCATCAAATAATAGAAATGAGCATTAAATCATTCTATAAAGTACACTTAATGTAACTCGAAAGTACCAACTCGACAACACACTCAAACAACAACTAAAAATTATTAAACTACGACACATAATTAACTAAATGATAAGCATACCCTCATTTATTGTTAACCATCATTTGAATGCAAGCTTGAATTTGAGTTTGAGTAGGACAACAATTGAATTTGTTCTTAAACCAAATATGGACACATTGCCAGTCTGAAACACTTAGAAACTCCTTTTTTTTCTACCAGGAAGAGCAATCAAGTTATTCTACGTTTTGTCGAGGAATGCATCAGCCGCGGGATGCCATTTCTTGTAAAGGATGCATTGAGGTATATTAGATGTTGGGTTTTCCACAATCATATTAAAGGACCCATCTTCATGGCGTCCTATTTCAGCTATCTATCCTTCAAAACCTTAATAGGAGCTAGATGACCTCCTAATTTTTGAAATATCTTTTGCAGAATTCCCCAACCTGCATCATTCAAATCGGCACCATCCTTCTCATCAGAAATATTCATAGCTTCGACGTGTGCATGCCATAATAAATAATCTTCCATATCTGACCAGAAATGTATACAACAACGATAAATGTCATTTGATATTGCCATCTCTTCTAACCCCTCATCAGTGAAATGCGCTAAGCATTCCCTCAATCGAGTATTTCCCTCCATAATCATTTTCTTTGAAGGGATTTTGGGAGTCCTATACTTTCCTTCCCTCCATCGATTGCTGCCCTCCATTATCGTTTGCTTAGAAGGATGGATGATGTGCTCTATTTATAAGAGCATTAAAAAAGATTATATTAATTATAATATTTTGTCAATACAGATTGATATGACAATACATGATTTGACAGCTCAAAATGATGTGATAATACATAGTGACGTTACAACAAAAAAACTGATTTTTCAAGACAAGTAGATGAGACAACACATGTTTATTTATAAACTAATAAGAAAAATTACTCATCAAACATATAAATATTATTTTAAAATAGATGCATAACTTGGAGTTGAGTTTCCCAACACATACTAATATATATTATCTATCAATATGAATTGAATTCACAACACCTACTGCTATGTCAAATTAAAGTGATTTGACAACACAGTAATATATATAATATGTCAATATAAAATGAATTCACAACACCTACTGAGTTGTTAATATAATTTGATGGGACCTTACACCTTGTAGATGTAGAAGTAATTTAACAATACAAGTTATCAAAAATAATTTCATAAGACAAGGCATTTTGACTGATTTCACAATACAAGCCAGAACAACTACTTTAACAAAATAAGCCTAGATAATAGAAACTGCATAAAGGATAAAAACATTAAGTTAACATAGATTTTCTAATTCCTAAGTAACATATGTAAGCGTGATTGGAGTTGTGTTTATGTTGGACAACATTTCATATCGAGCTCGAACTCATATTGTAGGTCTTGCCAGTCCTCAACATTGAAGAACTGTCTGAGCTGACCATCAGGTAATACATCCTTCATCCGATCTTTATAAAAATCTATAATGTGCTTATCAAATCTCGAATGCCAACTACAATATAGAATGACATTCTCAATGTCAAGGTGACTGCAGTCAATATATGGAGGGGAATGACTGCTATGTCTATGACGTTTCATCTCATGGTACAACATCTGTAAGAAATGAGGGCTGACAAGGTGACAATTCTCTTGGCGAAATCTAATTTGAAGAGATTTTCAACAGACGACATTTAAGAAATCTATTGTCCTATAAAGTTTAACCTTAATTAACTCCGAATGCATATTCCATAGGTAATAATCCTTATCTTCTGACCATTCGTGGACGCAACACCGAAAGATCTCATTTGCATTCGCTTGTTGCTCCAACGGACTGTCACTGGCTCGTGCTATACAAGCATGTATTCTTCGTCTTGCATCATCAAAATTTTCTTTGTTGGGAACACCATTTAACTTCTCCATAGTTGGCCAAAACATTCTGAATAGCTCAAGTATCTCTACAAATATATTTCATGTCTCTTCTTAGCACTCTTTAAATAAGAGAGAGTCATGATATTCAACTATCACATGTAGTCCTACAACACAATAAAACTTGATAGGTCATCTGATGGGATAGAGTGCTGCTAGTGAAATGAATGGTCATTACACAATAAATGAGACGTTATAAGGATCCTATGATCCTAATGATTTTTTTTTTTTTTTTGACAAAATAATCCAAACTTTTGCTCATGACATAATTGAATGAAAAAATAAGCAAATTCTTCATAAAGAAATTTTGAGAAATAAAATTAATGCTATAATTATACTATTATTTTGAAAAAATCTAATATTGATAAATATATACCATGTTAATATATTACAAATTATTAGAACTTTTTTGTATATGCGTTATTACAAATTTAATGCAATATAAGTTTAATACTTTATTTATATATATATATTCATTCTAAATCCAATGCACAATTTATCTATGTGGTCAATTAAAGGGGCGATTTACAAGTCGCCCAAACAACGAGCGACTTGTTTAAGACGACTAACAACGGACGACTTTTATAATGGCTACTTGACACATCTCTGTCTAGTCAATCTAAGTCACCAATTAAAAGGGCGGTTATGACTATTTTTAATTTTTTTAGTATGCTTAATTACTTAATTAACTTTTAATGGTGCTTAGAGTGAAATATTTGATTTAAAAGTTAAAACTACTCATGCGTATACTCACAAATCAAACCTCCGCAAACACATCCTTCCCACTTCTAATCCAGTATCTGCCCTGAAGTAGCTTTCAGTTAAACCTAATGGTGGAGCCACCACTGCCAAACACACCAACTAACGGCGCAAATCCAGCTTCCTCCGGGCTCTAAGCGGCAGCGCCGTCCTAGAGTCCGCCTCGGCTAAATCGGTAATCAGTCTACCCCTATCGTCCATGAATCTCACTACCGTGATGCCAAGAAATGGAAAGTATCCTTATCGTCAGCCTCTGCTGCTGCTCTTTTGGCGAATTTAGGCGTGAGGCAACCTTCGAAGGCCCGCCCACTTACCTAAATCGGCCCCAGCGAACCCCACGATTACTCATCTGTCGCTGCTGACAGCAGGAATCTAAAAAACATACTTGCCGTCGGGATCTGGAGGATTAGCAGGTAGGAAGGAAGTGCTGGTCACGGATGACTATTCCTTCAGTTCGAGCTGGTCCTAGAAGGTTGATTTTGAGCAGAAGTCTTCGACTTGAAATCCAATGTCGAAGAGGGGCCCGGGCATGGTGGTTATCGGGGGAACTACGACAATAGTGCTCTGAGAGCCCATCCAATAGGAGGGATACAAGCGAGGCCACCGCCATTGCCCTTGAAGCAGAAGACCCTTCAGAGATGGACTGGGGGAATGGGACAACTAGAACTGAAAGTTTCGGTTTGTGTTGGACGGTGTGGTAAAATTGGCTGAATCAAATGGGCCTTGGTAGTTATGCTTCAGTTTTCGAGTTTTTTTTTTTGGGAATCAGTTTTTCGAGTTAAATGAAGTCGATGAGGAGGTTTACCGTTACTTAAGTTAGAATACATAATTGACATGAGCGTCAATGCCCCTGGTTCTTGGTGAAAGATGTGCAGTGCCATCCAAAAGCTTAGCATTGGTCCTTCCTGAGTGCAGTGGAGTGAAAGCATGCTGTTTAGGGAATCATGGACTCCATCTCTAGGTTAGTGGCTTTTTTCTCCTTTGATGGTTATCGTGACTAAAATTTGCTTTGATTTGATGCAAATAGAAACAAAGTGGCTACTTGGTTTGCTGAAAAAAAAAAAGCAAGCATAAAAGAAATATAATGTGTTTTAAATGTTTTGGTGTTGTTTGAATAAGAGTAATAAATGTAGTTAATTGTTTTTTCAAATGAATACAATATAGGTTTCGTTTGAGATAAATTTCTTACTACTTTCTAAATCAGTTTTTCAGTACAAAATTTTCTTAAATTATAAATTTTTGTACTCGCAAGCTTCTTTAGAAAACAACAAGAAAGCCTTCCCAAACGAAGCATAAGGCTTGATGATGGTGGCTGCTGGTTGTGATAGTTGTGGTTAGTGGCTAATGGCGTTAGACAACGAGCGGCTTTGGGCCATTGCGACAGTGGGCAGTGACTGATGGTGGTTGGCGATGGCGATGACGATTGACAACCGGGGATTGGTGGCAGTGTCTGTGGATGTTGGAGGTGGTGGCAATTGGGGTGGCAATGACAAACAAATTATAATATATTAGGAATTTGACCAAATGTAATTGTTTTCAAATATATCAAAATTGAACTAGATGATGGATTTCAAATACTTTAAAATTTTACTCTGCTTTTTTTGTACTTCAAATCAAACATCAATATTTTCAAAACCTCTGTATTTTTTTAATATTTTATACTCATTTTACTTCAAACTAAATAACCTCAAAGTAAAAAAAATATATATTTGAAGTTCTTTTTGGATGATAGGCTTGATGTGGAACTGAATAAGTATAGTTAATTTCATTATATTTAAAATGCAAGGACTTGGATTATTTTGCATCCATTTGGACTCACACAAACTTAAATTGCTTTCCCTTGCTATATATACGATGCCTTGAGCAATTGAATTTTTTCCATTTTAATTTCCTTCTCACCATCATCATTAACCTTATCTCAATTATATTTCAAGTTTTCAACTATTTGTGGTCGATTGCAATGTAACCTTTTATTCAAATTATAATTATTAAAAGCCCTTTTACTTGTGAGAAAATTAAATTTAAGTTTTCTTAGATTTTTTTTTTCTTGCATTCTAGGAGTTGATTCTTGTCAAGTATCACATATCATGGCATGTTCATGTTGTATCTTTAGAATTCTGTGTCTGTTCATACTAAGATGAGCTAAACATTCTTTTTAGATCCATAAATTAAGGAGGAAAGCCGTATCTTTCATATTGGATGGACTTATCCTAACCTCTTGTAAAAGCATTCCTTTTTCAATCCTAAAAAATTATTAAATTTGTTCTCTCACTTTACTTTCATCTTAGGTCATAAGAATGCTAACCATCTCCTATATACCTTTGCTATTTATAGACCTTTTGGGTCAAAATATCATAAGATTTTTTTTTTTTATTTTTTTTTTATTTTTAATAAATTTTAGCTATAATTCTTCTCGTTTGAAATACCTAACAATGGTTACTTGATTTTCTTGAAATCTCAAAATCGACCTACCTTTGAATCCCAAATTAGAGCTTTAGTTCTATGCATCGAAGTCCTTATTCCTTTATTGGAAACTAATACCAATCAAATATAGTTTTGGACAACCCATTTTTTTCTATTTGAAATTTGGATCATGTTAATGTTAATGTAATTGAATTTGAGGAGATGGTAAACTCGCATTAGAGAATGGAGAGAATAGTTGAATGGGTCCAGTCGATTAAGATAAAATGCTAGAGTGGGTGATAAAATTTTGATTATCATCACCATTATCAGTATAGCCTTATCCTAAATTTTGCTGTTCTATTTTATCTGTCCTCATTATCTATTCTTTTTTTTGGATGTTATATTAAGTTTAACCTATTTTGCTCATATCCTCTTGTACAATTTCTATCCATGTTACTTTTGGTTTAGACTTCTTCCTTTGTAAATCTTCAAAAGCCATATCCTCTCTTGTGCCTTCCTTATCAAAAAACATAAATATGTCAGGAGAGCTGCTAATAACCCTATATGTAATAGTATGTGAAAGTACTTGATTCTCTGATACAACTTGAAAGTACGAGATGTACCAAGAGAGAGGGTGAATTGGATATTTAATAATTTCTTTAACAAAAAAAATCTTTTTTATAACTTGATGTGGAAGCGAATTACATTCATGATAAAAGATAAATTATTAATTTCACACACGCAGTTAATCACAACAAATATAAATGCGAAAATAAAGTGCAAAAATAATAAAGGAAATAACACACCAGATTTATAGTGGTTCAGTCAAACCTTGACCTACGTCCACTCCCCAGAGGCACCCTCCGAGTATTTCACTAAACATTTAGTGACTCTCATTTAGCCCCCACAACTAGCCGGAGAAGCCCTTATAAAATCACTTCCACCTTTCCCGGTGTGGCGGAGGAGCCGAGTCCTTTGACACCAAAGAGATCTTTTTCTTCCCAAAACTTCCCTCAAGACGAACCTTGAATCTGATGGTACTAAGGTGCAAGCTCCCCTAAACAACCGTGTGAAATCCCCTCCATACTCCCTTGAAACCTCCTCCAAATATCTTCTCCCTCTCTCAAACTCCACTATTTTCTCTCTCTCTTTCAAGTTCTCTCTTCTAATTTTCTCCAGAAAAATAAAGCTTCAATGGATGCCAAAGACTCTTATCAAGTCTTATGAGAAAGTTTAAATAAAGGGCTTAAAAAAATCCTAACAATTCAATTCAGCCATCAAAGATCATACAGTACGATCTCATGATCGTCCTGTACGATTTGTATAATTTGACCTGTTAGAATTGTACGATCACCAATTAGTACTGTACAAATAGTACAATTTGTTTGTTCGTACAGTACGATCCCCAGTTAATACAGTACAATCAGTTCAATTGAAATGCAGTTCGTCCAGAACGAAACATAGGACGACCAAAATACTCTCTATTAATCGTAAAGTACGATCCAATTCATACAGTACGATCAAAATATCAAATTTAAGCATATTCGATTGACTAATCACATGATTAAATTCGACAATGTTTTAAACATCATACAATACGGTCAAAATCGTACAGTACGATTAGAATAATTTTTCAAATTCAAAATTTTGCCTAATTTAATAGACTGCGGACTTTCTAATTATAACAGATCGTCCAGTACGATTTGGTGTTCATACTATACGATTAGTTATATTTCAAAATAATTTTTTCAGAAAAAATAAAATATTTTAATTAATTTATGTAACACCAGATCGTACAGTACGATCCATATCATACAATATGATGTACAAAAAAAATGAAAATATTTAAATTCATTTTTGCTTCTCCTATATGTGTGTGCACGGTCACTAAGCTAACATACATCATTATAGGACTTGACTCAAGAAATGAAAATTACAGACTCATTTAACATAACCTATTCTACCCAATCTTGAGCCATGAATCTTCAAAGGACGGTGCATGGTGTACCTGAGTCAACACAAAAACAAATATGCACTGCAAATAATAGGAGAAATGAAGAGTTAATCAATAATATTTTTTATCATCAAAATCATAAACTCGGAAGCCCGAGTTGCAACAGTATGTGGTTTAGGACTTAGGATATAGTCTAGCCCTTATCCAAGCCGAGGGATTGTGTGGTACAATTATTTCATGCATAACTTGGCCTGTCTAGAGGGTCAAGTACTAGTAAGGTAATCTTATCATAAGCAGCAACAACAACAACAACATGAAGCCTTTATCCCACTATGTGGAGTCGGCTATATGAATCCTTTTTCTCCATTGTGTCCTATTAAAAGTCAAATTCTCGTTTAAATCTAATAGAGAAAGATCATTTCTAATATTTTCTAACCAAGTCTTTTTAGGTCTGCCTCTACCTTTCTTAACATAAGTCAAATCTAATACCTCTACTTTCCTAACCGGGTCATCAGAAGGCTGCCGTTTTATGTGACCAAACCATCTAAGGCGACTCTCTCTAATCTTTTCTACTGGAGCTACTCCAACCTTTTCACATATATGCTCATTTCGTATCCTATCTCTAAGGGTAAAGCCACTCATCCACCTGAGCATCCTCATCTCTGCCACACTTATCTTAGTATTATGCTTCTCTTTTAATGGCCAACATTTGGCACCATAAAGCATTGCAGGCCTCATCACCACCTTATAAAATTTTTCCTTAAGTTTGAGGGGTACTTTTTTATCCCCATCTATTTCACCATCACAATTATCATAAGCAAGCATCCATAAAAAAATAATAGTAATTAGAAATGGGGAACTTCTTCCATTATATCATCATATTCGAGTTCAAATTCAGTTACATCAAGTTTTTGATTAAAATCAACATCAACAAGTTATAGAATATGCCTTGTTCTTTATTGTCCTCTATGAGGTATGTGAAATGAGCCTAACTCCTCAACTTAATGTGCCCTAGGAAGTCAAGTCACTGATGTGGTGTGGTAAAATTGGGTCAATTGAACTGCTATCATTAGAAAAATGGAGACATGCAATGCAGCAACCATAACTACTAATATGTTATTAGGAGAACCTGACACTCATCCTCTAAAATGTCTGAAGTCAAATTCATATGTCTGAGGTGAGCTAACATCAGGTGGGCATTTTTATCATTGTCACTATCAAATCCAACTTAATGGAGACCTGGTTGTAGGAAGCTTAAGAAGGCCTTAACCTTGCCTAGTTTATCTCCGAGCCTGATAATTTCCTCTACCTCACCCACCCTTGCCTTCAATTGATCACTCTTTCCCCCTTTTGGGCAGGTTGTATGAGTGGCAATGATGTGGCTTGCTGACTACTTTGTGAAGAGGAAGGAGGAGCTATCAATTTTTGAACGATAATACTTAGCATACTGATAAGTGCTATCTGATTAACTAAAAAGGGATGGATATGGTACTCAATGCCAGCACATATGTACTTAGTGCATTGGCAAAGTGTAGACATTATTATCTCTTCCTTGTGTTGCCATGCCTTCTATATGGGCTATGGACTAACATCCATCCTGAAATGTTGATTTGAGAGGTTACTCTCTTAAGGATGTGTTTCAACTTGCTACTCAGATTGAGCAATCAATTCCGTAGATCTCAACCTCATAGAAGATTTATGAATTCATATGGAAGTAGCTTCTAGCCACATCCTTACAACTTCCACCTTATTAACTTCTAAACGTCCTACTAATCCTAGAGGAAATACTCCATTTAGAATTCCTAGTTTTAAGGCATCTAGTATTTACTTATTTTACATGTGACAAAATTAGCCTCTATATAAGTACTTGCTCTTGGTGGAACCTACACATAGATTTTTAGGATTTGGATCACCTAAATGAAAATTTGGATGATTAAGTTATAATTGACCCTTATCAAGAGGCTAGTGATGCTAAAGAAGCATTAGCTGAGTCTCATCTTGTAGTTATACATTATGTATTGTTTACCCTGCGAGCTAATCCCAACTGGTTGCGTGCATAAATTTTTCACATTTATTTTAAGAGCTTTGAAAATTTATGTAAATTATTTTCTGATTATGACAATCCTATGAACATTATTGTGATCTCTACTTCAGCTAGGATGATACTCACCCTAGAGCCTTGCCCACAACCGTATAAGGTTGCTTGGGTGGATTACACCTTCATATTTGTCTCCAAATGTTATCTTGTACCTATTCAAATAGGGGAATGTACAACAACAACAACAACAACAACATCAAGCTTTATCCCACTACGTGGGGTCGGCTACATGAATCTTTTTTCTCCATTGTGTTCTATTAAAAGTCAAATTCTCGTTTAAATCTAATAAAGAAAAGTCATTCATAATATTTTCTAACCAAGTCTTTTTAGGTCTACCCCTACCTTTCTTAACATAAATCAAATCTAATACCTCTACTCTCCTAACCGGGTCATCGAAAGGCCGTCGTTTTGTGTGACCAAACCATCTAAGGCGACTCTCTCTAATCTTATCTTCTACTGGAGCTACTCCAACCTTTTCATGTATATGCTCATTTCGTATCCTATCTCTAAGGGTAAAGCCACTCATCCACCTAAGCATCCTCATCTCTTCCACACTTAACTTAGTATTATGCTTCTCTTTTAATGGCCAACATTCGGCACCATAAAGCATTGTAGGCCTCACTACCATCTTATAGAATTTTCTCTTAAGTTTGAGGGGTACATTTCTATCACATAACAAGCCCGATGCATTCCTCCACTTCAACCATCCAACTTGGATTATGCTGATAATATCCCCATCTATTTCACCTCACTCTGAACAATAGATCCAAGATATCTAATACGTTTACTCTTATTAATGACTTGATCGCCCAAAGTCACAATTCCCTCACTAGGTCTATTACCACTAAAATTACACTCCATATATTCCGTTTTAGATCTACTCAAGCGAAAACCTTTAGACTCTAAGGTTGACCTCCATAATTCAAGCTTACCTTCAACTCCCTCTCTAGTCTTATCAACAAGAAGAATATCATCAGCAAAAAGCATACATTAAGGTACATCATCTTGCAAATGTCTAGTGAGAACATCCATGACTAAAGAAAAAAGATATGGGCTTAAGGCTGATCCTTGATGTAACCCAACCGAAATAAGGAAATACTTGGTCAATCCACCTTGTGTTTGAACACAAGTAATAGCTCCTGCATACATATCTTTAATGATTTGAATATAAGCATTATTGACTCCTTTCTTTTCAAGAACTCTCCATAGCACTTCTCTTGGAACTTTATCATATGCTTTTTCTAAATCAATAAATATCATATGTAGATCCTTCTTATTTTCTCTATATTTCTCCATCAAACCTCTTAATAAATGTATGGCTTCCATAGTCGACCTACCCGGCATGAATCCAAATTGATTTTGAGAAATATTAGAATCACGCCGCAACCTATGCTCCATAACTCGCTCCCATAGTTTTAAAATAGGGGAATGTACTAATAATATTTATTGTGATGCTCTTCCTATGGATGTTTCCTACATACTCCTAGGTAGACCTTGACTTTTTGATATGAATGTCACAAATTATAGACGTTCTAACTCATACGCCTTTTTAAGTTTTAGGGTGAGAAGCTTAAGGAGGATGCTTAATCATAACCTTAAATTCCTCTACACCTACGTAAAAGAAACCCCTTCATAATATTAGCAAATGTTAATTTGAATACAAGGTTAGTGGGAATATCATCTTTGCTCTTATTACCAATTTTTCTACAAATCAACCCTTTATTGAATCCCTTCTGTCTGAGATGAGTGGACTTCTATTTGACTACCAACATTTTTGGTCCACAAAACTTCAATTTGAGCTTTCCTATGTAAGGTCTTCCAACATGCCTCACGACTCCTCAATTTGCCTTTCTATCATATAAATCCAAATGAACACCTAGAGCTCAAACAACATTATGGAGAGGTTTTATTCAGGAGAGTTTGTCTTCATGCATAGTCCTTACCCTTATAGCCTCAAAGAAGGATGATACTTGGTGTATGTGCATTGATAGTCATGCTTTCAATAAAATCATTATAAAGTATAGGTTATCTATACCTTGATTTGATGACATATTAGATATGATAATTGGTGTAGTGATTTTCTACATCAACATCAAGTCTTTATTCTACAATGTGGGGTCGAGAAATTAAAATATTCATGTCATGATTATTTGACAAGTTTTACGCGTACTGTGAACTACCTAACACAATCCTCAACTTTTCTCATCAAAAACTTTGGACCTGACAACAACAATGTTAATTTTAGGAGTGGATATCATCAGTTTTGCATGTGAAAAAGAGATAAAAGAAAAACAACATTCACGAAAAAAGGATGTCTTAGATGAATCGTTGGTAATGCCATTTGGTTTAACCAGTGCCTTAAGTATATTTATGCGAGTGATGACTTACATATTGCTCCCCTTAATTAAGAAGTTTTTAGTCATATACTTTGGTTATATTTAATTTTTAGTCTAGCTAAGAGCGATCATGTAGGCCACTTATGAAAAGTTTTTTAGGTCCATCCGGAAAAATTGTATATTCATTTGAAGAAATGATCATTTATTACCACTTCAATGATCTTTTTATAATTCATCATTTCTTATGATGTAGTCTCCGCTAATCTTGACAAATAAGGCTCATTCAAGAGTGGCTTGTTTCGACCAAGATGTTTGTAATTTTCATGAGCCTTATATCAGAGGTTTGCCCATTGATTTAGTATTATTATAACTCCAATCACCCATTGTCTTAAGAAAGTTTTATTAGGTTGGAAAAATGTAAATTTTAAAGTTTTTTATTTTTAAATTAAAAGAGCTTTGCAAATCTATCAATATTGAAAATTTGAATTTTTGATAAGGAGCTTGAGATATCTTGTGATACTTTTGGATTATGGTATCATAGGAGTTCTTAAAAAGAAAGTTCATCGGATTGCTTTCTTCAATTAAAAAAATGATGCATATCAACGCTATTCCACATATGATTATTAGTTTTATGTCGTTGTTTAAATATTAAGTTATTGACAAAATTATCTTCTTTTAAGAGTGTCATTTAATATGAATATGAAGCTCTTACAAAGTTTAACTCTTGTCATTCAAAATGGGATCAATTTCTTCAAAAGTATACATTTATTCTCAAGCATAAATCTATTGTTGAGAATAAAGTTATTGATGCTCTGAGTAGGATATACATATTATTAAAGACAATAAGTGTGATGGTCATTAGTTTTGATAAAATTAGAAACAATCACGCTAATTATAAAGATTTCGTAAATATTTAGTTTTCAAGTTGTGATGTATATATTATTAATTATGAATATCATATTTAAGTTGATCATCTTATTTTGGGAATGCATATTTGTATTCTTGATTCATGATTTAGGGATCTTCTCATTGAAGAAATGTATTTGAGGCATGTCTGGTCACTTTGATTGTGATAAAACAATTGCCATGATTGAGAATAGGCATTGTTGACCTGTAACCCACGACTCAAACAACCGGCCCTACAGACGATCCCATGATGGAACAACTACCACGCTCACAGAAAAAATTTCCTCACACGATAGGAGGCATTCGAACTCTTGTGCTCCGAGAACCGAAGGAAAGAAAACTTACAAAGAGAGACAAACGAAGCCCGAGCCGCACTCGCCAATCTGCCTTCAACTATTGTACGCGACCAGCCAACGACGCCAAATCCGCCGGCTGAATCCTTCCGACCTCCAGCCACCTACACCCACCGGTCAAACTCTAGCAGAAGTCCAGCTTTCCTGTTTTGATCTGAGATCGCACAAGTAGTAGCCGACATTGTTCAGCACGGCCGAACCAGGCTAACTTCGCCTACCCGACTCGGACTCCGAACCCAGTGTCGCCAGCCGACCCTCCATGCAGCCTACCGATGCCCGCCTCCATCTTCGACTTTGATCCGTGCCCTAGCCCAATCGTCTCTCACACTCTCTATTATATATAATAATAATAATAATAATAATATTATTATTATTATTATTATTATTATTATTATTATTATTATATTATACATCATAAATTAAGAAAAAAAGAAATATAAGAGGATTTTCAAATAGGTATCACAACAGGAGAAGACTTGAAGGAAGTCCCAGCGTTGATACAATCTCCTGAAGCTCTTAGCCGTTGATCTGATCCGGCCGAGTGGATCGAAGACTTCAAGTCCAATTTCGGGACTCGACAAAGTCCCGAAGCCCTCGGCCGTCGATTATCTTTTCGGCTGGACACTTGGACAGATTGAAAGGGCAAGTGCCCTTCCCAACCTCAACTCGCGGGGAGGGGGCGTCGAATTTTCAAGGGGGATAAAAATTATTTTTAAAATTTAAATTAAGTGAATTAATTAACAGGTCGTGTGTAATGGAAAATTGGAAAACCTATTACGGGACTAAACAACGTCCCGAAGCCCTCGACCGTCGATTATCTTTTTGGCTGGGTGGGTTTGAAAGGGCAAGTACCCTCTCTACCTCCCTTCGCAGGGAGGGTATACCAGAAGGTTGCCAAACTTTTAAACAATAAATGACCCACTTAATTAAATAAAAAAATGAATTTTTTTTACCAAAATCCATATCATTTTCTAATTCAATATCATCTCTCCCTAAATCCAATGGATGTATGGATCTCTACTCACAGAGGATATGAATATCATTTACAAAGTAAAACTCAACCCAAGTCTACTCGCAAACCCTAGGGAACAATTTATCTTAAAAGGAAAATCATGATTAGAGCTTCTAATTACATGTTCTTAAGTGCCACATGCTTTGCTATTAGCAGTAGTGGCTCATATGCAAACATTTGTCCTCAAAAGAGTCTTTACTTGGAATCAGTTAATCTTAATCAAATGGACAACTAAAGGGATGACATGGTTGAGTATAACCCTTATGATCATGTCAGTGACGCAGAGGAAGAACTCACACTTAGTCATGGTGTGATGTGTGTCAGCTAACTTGCAAAATGAAATTTGATTGCAAATACTATAACTTTTCACTTAGCTCTAAATTATAGACAAATCTTACAAACTTATCATCAAGAATGATAATTGAATGAACATTGCTTTAACTTCTATGTTGACTAGGTGAAGCTTACCCTTGAGCTACATCTATAGCCTTGCATGATTTTCTGGAAGGATAAAATCACTATTTATATCACCTTGCCCCCTTATAATTGAAACTATCCAATTTTATCTGTAGATATACTCCTCATAGATGTTACTCATGTATTTCTAAAAGGACCTTGGCTATATGAGTTGGATATCATTCACTGTGGTCATTCCAACAATTATAACTTCAAATAAAGAAGGTCATTTTTAACCCCAATCAAGTCAAATGAAGTTTCATTTGTAAAACCCAATGAGTCGTCTACTACCAAGAGTCATTAGAATTGAAAGACGAATAAATACCAGGTTCACTTATATCTAGTTTAGTATATTAGTTTTCCGAAAGCTCACATCTACAAGACAATCTTCCTCTATTTGAATATAAATTCTAGGCATAATCTGCATGTGTTCTGATCGTCACATATGATTTCTAAATTCAACGATCCAAAAAATGCTACGAGGGTCAAATATTCAAGTTTCATCCTCATCCGTGGAAGGACTAGAGTCGACCTATCTTGAATTATAAGATGTATCATAAACTGCTACAGAATACAAATATTTTTCAAATAACAATAATATAATCTTGATGATGGCCGTATTAAAAGCTAATCTTAACTGGAGGGGCCAACAAAATTTTCAAACACCTCCCAAATTCCTACGAAAATACAAGTGACTTTAACGTCATCCCGATGATGGCCATGTTGACACGAAATCTCAACCGGAGAGGTCAAATCATAAATCAAATAAAAGTCTAAACCCTTTAAAATAAAATCTATCACGTAAAAATGATCCACCTTCTGCAATCGTTTGTCAGGGGTGATAAATTTGAAATTAACCTCAACTCACAAAGAGCGAATGTTCTTTCGGGTTAAGATTTATTCTCAAATAGTCTCTTGTCAGCAGGCATGTGGCACGTGCCTTCTGATCAGATGGTTTTGCCACAAAATGACACCATTGCATTACGATCACGACCAAAGCCCGTATGTTCTCTATGACTTTAAACCCTTGAGTAATGAATCATAGGGTATATTCAATAGGCATAAAACTCTCTGTCAGCTAAGATGGATTTAAATCTATTCTCTTAGACAAACACCACCCATAGTCTATAAGGTATCATTGGACGAAGCAACCCATGGTTGTCGATATGGTGCATTCTGTTAGGTTGGGTCGACTACCTCCTTTGTCTAAGTAGACTAGGGACCATGACAGCCTGGGACAACGGAACCATGGAATCTTGATCGGGCTCGTCTTCATTCCCCCATCACCAATTTTAAGTTTATGGTGATAAATTTTAAGTCTCAAACTCTAAAATTCATATCACAAATTCAAACCCTAAAACTATTGCTATTATACACTGGATTTACGACCTATGCGAGCTCTTTAAAAACTAGCGTTAATCGAAAGTTCTTTCATTATCGGGAGGGATAATTAATTATAGGGGCTTGCTCCTATAGAAAACCTGAACTCAGATCATAAAGTCTTCACAAAATGAGGGCAAAATCTCTGGGTAATGTTTGTCTGCCTTCTGAAAATTCACTCGGAACCTAAGCTTATTAAAACTCTCCACCGTCATCAAACAAGAAAAGAGAGCATGGAATGGCCGGGGCATGGGAAATTTTGTAGCCCCTAGGCACTTTTCTCCTAGCCTTGAGAGAAATGCAGCTCGTCTTATTAGTCAATACCATACCTATTAGATTGCAAAGAGTGATAAACATAACTTTTGTTTAGCTCCCCTTCCAACCCCTTAGGGACCATGGGATGATCTTAATATGGAATTTATCTCAAGGTTTTCCTGCAGTATGTAACAACGCTTTGACTCCATCTTGATAATTATTAATTATTTTTTTTCAAAATAAAATACTTCATTTCATGCTAAGGCAATGGATGCATCACATATAACATCTATTTTCTTTTATGATATAATCTATTTACATAGGTTTCTCTAGACAATTATCTCTAATTGTGGTGTGAGATTTATGAGTTATTTTTCTATGAATAAAAATTAACAAAAAATACTATTTTCCAATGCTTATCACCCTCAAATTGACTATTAGTCTAGAGTTGTCAATAGGAGCTTATGAGATTTACTATGATGCTCAGTGATCTATCTTATTGCTAGTTGGGACCTTGTTATTCCTATTAGAGTTTGACTATAAAGGCTATATTAATAGGTCAGTCGTTATGAGTCTTTTTCATGTTGTTATTGGGTATGAACCCAAAAATCAATTGATCTCATTGACTTGCCTGTTTCATATAGGTCTATTGCATCTGCATCCTAATTCACATATGGTATATATGACTTATATTGAGAAATTCAACAAAATTTTTTTTGTAAAATTTAAAGAGGAAAACTTGATTTACAACTGATCTTTTGAAAAGTTAACCATCAAGATTTCTGGTCCCTACAGAGTTGTGAGAATGATGAATGATACTACTTATGATATATATGATGTGAGGCCTATAGGATCTTTATGGTAAAATAAACAACTTGATTGGTATCTCAGAGGATTGTGATGGAAGCCTGGAGGGAGTTTACTTGCATGGAAGAAGATACCAAGCTATGGCGAAGTCATTTGGCTGCCTATGTGGAAATGACAGCAAAAAGAACCCTCTTGCACGCCCGAGCAACACTCTAACATCTCCAAAATTACTGGACAGCAACTATTTGGGCGCCAAATCCTAGAACAACTGGTAGTGGGGCTGGAAAACGGGCTAATCTTGTATTTCAGCAGCAGACGATTGTCTTTGGGATGATTTGGGAGGGAAACAACAAGCTCCTAGCGTGAAATTGGGGACGACAAGCAATAAATGATTAGTGGGCTGATTTGGGGCCTTCATGGAGTTGCCAACTATTGCTTACTAGTTAAGGAAAGAGGAGTTAATTCAGATTTCCAATTAATATTCAGATTTGTTGATGGGGTTATCCTTCCAAACATAGCCTGACAATTTAAGAAAGGAGTTCAAGGCTTGTAGGAGAATAATTTTGAATTCAAATTCTCAAATTAGCGCTAAACTAATTTAGGAAGGGGAATTAATTGTGATTTCCAATTAATATTCTGATAGGAAATACTTGAGTTCGCAAGTAACCCTAAGGTAATACTTGAGTTCGCAAGCAAACCTAACCCAAATCGGCACACCAATAGCGCAAAAACAGCGGAATTAAGGAAGATTCGTAGGAAAACAAATTGCAATCGATTGTATTCCACTAGTAAGCAATCAAAAACTCAAGCCCGATACAATGTTCTTCAATTCGAGAGGAAGAACAACTCTCCCACAATCTCAAATTTGATAGGAAATACTTGAGTTCGCAAGTAACCCTAAGGTAATACTTGAGTTCGCAAGCAAACCTAACCCAAATCGGCACACCAATAGCGCAAAAACAGCGGAATTAAGGAAGATTCGTAGGAAAACAAATTGCAATCGATTGTATTCCACTAGTAAGCAATCAAAAACTCAAGCCCGATACAATGTTCTTCAATTCGAGAGGAAGAACAACTCTCCCACAATCTCCGGCGACGCCGAGAGCCAAAGCAAGAAGACCTAGAAACCAAACTCTTTTTCCAATGCAAAAGTAAAAACTCCTCTCCTAATAACTCCCTATTTAATACACTCTAATTCAAATTAAAAGCAAAAGGACTTCTCTACCCTTCATTCTCCCTCCAAAAACATTTAATTTCAATTTGAAATCACTTTGAGCCCACCCCGGTTCCCCCTCTCCCGTCCGCCTTCTTCCGTCGCGCATAGGCCCGGACCGGCTGGGCCGGTCCAGGATGAGCCGGTCCAAGCTGGACCGGCATAACATTACCCCCCTCCCAAAGTACCACCTTGTCCTCAAGGTGGAAGGCAGGGAACTGTATTGCAATCCTCTCCAATGGCTCCCATGTGGCCTCATAATCTGGGAGGCCGTTCCACCTGATCTTCACTTCCTTTTCCCTCTTTTCATTGATGCGCACTCCTTCTACCGCTAGAGGCTCCAGTGTCACTTCCATGTCTTCCCTCAATGTGCTGGGCAGCTCTGGGCTTACTGCATGTTCCCCCACCACTTTCCTCAACTGTGATACATGAAAAACGGGGTGTATTCTGGCTGTTGAAGGAAGCCTCAACCTGTATGCTACCTCCCCGATTTTCTCCTCCACTTCGAAAGGGCCGAAATATCTTGCTGCCAGCTTCTCATTTCTCCTCTGGGATATAGTCCTCTGTCTGTATGGTCGGATCTTCAAGTAGACCTTGTCTCCAACTCCAAATTGTATATCCCTCCTTTTACTGTCCGCCTGTTTCTTCATAATCTGTTGGGCTCTGAGAAGATGCCTCTTGAGCTCATCCAATACTTGATCTCTTTCCTTCAGATGCTGATCCACTGCAGATACTGGAGTACTCCTATGGCTATAGTGTACCAGGTGTGGGGGGTCTCTTCCATATAACACCTTAAAAGGTGTCATCTTGATAGCCGAGTGAGAGGAGGTGTTATACCAATATTCTGCCCAGGACAGCCATTTGGCCCACTGCTTCGGTGTCTCAGACACAAAGCATCTCAAGTATGTCTCCAGGCTTCTATTCACCACCTCCGTCTGCCCATCAGTCTGTGGGTGATATGCTGTGCTCCTCTTCAATACTGTGCCCTGCATCCTAAATAACTCCCTCCAAAAATGACTCAGGAACACCTTGTCCCTATCCGACACAATAGACTCTGGTACCCCATGCAGGCGGACTATCTCCCTCACAAATGCTGCTGCTACAGACACCGCTGTGTACGGGTGTCTTAAGGGAATGAAATGAGCATATTTGCTCAGCCTGTCGACCACTACAAATATAACAGTATATCCCTCTGATTTTGGAAGCCCATCAATGAAATCCATAGTGATCTCCTCCCAAACCTTCTCTGGTAAGGCCAGGGGCTGTAGTAATCCCCCGGGTGCCATCGTCATGTACTTGTTCCTCTGGCAGGTATCGCACTTAGCCACCATTTCTTCTATGTCTTTCCTCATCCCCTTCCAGTACAATTCCGTAGCTAACCGGCTATAGGTTTTCTGCACTCCTGAATGCCCTCTTATGGCACTCCCATGAAATTCCTGTAGTAGTTGGGGAATATGAATGGAAGACCTAGGGATCACACTCCTTCCCTGATAGTACAGTCTTTCTCCCACAACTGAGTAGCCTGGGTGGCTGTTTTCATCTGATAGCACCTCTTCTTTGATTCTCCTTAGCTCCTCATTCTGGACGCTTTCCTCTTTGATGGCTCCCCAATCAATCAGAACCGGTACTGATACAGCAATTCCCTGGAGCTCCCCCATACAGCGTGATAAGGCATCTGCTGCCTTATTTTCTAATCCTGGCCGATAGTGGATCTCAAAATCATATCCGAGCAGCTTGGACAACCACCTCTGATGCTCTTCTGTGACCATCCTCTGCTCTAGCAAGTATTTCAGGCTCCTTTGATCAGTCCTGACAATAAAGTGTCTGCCCAATAAATAGGGTCTCCACTTTTGGATGGCCAGCACAATCGCCATTAGCTCTCTCTCATAGACCGACTTCAGCCTAGCCCGGGACGACAGTATCTGACTGAAGTAAGCTATGGCTCTATGGTTCTGCATCAACACTGCCCCCAATCCATAGCCTGAAGCATCTGTCTCCAACACAAACACCTGATTGAAGTCTGGCAGAGCAAGTACGGGCACAGTCGTCATGGCCTTCTTCAGCTTCTCAAAAGCCTCAGAAGCTGCTTCCCCCCATAAAAAATTATCCTTCTTCAGCAGTTCTGTCAGCGGTCCTGCTATGGTGCTGTATCCTCTCACGAACCTCCTGTAGTAGCCAATCAGTCCCAAAAACCCTCTGAGCCCCTTCAAGGTCTTGGGTTGAGGCCAGGCTAACATTGCCTCTATTTTGGACTGATCCGCAGCCACTCCCTCCTGAGATATCACATGCCCCAGGTACTCCACTTGTGCCTGAGCGAAGTCACACTTCTTGAAATTGGCCTTCAGCTGATGCTCCCTCAGCACCCCCAACACCACTCTCAGGTGCTCTAGGTGTTCCTTCTCAGTCCTGCTATAGATGAGAATATCATCAAAAAACACCAACACAAACCTGCGAAGGTGTGGCTTGAAGATTCAGTTCATCAATGCCTGGAATGTGGTTGGTGCGTTGGTGAGGCCAAAAGGCATCACCAGGAACTCGTAGTGGCCCTCATGAGTCCTGAAGGCTGTCTTCTGCACATCTTCCCTCCTCATCCTGATCTGATGATAGCCTGACTTTAGATCAATCTTGGTGAATAAAACGGCTCCATGTAGCTCATCCATCAACTCGTCAATCACAGGGATGGGAAATTTGTCAGGCACTGTCTCCTTGTTGAGGGCTCTGTAATCCACACAGAACCTCCAACTCCCATCCTTCTTTTTTACCAGTAGAACTGGGCTAGAGAAAGGACTCACACTGGGCTGAATGATCCCTCCTTCTAGCATTTCTCCCACCAGCTTCTCAATCTCATCTTTCTGCATCTGAGGGTATCTGTAAGGTCTCACACTGATAGGGGATACCCCCTCTTTCAAGATAATCTGGTGCTCCCGTTCTCTGTCAGGTGGTAGTCCCACCGGAGGTTGGAACACATCCTCAAACTCCTTCAGAAAGGGCTGAACTGACACAGGAATGTGTTTGTCTTCCTCCTCCTGACGATCTTCCAAGCTCTGCAACTCCACAAGGAACCCTCCTCCTTCCTCATGGATCATCTTCACCATCGACCTGAGAGACACTCCAGCTCTGGATAATCCTGGTTCTCCTTTCAGCTTCACCCTCTTTCCCTCTACCATCAGTTCCATCACCATAGTCCCCCAGTTTACCTTGGTTTCACCCAAGGTCTGTAGCCACTTCATGCCCAGAATGACGTCTGTGCTACCCAACCTCAGGGGTAGAAAGTCCTCCACCACCCTAATCTCCTGTAGTCTCATCTCCACCCCCTTGCAGATCCCAGTGCTGGACTCAATCTTCCCTGTCCCCATCATTACTCCATAACTGCCTGTCTCAGTAGGCTCCATTCCCAGCTCCTCCGCTACCTGAGCGGATATGAAATTGTGGGTGGCTCCACTGTCGATCAACACTACTACCTCCCTCCCAAGGATTTTCCCTTTCACCTTCATCGTATGGCTAGGAGTGAATCCCATCACAGAATTGAGGGATACCTCGGCTACCTCCAACTGGGGATCAATCTGCTCCTCATCTGAAGCATCACCCTCCTCAGGCGCCTCGTCTATATAGACGGTGAGAGCCCGAAGAGCGCGATCCTTGCACCGGTGCCTTGGAACAAACTTCTCCTCACATCTGAAACAAAGGCCCTTGGCCCTCTTCTCCTGCATCTCCTCCTCGATCAATCTCTTGAAACTCCCAGCAGATCTGGTCACCCCGCTCTTCTCCTTCTCACTTTCTCTAAGGACACTAGGGGTTGGCCCTTTTGGAGCCAAGTAAGTGGTAGTTGTCCTGGTAGGACCCCCTGAGTGGTTGTTCCGCCAACTTCGGGCGTTGGTCTTCTGGTTCTCCACCAGTTGAGCCAACTCCATGGCCTCCCTCAAGTCCCTCGGTCTCATTACCTTCACCGCATCTCTAATTTCTGGCTTCAGGCCCTTCATAAAGTTTCCCCCCAGAGTACTGTTCGATAATCCCTCCATGTCACCCACCAGACTCTCAAATTTCTTCCGGTACTCCTCCACTGTTCCCTCTTGAGTGAGGGCGTAGAACTGTTCTGATATCTCCCATGGGCTGCCCCCCCTGAATCTCTCCCTGATCGCCTCCTTGAAGTCCCTCCAAGTCCTCACCGGATCCCACTTCTCCATGTATTTGAACCATGAAAAAGCCGCCCCTTCTAAGCACATGCTAGCCGCCAACAATCTCTCCTCCTCCATCAGGCCATTTACTGCAAAATACCTCTCTACCTTGTGGATCCATTCATCCACATTTCCTTCTTCGAACACGGGCATTTTCAGCTTTCTGGCTCTCGTGTCCACCCCGTATGCCCTATTCCCCCCATGGCCTCCTCTGTCCCATGCAATGGGGTCTTCCCAAGTTCCCCTCTCTCCATATCGGGGCTCATCATCCCTCCTCGGTCGCCGATAGCCATCTTCCCCTCGCGCTCCGCCATGGTGATTCTGGATTCCCCATGGCCGGTCCACTGGATCGGGCCGCCGGCGACGCCAATCATCCTCTCTTTCTTCCCTGAAGTCTCTCCTTCTTTCATGCTCTTCTCGCCTGATGGACTCCCGAGGTGGCATCCTCCCGCTGCTGTTAAACAGTCCCACCTCCTCTTCCTCGTCTGGATTCACCTTCTCCTTCCCCCTGCTCCCACTCCCTTCTACTCTTTCCTCCCCCGGCACAGCCCTTGCTTGCCCTTCCAACAACTTCTTCATCATCTCTTCCAACGCCACGAATTTCCCTTCCACATTCTCGCTCAATGTGGCCATCTTCTCCTCCAGATCCGCTTTAAGTTGCCCCATCTCGGTCTCCAAGACTTCTACTCGCTTAGATGCCATGGAAAATGACGAGATGCCTCCGGATCCTCCCCAAAATCAGCAAAATCTGCAGCGACTAATGGATAAAAATCACCCTCCACCGCCCGGATCTTGCTCTGATACCAATTTGATAGGAAATACTTGAGTTCGCAAGTAACCCTAAGGTAATACTTGAGTTCGCAAGCAAACCTAACCCAAATCGGCACACCAATAGCGCAAAAACAGCGGAATTAAGGAAGATTCGTAGGAAAACAAATTGCAATCGATTGTATTCCACTAGTAAGCAATCAAAAACTCAAGCCCGATACAATGTTCTTCAATTCGAGAGGAAGAACAACTCTCCCACAATCTCAAATTTGATAGGAAATACTTGAGTTCGCAAGTAACCCTAAGGTAATACTTGAGTTCGCAAGCAAACCTAACCCAAATCGGCACACCAATAGCGCAAAAACAGCGGAATTAAGGAAGATTCGTAGGAAAACAAATTGCAATCGATTGTATTCCACTAGTAAGCAATCAAAAACTCAAGCCCGATACAATGTTCTTCAATTCGAGAGGAAGAACAACTCTCCCACAATCTCCGGCGACGCCGAGAGCCAAAGCAAGAAGACCTAGAAACCAAACTCTTTTTCCAATGCAAAAGTAAAAACTCCTCTCCTAATAACTCCCTATTTAATACACTCTAATTCAAATTAAAAGCAAAAGGACTTCTCTACCCTTCATTCTCCCTCCAAAAACATTTAATTTCAATTTGAAATCACTTTGAGCCCACCCCGGTTCCCCCTCTCCCGTCCGCCTTCTTCCGTCGCGCATAGGCCCGGACCGGCTGGGCCGGTCCAGGATGAGCCGGTCCAAGCTGGACCGGCATAACATATTCAAATTGATTGATTGAGATATCTTTCCAAACATAACCCAACAATTTTGGAAAGGATTTCAAGGCTTTAGGAGATTTCAAATTTGAATTTCAGATTTTCCAAAATTAGCACTAGGCTAATTTGGGAAGGGGAATTAACTGGGATCTCCAATTAATATTAAAGTTGATTGTTGGGATATATTTCCAAACATAACCCAACAATTTGGGAAAGGATTTCAAGGCTTTAGGAGATTTCGATTTGAATTTTAGATTTTTCAAAATTAACAGTAGGCTAATTTAGGAAGGAATTAATTAGAATCTCCAATTAATATTCAAATTGATTGATTGAGATATCTTTCTAAATGTAACCTAACAAATTGGGAAATGATTTCAAGGCTTTAGGAGATTTTAAATTTGAATTTCAGATTTTTTCGAAATTAATGCTAGGCTAATTTAAGAAAATGTTATAGAATCAATTTGAAATTTTTTGGGGAAAGGGAAGAGGAGGCCATGATGGTTTTGGCCATGGGAACAAGGAGGTGGTTAGCGGTTATGATGAGGGGGAAAGGAGAGACTGTGCATGGTCAAGGCTTGGAGGAGAAAGGAGGTGGTCAGTTGGAGCTTTGGGAGGAGATGATGATGGTGACTAGCTCAATGGGGGTGGAGGCGGACATAAATCGTGAGCCTGGACGCTTCCTGCGATTGACGGGTCTTGCTTTGCCATCACTTAGGGATTTCACATAAGCTCTCACAAGAATTCTCAAGGCTCTCAAACACATCTAGACATAAAGTGAAGAAATTTTCATTCATAATTTTCATCATCCTTCCCAAGTGGGAAGTGAGACCTATAAATAGGAAAAATACAATAAAACACCATCAAATGATAAAAGTGCCCTGGGATCACATAAACCTACTCCCTTAAGTGAGGGTAAAAATGAAAAACTACACATAATAAATCAAATACAAATAATTGCTCAGAAATAAAGCAATCCAATCCTAGCTGTAGTTCTCTGGCCTTTTCTCTGACAAACTTTCCACGGTCACATGCCCTCATCATTCTCCCAGGGTGGAAAAGAGCTCGACTCCGTCGAATATGCATCCCGGGTGCTCTCATAAATCTCTAATGCATCTGGGTCAATCCTCCTCGCGCTCTAGCCAACTTTCCTTTGTCTCCGTTTTACCTCTACACCTTACCAAGTACCTTCTTCGTCCACCCTCTTTCGTGAAAATGATATCATCGTTTAAAATCTTGTCAACTTTCTCCACAATAGGTGATTTAGTAATATTTGGAAGTGGAGGAAGACTTGGGTTCTTACATGGTGGTCACACAAGACTCAGTATGTAGTGGATTGGGTGGGTTAAATTCTAAGCCCTCATGATACTAAATCTTCAATGTGAAAAGATGGATTAGGCATTTTCATTAATTTTCTTGATTATTTTAAATGGTCCCACAGTTTTAGCATGTAATTTCTTAATGGTTCATTTCAAAAACCGTTCCGGACGAATCTGGATCATTACCAAATCACCCACCTTGAATGTCTTGAATATTCGTTTAAGATTAACGTGAAGTTTATAATTTGCATTACTCTGTTCAATACGACATATAATTTTCTTATGTAAATCATGCAAATGCTATGCAAATAAAGATGCAGACTAAAAAATCCTATACATATGGCACATGGGTATGAGATCTAAAAGCTGCCTGGGCTTATACCTATAAACAATCTCAGCAGGACTCAGGCCAGTGGTGCTGTTCACATAATTATTATAAGCAAATTCAACCGTGAGGAGCTGTATCCAACTCTTTAACGTGTTCACCTACTAGGGTCCTCAATAAATTTCCTAGACTCCTATTGAACACTTCAGTTTGGCCATCAGTTTGAGGATGAAAGGCTATGAAAAATTGCAATTTAATGCCCATTTTCATCCATAGGGTCTTCTAGAAATAACTTGTGAATTTGACATTCCTATCAGATGCAATGATTTTGGGCAGACCATGTAATCTGACAACCTCATTAAAATACAGCTTGACGAAGAGTGAGGCATCAGATGCTTTGGATCAAGGTAAGAAATGTATCATGTTGGAGAAGCGATTAACTACGACATATATGACATCATTCCTACGGGAAGTCTTTGGATGCATAAGCAAAAACTTGATCTTCTTGCCTACATATTCAAATACACAGGTGTTCGAACTTCCGTAGATGTTGACATCATTATTGAAGAGGCATGAGCGTCCTAGAGTGATCTGTCCCACATCCATGATCAAAATATTACACCATACGTTCTTCTTATAATCAGCGAAGGAGATGGGTATGAGGCTATGTTCATTCACCTCTAAGGTAGTGGAGTTGACCCAGGCTACCTTATAGGGATTACGGTGTGGAATGACAGACAGACTAAGCCGTGACACCATGCTGGAGGAGACATCATTGATGCAATTACCACTATCCACAATGACTTTACAATTTTTGTCATTTATTTTGATGTAGATGTGGAAAATTGAGGTCATATGCCAGTCATCAGTGGTAATAGGCTGTCATAGTGCACATCTCACCATGCAGATGGAAGAAGTGTCTACCCTATGGATATAGTGGACAATAACAATGTCGTCATCTTCCTAAAAAAATTCACCATCATCGTCAACCTGGTGAATTTGGTTAGCCTTGAGCTCAGGCTCATCATTAATTACTTTCTCAATAATTGTGACATTGTAAGGATTATAGCATTGAGAAGAGATATGCCCATACCTTTGGCATTGAAAGTACTTGGTCATTGGGTGGGACAGAGGTGTATTTGGGGTTGGTGACTTTCCCCTAAAATCAGGATGGGGTGAAGGAGGACTTGAGGGTGGTCGGCTAGTGGTCCCTAGAGTCGGCCATGTAGTAGAGTGGTGTGGGGCCGATTCACTGGAGGATCTGTAGGGAGGTCTAGCATCCTGATGTCGGTTAGGATGCAGTGATCTGTTCTCCTCAAGGTTTAGGACTAGTCTATATGCACTCTCTTGTGTAGTGATGCTTCGGGCAAATATCTCGTTGGGGAGATACTCATGCAACCCGGTATGAAACATGTATAAGATCTGGGCTGGGGTAATCAAGGTCTCACCCTTACAGCGAATCATGTAATTGTCAAAAGCTGCAATGTAGTTCTTCACAGGTTTATTACCCTGGGTCAGCCTCTTCCACCTATCCTGAAGCCTAGGAAAGTACGAGGGAGGAAGATACTTCTGCTTGAGCTCACGCTTCATAGAAATCCAATTGGTAATAGCGAACTCATTGTGGGACTCCCTAAGGATTTTTAGGTTGGCCCTATTAGTGAGTTTCAGCTCAGCAAATCTCACTTTTCTAGCCTCATATATATTGTACCTTTTGAAAAAGCTGTCCATGCCCTTAATCCAATCCAAAAAGAGATGCGGATCAAGTGTACTGTCAAAAGTGGGGGCATCGAACTTAATATTTCTCAGTAGTGGTGCATCGGGGTTGTGGTTATAGTCATGGACATACTTGGTAGCTTGATAAGGGGCACGGGGGTGTTCCTCATCCGGTACTGTGTCATCCCCATACATGGAAGGAGGCCTAGATGGTGTGTAAGGTGACTGGTGATTCCTAGCTCGGTCTAAGGTGTTAAATTGTTTCGTCGTCTGGTGACGGAGCTCAGCAATATCAGCTTGATTCTCCCTAAGTTGTTGATTGATTATGCTCATCTGACCTACCAATAAGTCTAGGGTCTTGTGAATTTGGTCAGGGTCCATCATATGTCTTATGGGTGACTTAGGGTTATGCAAACAAAAATAAATGATATAATGATACAAACAAGTGAGGTGATGCGTGTAGGATGTGATTTAAATGCTAACACATGAAATAAAGAAATATTAATAGGCACCTAAATGCAACAATGCTCTGATACCACAGTGATGTAGAACTATGTATGCAAGTGATGTTGATTTGGAAACTACGTGTGCTTTAACAGAGCATAAATTATTAATTCACCATGAACTTAAGCAATGACTTCCGCATGCAAGGGGGCAATCAAGTTTACGAAAACAATCACATGCTAATGGGAGGATCATTAAATAACATATTATTTGAAAACATGCTCACATGGTGTTTCAGAGACAATCCCTAAGTTAACAAATAGATTAGTCACTACAAAGACCCACTCACACAACGCTCTTAGTGTGGGTTAAGCGGATAAACTTTCACAATAAAATGATGTCACGATTCAGGAAGGAACAAAAAGATGGGTGGGGGGAGAGTTTACTTGCATGGAAGAGGATACTATAAGCTACGACGAAGACGTTTGGATGCCTATGCGGAGAGGATAGTAATACTAACCCTCTTGCACGCCCAGACATCACTCTAACATCTCCGAAATTTCTGGACAGCAACTATGTGGGTGCCAAATTTTGGAACAACTGGTAGTGGGGCTGGAAACGGGCTGATCTTGTATTTCAGCAGCAGATGGCTGTCTTTGGGATGATTTGGGAGGGAAACAACAAGCTCCTGGCATGAAATTGGGGGCGACAAGCACTAAATGATTAGGGGGCTGATTTGGGGCCTTAGTGGAGTTGTCAACTATAGCTTACTAGTTAAGGAATGGAATTGATTTAGATTTCCAATCAATATTCAAATTTGTTGATGGGGATATCCCTCCTAACATAGCACAACAATTTAGGAAAGGAATTCAAGGCTTGTAAGAGAATTCGAATTTGAATTCAAATTCCCAAAATTAACGAAGCTAATTTAGGAAGGGAAATTAATTGGGATCTGCAATTAATATTTAAATTGATTGATTGAGATATTTGTTCAAGCATAACCCAACAATATGGGAAAGAATTTTAAGGCTTTAGGAGATTTCTAATTTGAATTTTAGATTTTTCAAAATTAACACTTGGCTAATTTGGGAAGGGGAATTAATTGAGATTTCCTATTAATATTAAAATTGATTAATGGGGATATATTTCCAAACATAACCCACCAATTTGGCAAAAGGATTTCAAGGTTTTAAGAGATTTTGAATTTGAATTTCAGATTTTTCAAAATTAACACTAGGCTAATTTAGGAAGGAGAATTAATTGGAATCTCCAATTAATATTAAAATTGATTGATTGATTGAGATATCTTTCGAAACATAACCAGACAATTTGGGAAATGATTTCAAGGCTTTAGGAGATTTCAAATTTGAATTTCATATTTTTCCAAAATTAATGCTAGACTAATTTAGGAAAATGTTAGAGGATCAATTTGAAAAAGGGAAGTAGGGTCATGATGATTTCGACCATGGGAACAAGGAGGTGGTCGACAACATGATGAGGGGGGGGGGGGGGGGGGGGGGGGGGAGGTTTTGCATAATCAAGGCTTGGAGGAGAAAGGAGGTGGTCGGTTGGAGCTTTGGGAGGAGATGATGATGGTGGCTAGCTCAATGGGGGTGGAGGCGAAGATAAACCGTGAGCTCGGACGCTTCCTGCGGCTGATGGGTCTTGCTTTTCTCTCACCTAGGGACTTCACATAAGCTCTCACAAAACTCTTAAGGCTCTCAAATACACCTATACACAAAGTGCAGAAATTTTCATTCATAATAATCATCATCCTTCTCAAGGGGTAGGTGAGGCCTATAAATAGACAAAATACAATAAAAAATCAAATGAAAAAAGCCACCTGGGGTCACATAAACCTACTCCCTCAAGTGAGGATAAAAACGAAAAATTACACATAATAAATCAAATGCAAATAATTGCTCAGAAATAGAGCAATTCGATCATAGTCATAGATCTCCTGCCTTTGATAAACTTTTCACGGTCGAATATCCTCATCACCTTTTTTAAGCCTAGATAATTTTGAAAGTCTTACGAGTTAATAAAATACTATTACATAGATTGATGACTTATTCTAATATATAGGGAAATAAAATAAAATTTAAAGCTTCCAAATATATGAAAATTCGGATCGACCAAATTAAGACAAGTAGAGTGATCTTGAACTTATATAATTTATGAAGTTTTTTGTTTTTTTACTAGCATAACTCACCTAACCATCAAAAGACTTTAAATTAAGTTTCTTATTTATTCTCCTATGATTTTGGGAGGATCATGAGATTCATGGGCTTGTATGGAGAGTTGTAGATGATGAATGATCTAAATATTGATGCAAAATTTTCGTTTGTATTCTTATTCCTTACCCATATTTTGGTGCAACATCAATATATCTTTGAATAGATGCTAGAATTTCTCCAGTATTCAATGTGCTAGGTTTAATATTTGTACTGTGGAGTCTTAGATATTATTGCTTCATCTACAAATAGTACTAATATGCACTTTGATAGTCTATCACCAACACTTTTTCCCATCTTGTCACTTAAGATCATAACATCTTGACTAAAATGTAGAGGATCATATTATCACCACATATGATGGAGACATTCAAAGGTTTTTGGTTCATTGGAAAGTTTTTTTTTTTCACTTAAGGATTGATGACTTATTTTTGATGAGTTACGTTACTTAAGCCCACAATTGTCATATGATTGTCTGGATTTTAATTATCTAAAGAAGAATCCATCTAAACTGGGCATTGCTAATGTAGAGCATCAATGTCATCATTGTAGGTGCTATCTTAAAGTATAGTTTATATATCTAAGACATATATAGTTGCATTTTGGACCCTTATGTTATTGGACTTTTTTTGCATGATATTATAATTTTGGGCCTATATATATTGGATCATTTATTGTATTACAACCCAAGAAGGATTTTATATTATCAAAAGTGGTGGTGAACCCATATTTTGGCCCAAACAAATAATTTTTTTAGGAGTCATTTTAACTCTAAATCACAAACCATCTTCTCCATAAGATAAATATTATTATGTTTTAATTATAATAAATTTTTAGTAATTTTTTGGGCACTTGTGCAAATCTTTAAGAAATTGACACTTCTCTGTATAAGTAGGGATCTTGGGATCGTTAGGAGTTCATTTTGCAAACTGATTTTACAAAAAAATTTTAAATAAAATGTGCTATTTTATGGATATTTTTCTATTAATTTTTAAAATCCAAAAGGATTTCTATGAATTTCATATTGAAAGATTGATTAAATTATATAATTATAATATTATTATTTTTTAAATATCTTAAAGCATTATAAACTTAATCACTCTTATCTGATTTGTTTGGCTGAACAGAGAATTAGAAAAAAAAAAAAAAAAAGAAATAAGAGAGCAAGAGAGAGAAAAGAAAATGTTAGATTTGGAGAGGCTGTAGAGCAATTTTTGTTTATCAATCCTGTTAGTATTTGCTTGTCTCATTATAAGAAACCATTATACTATTTTTATTTCAATAATTTTATGTTTTTAATATTTTTTCTATCAAATTTGTATTTGAGTTACTGAAAAATAAGGATAATTTTGTATTGGTAAAACTTTTACTACATAACTTTTTGTATGTGATAGTTGTTGTTAATATGAGCATTTTGATTCAAACATATTGAATTTTAATCAGTTAAATTAGAAGTTATGATTTTTTTAAAGTAAATGCATAATTAATAAATTTGTTAGATTTCCTTACATTTTTTATTATTGCATTTCATATATGATATTGACTTACATATTATAAAAAATATAACGTTTGTATGTAAGCAATGAATGCTAGCTGTTAACACTATAATAAATATGAGTTGACTCTTAAACACAATACCTTGCAGAGGAGGGTGGCTTAACAAACTTTCCTTTAAATAAAAGTTTTGTGGTGTAATCTTAGTTGTATCTTGTAATCGATTGACCAAATTACGCTGACGGATAGAGCGTGATGACTCTTAAATGATTATTGAAAGCCATCTGTAAAAATAAATGATTCATATAAGATAAGATTGATAGATTGATAGCTATGACAGACAAAATATTTAAGAAAGAAAACACCACATTAAAACTGCATGTCCTGTCTTGCGGTTCATAATTATACTTATGATGATATTTACCTTATAGTACATTAAACTGATTGATAGATATAATTGAACTCATTCTATTATTAATATTGATACAACATAGTATTGCATACTAGCATAACTTATTGCATGATAGTCATCTTTATTGATTTTTTTTATAGTTTGATAGATATCATATTGATTTTATTGTTGATTTATGAGATTTTTACTGCTTATATTAAGTGATGATTGATATTGACTATAACTGAATATGCATATTGATTTTTTTGTCTTGTATTGAGAGCAATGATAGAATTTTAGTTATTTGCTAGGCTTTTATATTCATTATATGGATTTTTATGATTTAAGGTCACGAATGGGGTCATGACTAGTTGGAGTGAATTTGACAGATATCCTCAAATTTTTTATTTTTTTTAATATTTTTCTTTAATTTTTGTAATCAGGAGTTTGTGATAGAGTAGAAATTATATTGATCTTCTGACTATTGTATATTGATTTTGAGAGAATAAATATAGTGCAATATTTTGAGATTTACAATTGTTAGTTGCTTTCATTGGATACAAATTTATTATTTTGATGATTTATATAAGCTATGATTGATTAATTAAGAAAATAAAAAAAATAATTCTTTCAAATTTGATTTTGGAGCGTTATGTGGTATATATGATAATTATGATATTAATGGTATTTATAATAATGATTGTGGGTTTGGTAATGATGACAAATAAAAGTTTGGTGGCATGTATGAATTTTGTGGTAGGCTTGTATATTTTAGTCTCTTTGCTCGAGTACTTCGTTCCTCTCGCTTTGCTCGAGATAGCCGAGCCAGAACATAAAAAAGGATGGAGCCTCTTATAATGTTAAATATTTAGTTATTAAATAAAAGTTTTCTTCTTGAATTTTTTACTATTCTTAAGTTCTTCTGCTCCTAGGTATTACTTGAACATGTAAGATCACAACCCTTGGAGGACTTCCAGGGAAGGAACGAGATCATAATGACGATGGATTATTTATACAAGCTGATTTCAATTTATTTCTACTTGGCTACTGGTTATCTTAAGTCTATCACATGTTAGATCTTTCCTAGTTTCTCATTTATTTGTTTTTATTAGAATTAAATATCTTGCTAACCTCACAAAGTGGGACTATGACTTGTTATTATATTATAATTAAATATCTAGTATTGTTAACATAATAACAGCTTGAATCATACCACCCATATTACATTTTTATTATTATGTTTATGCTCAATATTAATTGTATATTTATTATTGTGTTTATGATCATTATTAGTTGTATATTTATTATTATTTACTAGTAAGTATTTTAAGAATTATCAATTTAATTATCCTGTTGCATTCATTTTATGATAGATTATATTTGCCCTGCATCAAGCATCCAAGAAGTGTGGATTGTATTTAAGAAAACTAGAAGTGAAACTCCAAATGTTATATAGTGTACGAGTGTGCGAGTGTCTGACACAACATGACGGCTTTATTGAAGTTCCTTGCTTCATTGGTTGGGTGCTGTCATAGTATAAATATTTGAACTTTACATTGAAAATAATTCTGTTGTTCCGTCGATCGGTTGAAACTGGAAATGCATTCACCCAGCCCACTATTCTTTTCTGCGGACTTCTTGCGTGCTGTATTTTGAACCATTTTTGAAAAATCTTGTTTAATGCTTCACACAAATTAATTTCCGATTTTCACCTACCATCATTTAATAACCAAATGCTGGGAACACATTCATCTTTATGAAAAAGGTGTTCATTTAGTTTTCTTTTAGGTTTACTTTTCTACATCTCCTGTTGACCATAACCATGTGAAATTTGTTTTCTTATGAGCGTTGTTCCTTAAATGTAGAAGGGAATTCTCATCTACTTTTGCCACTATTGGAGCGTTTGTATCTTCCGCTTGCTTGGCATCTTGCTAATAGGTGTAGATTATAATGACTCGTTTGTATTTGTGGATAAATACAGCATTTGCATTAAAGAACCTGTTTTTTTTTTTTTTTTAAACGGGGTATCCACCTACTGCTCGGGCGCTTGGCTGCGTGACTAATCATTGGCTGATCTAGAAGAGACACCCACCCCATAAACCTCCTAGCCCGCACTTGATTATACCCCACTTAAGAGGCGCTGCCGCTCGAGGGGAATCGAGCACGGGTTGGGGGGATCCCAACCGTATGCGCCCCACTTAAGAACCTGTTTTGACTGATGGTTATATTTAATTGAGCTATTAAATAAAAGGGCAAGAGTTTTACACATGGTGCTCTATTTTGCAAGAAAGCAAATGCCCCTCTGGCCTCTAGCTATCAATGTTGTACTTTTAATTGGACCAAAGCAACCTGTGAAGCTTTGTTATTCAAGCAACACTGTAAATATCAAATTCTCTTAGTGTCTATTCAGTTGCTATAAAACAATTTTTTAGTATAAAAAATTTTATTTTTATACTAAAAAATTATTTTAAGCAGTAAGAAAGTTGTCCCAAACGAGACCTTAATCAATTTTATTGCTTCTTTAATATTATAATGTCAAAACATCAGTTACATTAGCTTCTTTTTAGCAGGAAAATTTCGACAGCCTGATTCATTTTACTAACATTTATTGCTTCAGAGCAGCAAATTGTTTCATTAATATGTCTGCTCTTCTATTTGTCCCACGTTACTTCCGGATGATTTCTAACAGGATCTGACTGCTTCCCGTTGATCCCAGTATAACTTATGATACACAGCTGAAAACCGGCGCTTTAGATTTCACCCATCTCTGCAACTTTTTCTTATCTTCATGACCTCATCATCAAAGTTCACATCATTTCTCTCTATTCAATGGCATAAACTGCCACTGTTCTTATGGTCTTATGGTTTGCAGGATGGGTAAGCAGTGAGACCACTTTTGTACCTTCTCCATTGCTTATCGCTATCATATTTTATGAGAAGGTTTTACTTCACTGCCCAAGTTTCTGTACGTAGTACTGCAAATTGTCAAAGCTCAGCGTGAGATTAAGGCTTCTTTTGGGGCTGCTTTTTTATTGCTTATTAAAACAACTTTTTAGTACAAAAATTTAATTTTTTCTTCTAGAAAGTTACTTTAAAAAGCAGTAAGAAAGTCATCCCGAATAAAGCCTAAGGCTTCATTTGGGACGACTTTCTTACTGCTTCTTAAAACAGCTTTCTAGTACATAAATTTTAATTTTTTACTAAAAATTTAATTTAAGAAACAATAAGAAAGCCGTCTCAAACCAAGCCTAAGGCTTCGTTTGAGACAGTTTTTTTATTGCTTCATAAAGCAGTTTTTTAATATAAAATTTTTAATTTTTGTACTAGAAAGAAATTTTAAGAAGCAATAAAAAAGCCGTCCCAAACATAGCTTAAGACTGGCATTCATTTCTTTAGCATTGTTGATTTCTGAATCAATCTATGATTGAACTTGCAAGTGAATTATACTTAAATTCTCATTTTGCAGAAAATGATTAGAATAAGAAGCAAACCAGGGAGCAGAAGGTAAAAAAACAGTAATAAATATTTCATGTCAAAGTTGACAGAGAAAAACACATGATGCCATCATAGCCCTTATATCATCACACAGGGCAATCCTGACTGAGCCAGTCCCTCTCTTCAATAAATAACAGAACAAAAGAAAGAAGACAGAAGCAAAAGGCTTAAGAGAAAGAATTCATCCACAGACCCAGAAATTATACACCAGAGAAGGAAAGCAGGCCAAAAAATAAAAAAAGTTTCAACCTCAGATTGAGCAATGGAAATCCTATATGCTTCTACCATACTGAAGAGTCATTAAATGCTCGTCGCAAGGCGATACTGCCAGCAACGTCAACGATGTCGAAGCCTCTCGCATTTGCCATATGTTATCTCGGATGTGCTGCAGCGTCAGGAAGGGGAGGAGAGGCTGGCCCCGGCATGAAATCTCTACCTGATTTTGGAGTCCATATGAATCAATATTAGGTCAAGCAAAACTGGATCAAACAAACCTACAGAATTCTTGTTCTGTTTTTATTTGTAGGCAATGATATCTAAGCTATAAAGTTCGAACTAATAAAGTTTAGTATACGTTATCACTAAACTGGATAAGCTCTAAAGCTTGCTTTTTCTTAGCCTTTTTATGCCTCTTACATGCGGTGCCTGAATTTATTCGGAGACTAATCTGAACGCATCATTTCATTCAATGCACAGTATATTGGATGACATGGAGCGTTCAGATTGACCTCCGAACACATTCAGATTCTGCATTGAACAATTTTTCTCAGTGTAAGTACAATGATAATATAAGAACAAAGGAATGCATTATGTGGCTAAGTTGAATGTAATTATGGTGAATAGCATTTGTGAAATGTGAGCATAGGGTTATTTTTGTAAATATAATTTGTTATGTAATGTAATCATTACGTTACAGGCATTCGCCACAGTGTATTAATTAAGGATTAAACTTTCTCACTTAATAACACTTACATTATTAAGTTCTGACAGTAATGATTGTGTTGTAATAAGAGGTGGCGACGCTATAAGAAGCGTGACCCTTCAGCTCTGCAAAACGGTCAACTTATGGCTTTGATAATACCCCTCGGTCAGCGGTCAGCTACCCCCTGCCCAACCCTGCCCAGACGAACTTGCTAATTGCAATCATTACGCTAACACACACACTCTCTCTCTTAGGCATCAACTAAGTATTAACAGTATTTTATAATTTTAATTATAATATATATATTTTCAGCATAAATGTAAAGGCATTCAGCCTATGCTACGCAATATTTTTTTCATGAACAAAAATGCAGTGTGCGAATCTCAATGCAGCATTGAGGGTCAGAATTTCATGACACGCCACATGAATTTATAAGCAGCAACAATAAAGTAATTAACATGGCTGAAACTGCTATTATTGTCTGCTTTGTAATAAATATAAAAAATAATAGCCGGCTAAGTCGCTTGCCTAATTGCCCATCTCTGATTAGCTGTTGTTTAAGCTTTCTCTGAAAACAAAGCTTTGTAAAGCATGAAATGTAGAGATGGAGAGAGAAAGTGCCGTTAATAAGTTTAAAAAAGAGAGAGGGGTGGAATCATAGGTAGCGGATCCAAGAAGCACGCCGGAGGAATCGGCAAATAGTTCTTTATTTTCTCTTTCTTTTTTTATTATTATTTTTCTAATAAGAAAATCTTCCCTCTCTAACCTAACAAATATTACACTGCAACAAACGGCATGCACGTCTCTCTCACGTTAGCATCTCTCTCTCTCTCTCTCTCTCTCTCTCTCTCTCTCTCTTTCTCTCTCTCTATCTCTATCTCTCTCTCTCTAGCAATCCCATCTCTTATCGTAGAAGACAAATCAAGTCAATATTCCTCTCCTACACAATTTATTCTACATGAAAGTCCAATAATTTCCTAACTTATGAGGCTTGGACCAGTAACCAAGAAGAAACAATAATCTCAGAAAAAGAAAAATGATGAGAAGGCAAAGACCATAGTACCACAAAATTATTATAAAAGTGTAATTTAAACTATAGGCGTTAGGTCTGTGATATTATACTGATTAATTTACGCTAATTCTATAATACCATCACACAGAATAATAATAGATAGTAAAGCAAAATAAATGTTTGTTAATTCTGCTTACCTAATATTCACCCCTCTTTCTAGAAGAATATTTCACTCAATATTCTTTGTATTAATCCATAATTTTAACATAATTACCAAAGAAATTTAAGTCATGATATGCTGATCAAATTTTAATTAGCAGAAATATAATACAAGGAATAAATAATTAATTAAAATATATATTATTTATTTTAAAATGAATTTAATGATATTGAAATTATCATGATCTAATTTTTTTTCATTAATATTACTCTATATTTTAATAAATAGTTGAAGAAATTGGTTCCTAGCGAAAAACGTCATTTTCAGGCACCTATTTCCGCCGGAAAAATGTCCAAAATCCATAAGAAATAAGTATTTCCGGCGAAAAATTGTTCGTCGGAAATGAGCTGTTTTTCTTTAGTGTGTATTTGTTTGATAACAAGCTTAAAGAAAGCGCATGTGGTTTATGTTGCAAGAAAGGAATGTGGAGCAAACAAAAAGTAGAGAAAGTGGTCCCTTGTTCTTGGTTTCTGTCTCGTAATGCTTTTCTTTTTCATAACTTTGGGAATGATTCTGCCCTAGACATATACAACTCTCTCCCAAACAACAAATGCTGCTTTGTTCTGTTGAGGATGGGAGGATGTGGGGGCCTTCACATAACATCGCAACAATAGTGCAGCACTCATGCCTTGGTTACCCTAACTCCTCCAATGGTGGCAACCTCATAGAAAGAGAAGAGCACTCATGCCTTTTGTTAGGTGTTCATAGGCTGAGGCAACGAAGGTGAAAGCGTGATGACACAAGGCCATATGAGGGCCGGGCATGCAAATGGTTCGTAGACGTGTTATGTGCACTGCACTTTTCATGGCGTATATAATAAATTAATCTATTGTATTCCTTTTGAAGAGGCTTATGATTTAATTTGTTTTAGTGTTGGGCTCCATGCATGGCGTCAAACTTGGTTCCAAGTTTCGATGGATTCTATGCAAGTGGGATCATGAAAAAAAATAAGTAGCATAGGATATTATACTTGGTTAAAATCAGGTTAATCAAGCAGTAAGAGAGCTTGAATTAGGGGTGTCCAAACTGGGTTTCAGGTCAAATCCGGAACTGATCCGGGTTGAACAAGGGACATTAACCCGACCCAGTTAAGTAAACAGGTCGGAAAAATTCGAACCTGGACCCAACTTGTCGGGTTGCCTGTTTGACCTGACCTGACACATTGAGCTTTTGGATGGCGATGGCGAGACGATGAATGACGACATGGCGGACGACGGGTGTGGATGCTGGCTGGCTGGTAGGTGCGGGTGCGGATGGGGATATGGGCAGCTAGGACGCAACCCCGGCAGGCTCGGGCAACCTTGGGCGCTAGGCGCGGACAGCTCAGACGCGACACGGGCTAGGGCAGGCGCAGGCGCGGGCAGTCACGGGCAGCTTCAAATGCAACACGGGCGGGCTCGGGCAGCCTCGGCACGAGCGCTGGCAGCACGATAAGCTTATTTTAAATGGGTTTTCAGGTTGACCAGGAAGCCCGACGGGTCAACCCAACCCATTTTTTCAAATGAGTAGAATCGGGGTACCCGAATCCAACCCGTTTTGAAACCGGGTTGAGTTCGAGTCGGATTTTTATGTCGTGTCAAATATTGAAACCCTTAGCTTGAATTGGTTTCAACGACTAGTTGCTGAATGTGAATTGGCTAGAGGTGCCTATAACTTGAATGTCAACAAGCTACCTAAGAGATGGATCTCATTAGGCCCGTAATACCAAATTTACTCATTTGGGAAGACCATACACCCATGAAACTTGACAATTGGCCCAGAATACTCACCAGCTAACTTCAGGTTCTTACTAAAAGAATGTATCAAGGATGTTGAAGCTCAATTAATCCAGAATTCGACTAAAGTTTCTAGCAATCAGACAACTAGAATCCAGACTCATATGCTACATAACTAGCTATATTGAGATCAATTTATGTGCTTTCTGTATAATCACACTATGTATCCAATTTTGTAGCATTGACCTTGATCCTCTTCTGTAAGTACACTAAAAAAAATAACTTTTAATGACATATATTAAGAAATATTTATCTAAGTATCTTAAAAAATATTTATTATGGCATATTTTAATTTGACGCCAACAGAGCGATTTGGCACTAAGAGAGAAATTTGTGCGATAAGTTTCGTATCCGCTTCTTTCATCTTGCTCCTTCAAATCTATTTGCCTCCTTCATCGAACATGTGTGCCCAGCGCGCGTTCTCTTCATCTAGCGTTCCTAGTTCTCGCCGATCACTCCCGCTACATCGGCAATCGCGATCGTATCAGGTAATTCTTCTCATGGACTAAGGGATGACTTTAAACTCTAAGTACAAAGTAAAGAACTAATTTCAAACAGTCAACTTATTCTCAAAGGATGACTACACAATAAAGTCTGAAATTACAATTGGAGTTTGAGAATCTTCCTTGTCAAAAGATGAATCTTCTTTAACAGTAATAAGATTTAGCTCCTTTCTGCCATTGACATAAGTAACAATCTCACATAAAATCTCCCCATCTTGTGTAGCTTGATGAGTTGGAGATTTCATATTTTTATTGCTTTGAATCAAGTTTGGGTGAAAAGGTCTACCAAAATGATAGGAAAATTATGAGAAATTCTGATAAGAAAAATACTTTGAATAAACATTTTCCTAAAAGGTCATTTTCACTTAAGAGTTACTACGAGAAGATTATGTAAAAATGCCAAGGTTCAGTACTAAATCTTTAACTTTACACCTCGGCAATGGTGCTAATTTTGAGCGCGCAATTAATTATATGTGTTAATGATTTTCTCTTCTATGACTTGGTGGAGGATTGTATTGATCTTAGATTGGATGGATAGCTATCTATAGACTTCGGATATATCACTAACAAGCAAATCTCTCCTTGCAACACACCCTTCACTATTAATAATGCTTTTAGTGGTTACTATATTATTTAGGAGCTAGTTGTGCAACCCTCTTAGCTAGCTTTTTTGATTGGGCAACTAGGTGGAACATGCATCCACCTTTAATTTGGATGGTCATCTCTTCTATCTTTTTCAAATTGTTCAAAATTAGCTTAGCGACCAGAGATTTACTATGAGTATCAAATTTGAAAAATGCAAATAGTTTATTTATCTCTACTATAAAAGATGCGCCCTAGAGTGTTGAAATCACAGCTATGTTATGCTTTTATGAGAGTTTTATTCTAATTTTCATTGTTGGAATACCTTTCATAAATTTGCATGGACTCTAATTAGAATGCTAGCACCCTTAGTAGTAACCTACTCACGCCAAGAGTTTTCTCAAAAGTAATATTTTCAGTGCTAAAGAGGTTCCCTCAGTATATATCATAATTGATAGAGGACAACACTAGCTCATTCTAGCATCTTTTGATTGACATGATAACTTCTTTTTAGTGTAACACCTATATTGACATAAACTTCTTAGCATAAAGGAAAGCCCTTTGCTTGAATAGGCAACAATCATTTTCCAATGGCAAAAATCCTCCAAAATTAGCAAAAATCTATTGAAAATTTTCATTTCTAATGATTTCATTAGGTGGGAAAATACCATGTTGGAAATACTTCTAAAATTGTAAAAAATTTTCCAGTAATTATTTTCGGTAAATTACCGATGAATAGACTCAAACACTGATGAATAGACTCAAACATCGATGAAAGACAGTGAAAAATCACAAGCAAGAGAGAACCCAATAATTTCACTCGAATCTTTGTTTGTACATCCCACTAGAATCCAACCTAAAATTTTCCAGCAAAATTCTAGCAAAAATTTCACCGATAAAACTTCTAGAATAGTGTTCACTTGCAATGATGATAACATATGACAAACAATAGCCACATTCTCGTCTGAATTGAAATTAAATTTTCTAAGTGTTCTCCTCTTTAGAGTAACATAAAAATATCCTATACATGGCAGACGAAAGCATGCATGGACTTAGATAAACTGTAATCGTTAGAAGTGATTACTTTGTTTATTGTGGAAGGCCTTAACCTTTTGAACTTGTAAAACAAGCCAATCATCACCCGGTGGCACAATATAGTTCACTTATAAATGTTGAAGGAAAGAAAGCTGTAACAAGGTAAGCTACTTAAGACAGTTTCAACTAAAACCATAATGAATTTTCAATCGATTCATACCCTGCAGCCTACGCAACCAAGTTTGTATATATATTACAATTTACACATACGTGTGGTGCAGTAGGACAGCAAGAACAAGAAGAATGTTTCTATGGCTTTTCTTTCTGCTTTCATTATTTAACTTAGCTTCTCCTTACATCACTCAAACAACTACTTATAAATTTAATTTTGCATACAACGCATAACTTTCACAGTGAATCTAAATAAATAGGAAAGAGTTGAATCGTACTGAATTAAAAAAAAAAAAGAAAAAAAAAAAGGACTATATTATGTGCATGATAATATAACAGAAAATAGAATTAGAAAGCTGTCACTTATATGAAATAAAATATGCAACTTGCTAGCATTACGTAGGTATCATGGTTGTTGCATCTATGACTTTTTTGAGAGAAAAAGAATGGAAGTTGGTAGCTTTATTTGTACTTCATCCAATTCATGTCAACAAACTGGAAATAATTGATGCATGTCATCAGTTCTGGATGCTTTAGGTAGAGATGAACATAATCATTCTTTTTTTAAATAGATAAAGAAGTATTAATCATTGAGAAGTGGTATATTGTGGAAGATGACAATCCTATCTTCATATTTATTTATTTATTAAAAACAATAAATTGTTAACAAAAGGAAAAAAAAAAAGGTAATAAAAAAAGACTAAAAATTGTCGCTTTCGATTAATATATGTTACTTTGCTTCTCAGACTAAAATAAAAATAATCTTTTTTATAGATGTACAAATAAAGATATATTGTAGTTCAAGAAATCGCATTTTAAAATAGTTCACATTGTGCTCACCTTCATCATTATTAATTTAGTAGTCTTCTTATACGAATTTTACTGAGTTTGTTTTATAAATCCTTAGCTTTCTTTCTTCTTTGTTGTGTTTTATGAGTCGTTAAATCATTCTAATATATATATTTTTTTAATATCCAATTCTCTTCAACTTACCCTTTATATATTAATTTCTCATCGAATTGGTATATTTTTCATCCTTTGATAAATGCGCTAACTATCTAATTAAGTCTACTTTCACCACATTATTTTAATGTTTTAATAGGTGTTAAACCTATCATTTCTCTAATATAATCATTAAATTAACAATTTATTCTTTCTATTTTTTATTGCATCTATCTTAACATTCTCATTTATAGTTGTCAAGCCTTATTCAACGATACCTTTACTATATGATATTTACATTAATTAATTTAAGGGAAGTTGCATACATACTGCCACAAAATTTTTATACATTTATATATCACATCATGAAACTTGTTATACCATTTTAATGTATAAATCACATCACAATGAATGGATGAAAATATATGTTTAACTTCAAATAAGTTAATATTAGTGGAATTTTTATGTGATTTAGAGAGTTGAATGTTACATGAGTAAATATAAAGATTTAGATGCACAGAAATGTAAATAAGTAAGAATTTTATGGTATGCATATAAATCCCCTTAATTTAAATATTATTTTCTAAAATTTATTTTCTAATTTGCATGATTAAAAATGACCATTTTTTTATTTTTAAGTAGTATCATAACTACACGCATACATAAATTATGATAGAAAAAATAACAATCATTATCTAATGAAAACATCATGAAACTTCTTACATAATTTTTTGCAATAAAATATATCCACTACAAAATAAAAATGACAACATATATAGTTGCGTGGAGTAGAAAACCATAAGAAAAATAGTTGAAGAGTTGCGATGATGAACGTCATATCTAACACTTATTATAAAACTAGCAGGAAAAAAGATCTTTGATGCTAATCTGACATAACATACATTACTCTTTCACTGTTCTTGCAATATCTGAAGCTCCAAAAGCAAAATCCATCTCCAAATATACTTCTAAGATGTCGATGTAAGTTCCATGCATGCAATATGCTATTATGGATAAGCAAAATGCCCTTTAAACATGCAAAGGTAAGAGAGATTGCAGAATAAAAATAAAAATGCAGCAACAAACACTGATGTGGAAATGCACGATTGACCAATTTAAAATGTTTGATTCTAAAACCGGTAAATTCTAAAGTCGTCGGAAAATTATCAATTTTCGTTGGAAAATGCCTGCCGGTAATAGGTGATTTTGTTGTAGTGTTCTACTAATCATGGAAGAGAAAATTGTATCCGAATGAAAAAAATTAACTTGTTGGAGAATAAAAATTATTATTATTACAGTAAATTTGTGCATATTTGAAAGTATTATACATTTATATTTGAGCATGTCTATGAGAGTGCAATAGAAGAATATTAATATGTGAAAATCCTGGATTTGTTTAACTTTTTCTTGGTACAATGCTTTAACCACCCACAAATTTAACACCAAATAAACATATAAAACACAAGAAAAATAACAAATATGAAGACTATTGAAATTAATACATGATTTATATTCATTCAAATGAAATATTCCTCATAAAGTTTTAATTGCTTTACAATTATTTGTTTATTCATTTATTTATTTGTTTTTGTGCAGAAACATGACAAGCTTCAAATCTCACACACGTATCACTTTCATACATGGTCGTGTTAATGTGTGGCCTATGCGTGTAATGGAATTTGTCTCATAAATAATAATAAATAATAATAATAATAATAATAATTTTTATTATAAATAAGCTGAAGTCAGATATATATACAAAGTAAATAAATGCAGAATAAATAAGGATATGCATCTTCGAAATGGAAAAAAATAATTAGGCTTATAATTAAACTATTAATCACTAATTAAATCTAACGAGCCTTCGTATTTCGTCTAAATAAGATTATGCTAAAAATTATGCGTCAACGGATTCAATCTTGCATCCTTATATGTGTCATGATGATTCCTTCGAACCTAATAGCTCTTTACCCATTAATGCTTGTTTTGCCTTGCCTATTGGCACAAAAATAATTATTTTGTTCTCAATATATGCCAAAATTTAGCCGTTGAAGTATCTGTTCGAAGGGCAAGTGCTATTTTCCTATTATTCCTAAACTTATAATTAAATTCATGTTTAGGATGGTCCATAGCTTTCAACGAAGTTAGGTGAGAGAGAGAGAGAGAGAGAGAAAGAGAGAGAGAGAGAAAGAGAGAGAGAGAGTTGAGTCATCTCCCAAACCTCCAAACCATATGAACAAAGACAGAAGTGTCCACAACAACTTACCTTGATAAGTAGCCAAAGTAAGCTTTCAAAGAAAAAAAAAAAAACATCAGAGGCATATGAACTCTTAAAAAGCCATACAACACCTTAATGAATTCACATTGCTTTCACAATTGTTTTCATCACAAGCCTATACCAGTAGCTGTGTCATAATGAGTATACGGACTGAGCTTTTATATATATATATATATATATTCACGCTTATAATGTACTAAATAAATTAAAGCGCACTCACCAAATAATTTTCCTACACAACTGAGCCACTAATTAATGAGCTAATAAACACCAAAAGCAAGCTCTTAAAACCCTAATCATGAGGAACAAAATGATGTTTCACTCAGACTTGCACTCCACACCATGACTTCCTAATGAAGAACCAATCTAATACCACCATGAAGAAACTTTTCGGTTCAAATGTTCTTTTCACCAACTTAGGTTAGGAACAACATTATACTTCTTCATGATTCATTTCCATGCACTCCTATGTCCTTTTTTCCTATCTATCCATTCCAAGCCTTAGCATTAGACGAAAAAAGAAAAAGAAAAAGTGCTCAAGTCTTTAGAGCTTGCATGACTTGCATTAAAAACAAAATAAGAACCTTAATAATAATTAAAAAAATAAAAAATATAGTACCTCTGATTCATCCTCAAGACCAAGCTTGTTCACCAAGTACTTCTTCAACAACCTAACTGTCATCCTCCCATCCCTACACAATGATAAAGTAACTAAGAATTAGAACCTTTACCTTTTAAAACCAAGCCATGAGCTCCTCCAAGAAGAAAAATAAAAGCAAGTAGAGAAGCAAGAGAAAAAAAGAGTACTTGATTCTTAAGTAGCTCTTAGGAATCTGAGGCAAAAAGGGCTCCCTCACTCTGCATTGAAAATGTCATTAGAAATTGAGAGGAAGAAGAAAACCCTATGTCCACACTCATGATGAAGCCATCCAAAAGCCCACATAGAGATAAATGCTCAAAAAGCAAAGCTAAAAATTCAAGCCATCTTATTATTGCATACATTAAGCATGAAACCACAAAAGCAAATCATTATTACTTACTGGTTCTGTGAGGCTTTGAGCATGAACCACACCCCAGCCTGAGGTCTCGCCGGCGTGCTTACCAGTCTCAGCTCGCCCGAGGCCTCCGCCGAAGAGCTTTCGAATGGAACCACGAAGCTACGAACAGGCGGCAAAAATGCCGGCTGCCCGACACCCATTGCGACACTGCCGGCATTCCAAAACCCCCATGGCGCGTCTCGCGGATAAAACACGCCGAGATGCGGCGGAGGAGGTGGTGGAAACATTGGAATATTCATAGGCTCTGGCGCCGCTGGCCGGGGAGCAAACAGCTCAAGCTCCGTTGAAAGCGCTACCCTCACTTCCCTCAACGGCTGTGCTGATGAGCTGCTCCCGGGTGAACGGCGGGATGTCGGTGGTCTAATTCCGACGCCGACGCCAAGCTGAAGCCAACCTTCACAACATTGATCTCCGGCGTCTCTGTTGCTGGTCCCGGCTTCCTCCTCCTCCTCCTCCTCCTCCTCTTGTCTCTCCTCACAGTTCGCCAAACCTCCCATGAATTCCGGTGATCTCAGAGCCGGCGTCGGCTTCTCGAAATCGAAATAGGAATCCGAAAAGTATCCTCCATAACAGTCGTAGTGTCGCCGGAGGAGGTTTCTTGCCGGTACCATGATTTCATGAGCTCTTTTGTTCGGCTGATCCCCTCGTCTCTTTTCTTGAAGAAGAAGACGAAGGAGAAGATAAAGTAGTAGAAGCCATGGAAGAATCAGGGAAGGGGACCCTAGCTTTTCATACACATGAAAGGATTAACTAAAACATGTAGTAGCCTTTTTCATGGTGAAGGACTGATGGGAGGGAGAGATAAATGGGTTGAGATAAAAGGCGAAGAGAAGAGCTTTTGGATCTGCCTTTCTATTAATTCCTCTTCTTTGGAAGCTTGTGGTGATCAAATAGTTGCAGACAGACATGAGAGAGAGAGAAAAAAAAAAGATATGAAGAAGGCAGTCTTTTATATATATATATTTATATATATACACATGAAAAATTGTTAAAGTGGAATTTAGTATAGTTGAGGATTGGATCCTTTATATATATATATATATATATAAACTTTTTATAATTATTTGTAATATTAAAATTGTATTTATAAATGATCTTCTTCTTATGCAAGCTATGAAAGCTTTATCTTCTAAATTATAATTTAAATTATTGTAAATATTTTTTAAACATCCTAGAAATTAAAATGATGAAGATGATCTATCATCATTACATCTTTTTATCTTTTATGAAACATTTAATCAAAATTATGCAAAAAAATGTTACATATAACTGAATTAAAAAATATATTTTATTTATATAAAATATGAAATTCTCTGGCCTTTTTATATATTTAATTTAAAGATTATAATTTATATAATTTTACATTCGGTTAAAACTAATAAAAAATATTGACAGTTTCAACCAATTTAAATCAAATTATATGTTCTCAGCCTTTGGCATTTCTGGGCTTATTTAGGCAGTTCTGTTTATCTATTTTCATTCCCGGCATATCTAATGAGTTTCTTATTGGGTGTGTTTGTTCTCTATCAGCTTATATTTCTTATTTCAATTTCCTTTTTGTCTGTTTTCTCTTGTTTCCTTGCTGCCTATTTTGCAGGTTTTTGGAGCCTCGCGCTCGTTTTGTACAGGAATCGTGTAGAGTTCGTTGCTTCTTGTTGCTGTTTTTTTTTTTTTTTTCTTTCCTTTAGTTTTTGGATCTTAGAATGTTACTAGGTTCTCTTGTTACTTTGTTTGTAGGGACCTCCGGCTCCTAGGTTTCTTTTTAATTTTGTTTGTTGCTTTTCTGAGCAGTAGTGAGCTAGAGGACCCTTTAAGGTATTGTAATTTTTCCCTAATTTTAACGCGTCGGCCCGTCGGTGGGTTTTAACAAAAAAAAAATTATAAAAGTGTAGCCATTGTTTGAAATTTAATAGAAAATTTTAAACAAACAAAACTATTCAAAATTTTAAAAAAAGTCAACTAACTTATTATATTTATAATTCAAAATTTATGAAAAGCTTTTTAATATTTATATTTTCTAAAATTTTAAAATATAATTAAAGAAAAATAGCTACCATCATTTTCAATCTTAATAATATATATATATATATATATTTTTCTCTAATAATTTTATAGTGAGACTCAGGTTTCATTTGAGATAATTTTTTTCTATTTTTAAATAAATTTGTAATATACTAATTTTTTAAAAATAAATAAATAGGAATAAAAATTTATCTCAAATGAAGGCTACAACTTTATTTGGAACAACTTTTACATTATTTTCTTGATAAAAAATAATTAGCAAAAAATATATATGTATTTTTAAAATTATAAATAAAAAAGTAATTCGTAAAGTGAAAAAAAAATATATATATGTATTTTTAAAATTATAAAAAAAATATTTATTTACTTGAACATATATAATTAATTAAAATAATATTTATGAATATTGAACTTAAAAGTCGAGAGGGCTACTACTAGTCGTGGGGAGAAGGTTAGGGAGAGATAATTATGATTAATTAGGGGTGATACGGGAATTAAGAGGCTAATGGTGGATGGGGACCGTATAGGAGAAACAGGTGGCGCGACATGATTATCTGGGCGCGAGGGGCGGCGGGAACAATTTAAGATAAAGCCCATGAGTTTTACAATATTTACGGAACTGTCATGTCTGGGTTCCGGCACTAACCCCCATGGTTTCATCATGTTGGTTTTTCTTTTCATTTTTATTTTTTAATTTCTTCACGACCATTCATGGAAAATAAAAACAAATGAAAAGAGGCAAAGGGTGTGGGGCCGGGATGGGAAAGGGATGGCGATGTGCTTTTCAGTGGACTTTTACGTTTTAGCCCCGTAACTTCTTGATAAATAGTCATTACGAATTTTCTTTTTATAATTTTGATTTGTGGTGTGCCATTCATTAAACATGCGTCGTAGTCATTGTAAATGATAAGATTTACGCTTCATTTGGTATAATTTTTTTTAAATAAAAATTAATTTTTATATTAAAAATATATTTTAAAAATAGTAAGAAATCTCTCTCAACCAAAATCTTATTCTAAACGTAGAAGGATACAGTTGTGCAGAGTGCGTACGGGGAGAACTGTCTGCACAAGCATTATACCTAGCTAGGTAACGGTACTGAGTGCTGCTAACTCAGTGCTTGTGCGAACAGTGCACACTCCGCACCTAATATTTTTTCATAGTTGAGATCGTTTTTTTAATGTTTTTTTAAATAAATTTTTAATACAAAAATTTCTATTTAAAAAAATTTTATATTAAAAAGTTAATATAAAAAGCATTATAAAATCTATCAAAGGAAAACTAAATGTTATTAGTGGTAGATTTAAGTATATTGCAAGATAGAACAAATGGTGATGAAATTATATGATGAATTATACTGTCCGGACATCGGACGGGAGAACCGTTCGGTGTTCTTCCGGTCTATAATAAAAGCGCAGCTCTATAATAGCTGCGTTTTTATTGTAGACAGAGAGAAAACCGAACGGTTCTCTTTGTCCGATATCCGCATGGAATAATTTCTCAAATTATAGACTCATTGTGACAAAGGTAAGATTTTTAGTAATAAAAATAAAAATATGTATGCTAAATTGTAGATGTGTAAAAGTTTTACAGTATCTATGCTTATAAAAAATTTCAAAGATAAAAACTTTTACATTTGGTATGATGAACATAAAGACAATTGAAAGGAAAAAAAAAAGAAAAAGATATTACCTGTCATAATGATAATTATGGGGAGTATTTGACCAAAAGCATGAGGCAAAATGACTATGTTAGTTTTGATAAGCTCTGCTAGTGGAAGACTACTTATTATGGATGATCTGCACTATGTTGATCTACTTTTAACAGGCCTACCATCAGCCACCTCCTCCCCCTTCTAAGGAGTTGCATATGTTGTGGGACTTCCCAAACACCTTCCAATGCTCCCTTGTCTTCTTTATCTAATTAAAGATGATTTGCTTTTTCATGAGGTAAATTTTATTGGAGAGGCTCTTCATGAGAGTTAGCAAGGCATGCTGTTTGTGAAAACTTTAGATGTGTCATTGACTCTAAGTTCAAGATGTTGTTTTCTTAGATTTTGTTTGAAATAACTTTCTTACTGTTTTTTAAAACAATTTTTTAGTACAAAAAAGTTTTAGTTTAATAAATGTTTGTATAAAAAAGTTATTTTAGAAAGGAATAAGAAAATTGTCTCAAACGAAAAGTTTAACATGTAAGTGAAAATCAAATATAAATGATGTTATCACATGGTTTGAATTGGATCTCTCTCTCTTTAGGAAGTTAGTTTATACCTTTTTGAGTGATATCTAATTAATAACCATAATGCTTTTAAAAACAGTAAGATAAAATGTTTTTTTTTTGTAATCATATTATTAATTGGTATTATTTTACTATTTATTATCCTAGGACAATTTTTTTGAAAGAATAATTTATAAAAAATATAACCCAATTGATTAAGAATCTCTTAAACTATAATAAATATATAAGAGTAGCATTAAAATTTGGTGGAAGCCTTACGGGCATATTTGACTAGATAACAACTTAGTCTACACCACATAGTTATTGAATCATTGAAGAAGAGAATGCCCAATTGAAGCAAGAAGAGCTCAATAAATTTGATGAGAGATGCTTAAAAGTGCATGAAAATCTCTAGCTAGTTATGTTTCGGATATATGACAAAGGCTAATAATGTGAAACCCTTAAATCTTTTAAGATTTTTTTTATTGACTTATAGAAGTCCAAATCACAAACCATCTTCACCAACATATTTATAATGTTGTATTTTAGCTTCCCTGATTTTTTCATAATTTTTGGGCACTATCGAAATTTCTTAAGAAATCGGCATCTGTCCGTACAAGTGAGGTTTTTGGGACGATCAGGTGTCCGTTTTGTCAACCGATTTAACCAGAATTTTTAAATAAAATAAATTAATTTATGAAATTTTCTTAGTAATTTTTGAAATCCCTAAAAAAGTTCTATGAATTTTCTATTAAAATTTTATTATAATAATATTATTATATATTATTTAATAATAAAAAAAGCAAAATATCTTAAGCCAAAATGGGTTTATTAAATCCCTTTTCATTTAAATTTTCGTTTTTATCCAACACAGAGTTGGCTTAGAGACCTAGGGAAGAAAGAGAGGTGAGAGAAAAGAAAATTTATTTTTTGGACGACTTCGAGTCATTTTTATCTGTTGACCTACTCGAGAAACTTGTTTGTCTCGAGGTAAGTCACATTATGCCCATTTAAATTTTCAAAAATACATAATTTTTAGCAAAATTTTTTATTAAAATTTTTTATACGTTAACGAAAAACGTGGATAACTTTGCCCATATAAAACTCTGAATGTCTCCACACTATTTTTTCTAGTATGAATATCATATTTCAATAATATGAATAATTTAATGAGAAATGAAATATGCAGTATAAATGACTTTTTTTAACATTGTTGGCCCAACTTGGCACCCATTGATTGAGGCTAATTATTTATATCAAATTCATCTAAATTACATCTCTAAAGGAGCTAGTTATCATGCTTTGTATTTGTTGCATCTCCAATAGATTCAATGTTATATATTGTTCTTGTGATACACATGCCTTCTCTTAGCCCTTGGAATAATTCCAAACTTTCTTAGTCAAGTATGAAAATTTTATTTCAAGAACCTATATTTTGAGACTTTTGTGTGAGATAAAATCTTTAACGAATCGTCCTTGCTTTGGCTCTTTACATAACAAGCATCCAGTAATTACATTACAACTGACTTATTATCATCCTTTTTAAAAAAAAAAAAGGTTGAATCCCTTGTGGAGTTTGATCTTTGCATTTATTTCCCACATGTTGGAATTTCTTGAAGAAGAAGGAAGCTTTCTTAAGCTTCTTGGATGAGAAGTAGGGAGGTCAGAATAGTAGAGAGCAAAACATCAAGCAAAAACTTTATTGGCTTGGCTTTGAGAGAGGGTGATTTGGTATTACAGATTTTATGTCTATATATTGATACAAATGACAACATCAAAGCTACAAACACACACACACACACACACACACACACACACACACACACACACACACATATATATATATATATATATATAAAGGTAATAGAAAATACAAAAAATATAGTTAAGTTGGATAAAAAAAAACTCTAACAATTTCCACCTTGATCCAACTTCTTCCAATTGACCCTCATGAAATCTCTGAATCAATCGATTCATCCCCTAAATCTACTGCTACTGCCAAGTTAGTGTCTTCTTTGAGTTCAACTCTTTTCCATTTCTTTCTATTCGAACAATTTCTCTTGAAATGTCCCTCTTTGTGGCAAATATAACACATATAGCTCATTTTCTCTTTTCCAACTTAAAATCTGCCCCTAACCAGCAACATGTTGCCATTCCTTCTCTCCTTAGTCTCTTATTTCCATTGAATCTCCTTTGATATTAATATTGACTTTACCTCAATCATTGTCAAATTTTGTTTCCCAAACAACATTATATCAATGATGTGTTCATATGCTTTTGGCAGTGAGCTAAGCTAGATGATGCCCTGATATTCTTCATTAATCCGCACGTCAACATTGTTTAGATCAAGAATGATTTTGTTGAAGTAATCCATATGCTTTTGAAGATCCTTTGATACTTCCATTTGAAGGGTATATAGTTGCTTCTTCAATATCAGATGATTTACAAGAGAATTTTTTAAGAACAATGATTCTAGTTTCTCCCATACCTAGATGGTTTTTTTCTTCCTCGACAGCCTCTTACAACACATCGTCACCAAGGGAAAGCAATACTATGCTGTGAGCCTTAAATTGCATTTCCTTTACCTTCACCCAATTGGTCAATGCCATAAATTTATCTTTTGATATTACCTCTAACATCCCTTGATGAACTAAAAATGCCTTTATCTTGATCCTCCACAGGCTAAATCTTTTTCTCTAGTGAATCTGTTGATCTTGAAACTTTTAATTTACATGATTTAGAAAATAGAACTAGATCTACACCTTAATAGCACTAGCCCGCAAGATTTGCGATGCTGCTTATGCGACTTAATCTTGTATAACACAGCTGGCCTGACTGTCACGCTCTAGCCTGCGATCTATTCGAATACCATGCTCTATCCCACCTTCTGTATGTGCCCATACCAACCTTTAGCTTGACCATCACCTGTATCATGCGTGGAAAACTCTGTGTGCCTGTGCATCTCACAAGGTTATGCTCCGCCCACTACACGTACGTCTGCTTGAATGTATTTTGCCTCCCACTACAAACTCAATCCATACACAAACAAGAGACACAAATTGTTTGCAACTTGAAGACACGCCTCCCGATACTTCACATGGGCATCACCTCCTAGTCTGCTCCCAGATGTTGAGCCTCCCTCCTTTTAACATTCCTCCAACTCCACCTAGCTATGATACTAGTTTGTTAAATCTTAAAACATTTATGATGATACTATCATTAAACATTGTGAAGTGCAACAAATAATTGTGAATACACTCATTATTGTTAATGTTTTTCTTCATGACTTAGTAAGAAGGGAGTGCATTTAAAGAACTTTCAAAGTGCATATGTAGGTCTAGTTTGATTCTTAGGAAAAAGGTATTAGGCCAAGAGAGTTATTACTATGGATGTATTCTAATAAAATAATGAATGCTCTAAATATGTTCTGAATTTATAGTTATTCATTAAAAACACAACTCCTTTCAAGATATCAACAAAATTTAATTATATAACAAAAAAGATTTTCACAATATGATTACCACGAGGAGGGGGGGGGGGGGGGGGGGGGGGGGGGGGGGTTCTCTAGTTCTTAACTGAGTCATGTGATCATCTGATCACAGGAAAGTTTTCCTTCCATCATTTATGCTTCTTTCATATCTACTCTCCACACTATTTTTTTCTATTATAAATATCATATTTCTATAATATGAATAATTTAATGAGAAATGAAATATGCAGTATAAATGACTTTTTTTAACATCGTTGGCCCAACTTGGCACCCATTGATTGAGGCTAATTATTTATATCAAATTCATCTAAATTACATCTCTAAAGGAGCTAGTTATCATGCTTTGTATTTGTTGCATCTCCAATAGATTCAATGTTATATATTGTTCTTGTGATACACATGCCTTCTCTTAGCCCTTGGGATAATTCCAAATTTTCTTAGTCAAGTATGAAAAATTTATTTCAAGAACCTATATTTTGAGACTTTTGTGTGAGATAAAATCTTTAACGAATCGTCCTTGCTTTGGCTCTTTACATAAACAACTGACTTATTATCATCCTTTTTTTTAAAAAAAAAAGGTTGAATCCCTTGTGGAGTTTGATCTTTGCATTTATTTCCCACATGTTGGAATTTCTTGAAGAAGAAGGAAGCTTTCTTAAGCTTCTTGGATGAGAAGTAGGGAGGTCAGAATAGTAGAGAGCAAAACATCAAGCAAAAACTTTATTGGCTTGGCTTTTAGAGAGGGTGATTTGGTATTACAGATTTTATGTCTATATATTGATACAAATGACAACATCAAAGCTACAAACACACACACACACACACACACACACACACACACACACACACACACATATATATAAAGGTAATAGAAAATACAAAAAATATAGTTAAGTTGGATAAAAAAAAAACTCTAACAATTTCCACCTTGATCCAACTTCTTCCAATTGACCCTCATGAAATCTCTAAATCAATCAATTCATCCCCAAAATCTACTGCTACTGCCAAGTTAGTGTCTTCTTTGAGTTCAACTCTTTTCCATTTCTTTCTATTCGAACAATTTCTCTTGAAATGTCCCTCTTTGTGGCAAAGATAACACATATAGCTCATTTTCTCTTTTCCAACTTAAAATCTGCCCCTAACCAGCAACATGTTGCCATTCCTTTTCTCCTTAGTCTCTTATTTCCATTGAATCTCCTTTGATATCAATATTGACTTTACCTCAATCATTGTCAAAGTTTGTTTCCCAAACAACATTATATCAATGATGTGTTCATATGCTTTTGGCAGTGAGCTAATCTAGATGATGCCCTGATCTTCTTCATTAATCCGCACGTCAACATTGTTTAGATCAAGAATGATTTTGTTGAAGTAATCCATATGCTTTTGAAGATCCTTTGATACTTCTATTTGAAGGGTATATAGTTGCTTCTTCAATATCAGATGATTTACAAGAGAATTTTTTAAGAACAATGATTCTAGTTTCTCCCAAACCTAGATGGTTTTTTTCTTCCTCGACAGCCTCTTACAACACATCGTCACCAAGGGAAAGCAATACTATGCTGTGAGCCTTAAATTGCATTTCCTTTACCTTCACCCAATTGGTCAATGCCATAAATTTATCTTTTGATATTACCTCTAACATCCCTTGATGAACTAAAAATGCTTTTATCTTGATCCTCCACAGGCTAAATCTTTTTCTCTAGTGAATCTGTTGATCTTGAAACTTTTAATTTTCATGATTTAGAAAATAGAACTAGATCTACACCTTAATAGCACTAGCCCTCAAGATTTGCGATGCTGCTTATGCGACTTAATCTTGTATAACACAGCTGGCCTGACTGTCACGCTCTAGCCTGCAATCTATTCGAATACCATGCTCTATCCCACCTTATGTATGTGCCCATACCAACCTTTAGCCTGACCATCACCTGTATCATGCGTGGAAAACTCTGTGTGCCTGTGCATCTCACAAGGTTATGCTCCACCCACTACACGTACGTCTGCTTGAATGTATTTTGCCTCCCACTGCAAACTCAATCCATACACAAACAAGAGACACAAATTGTTTGCAACTTGAAGACACGCCTCCCGATACTTCAAATGGGCGTCACCTCCTAGTCTGCTCCCAGATGTCGAGCCTCCCTCCTTTGAACATTCCTCCACCTCCACCTAGCTATGATACTAGTTTGTTAAATCTTAAAACATTTATGATGATACTATCATTAAACATTGTGAAGTGCAACAAATAATGGTGAATACACACTTTTTTGTTAATGTTTTTCTTCATGACTTAGTAAAGAACTTTCAAAGTGCATATGTAGATCTAGTTTGATTCTTAGGAAAAAGGTATTAAGCCAAGAGAGTTATTACTATGGATGTATTCTATTGAAATAATGAATGCTCTAAATGTCACGACCCGACCCGAGACGAGACGGATCCCGTTCGCACCGGGCCGCGACGAGAGAAGCACTAACCAGGATCTAGCTTTGGAATTTGGTTCGGAACTGAATCTTCCAAATTATTTAAACAAAACAAACAAACAAACACAGAGCTACTAAAAACATCAAACGCAGCGGAACAAAACATCTATCATTTCTTTTCCTCAAAACAATCATCTACAAATACAGTACATGGCTTTTAGACAGAAAGAAAGACAGAACAGAAAAGCCATGACTGTACAAAAATCAAAAGTACAAAAGTACCTACTGATCAGACTCTGAAATAATCCTGGACTTCCTTCCCTTTCCCAGAACCTAAAAACCACCAGAAAGCAAGGGTGAGCTCAACAGCTTAGCAAAGCAACAAACCTCCAATCAAAATCCTCAGAATCTCAAAACCAACACATCAGACAAATCCGTATAGAAATCAGAACGAAATCGGACAGATATCAAATCAAACAGAACTGTACGGAAACAGAATTCGTACCAAATCAGAAATAGAACAGATCAGACATATCAGATATCAGATATTTAATTAATAGCTAAACTAAACTAAACAGAATCACTACGGATTCTGACCCTTATGTCTCCCTTGTGCTCACAACACCAAAATAATAGCTGAGTAATTAATAGCTAAATGTGCTCACGGCACCAGAATACATAAATAGTGCTTATAGCACCTAAATAGATTTTTCCTCGAATCCGGAACAGAACAGATATTTCTCCAACTTGAGCTCATCTAAGTTTTAGCATATACAGATACAGATAGTTTATTAAATCAGAAGAATTTCGGACAAATCAGAAATTACCCAAAAATCGGGCAGCACAACGGCAGTATACAGAATTTACACAATTTTCTTGAAAATTAAAATTCACCAAATTCGCACAGAATTTAGATATCAATATTTCAGAACATTTATTCTACTGCACAGAGAATTTCCAAGTTCACAGAAAAATCCAGTCGACTAAAAACACAGTCGAATAAAAAATACCCGGACAAAAATCTTCAGAAAATAACTAAAATGTGCACACTCGGCACGTCAACAACATACAGAAACTTACGCGGTAAAAACTAAACCAATCAAAAGATACGGACGAAAATCGGTAACGGAAACAAAATCCGGACAGAAAATACCGCCAAACTCGACGGTTCTGAAAATTGAGAAAGGTGGAATGTGCCTTACCTCGTGCACAACAATTTCCTTAACAGTCTCTTCGAACGAAAACGGCTCCGCGTCTTTCCAAAATCAACTTTTCCAATTTCCTCTTTTTCTCTCTCCTCAGATCGAAAATCAGATATTTTTAAAAATCTTTTCTCTCTCTTCAAATGAGCCGAATTCCCTTAAATCATACACAGATCGGCCTGGCCGATCGCCAGATCGTCCCGGGACGATCCGACCAAAAGGATCGTCCTGGTCAGTTCCCAGGGCTGTTGTCTGGCCGATATTTTCTACAGTGCCAATCGGCCTGGCCGATGTCCTCGATCGGCCTGGACGATGCCTACAAGAAATCACCTGGAGCAAATTTGGGCAAATTCTGGAGCTGTTTCTCAACTGATCGTCCCAGGACGATCCCAGATCGTCCTGGACGATCCTGGAGCAGATCTTGATATTACAATCTCCCCAACTCAGAAAAATATCGTCCTCGACATTATCCAGTCCAAACTCAGTCAAAACAAGTACGGGTACGACTGTCTCATGTCAGATTCCTTTTCCCAAGTCGCTTCCCGTGCAGTCCGGTGCTTCCACTGGACTTTAACCATCGGAATCTGTTTATTTCTTAACTTTCGGACGTCGTACGCCAAAATCAACTCTGGCTCTTCCTTGTACGCCAGATTCTCCTGAATCTCAACCTCATCAGCTGATACCTTCTTCCTAGAGTCGGATACCCACTTCCTCAGAGTGGATACGTGAAACACATTATGCACATCAGGCATAGAATCAGAAAGCAATAACTTGTAAGCAGCTTTTCCAATCCTTTCCAGGATTTCAAAAGGTCCAACATACCTTGGACTAAGCTTGCTTACCTGACCAAATCTGCTCACACCTTTCATCGGGCTGACTTTGACATATACAAAGTCACCAACCTGAAACTCAACAAACCTATGCTTCTGATTGTAATACTTCTGATGTCGATCTTGAGCAGCTTTCAATCTTTCTCTTATCAAACTGATCTTCTGAGCAGTTTCATCAGTAAAAGTGGCCCCCAAAGCCTGTCTATCTCCAACCTCCGTCAGAGTCAAAGGAGTACGGCACTTCCTGCCATACAGAGCCTCATACGGTGCCATACCGATACTGGACTGAAAACTGTTGTTATAGGCAAACTCAATCAGCGGGATATGGTCTTCCCAGCTTCCGCCAAAGTCCAGAACACAAAGTCTCAACAGGTCTTCCAGCACCTAAATAGTTCTCTCAGACTGTCCATCCGTCTGAGGATGAAAGGCGTACTAAAATGCAATTTCGTACCCAAGCCTTGCTGAATGCCTTTCCAAAGTATGGAAGTAAAACGTTCATCTCGATCAGAAACAATCACGCGAGGTACACCATGCAATCTGACTATCTCCTTCACATAAATCTGTGCCAAGCGATCAACTGAATCCGTCTGTCTGATCGGAAGAAAATGGGCGGACTTCGTCAATCGATCTACAACCACCCAAATGGCATCGTGCCCTTGTCTAGATCAAAGAAAACCCATCGCAAAGTCCATCGTTACCTCCTCCCATTTCCACTCAGGAATAGGCAACGACTGCAACAGTCCACCTGGTCACTGATGCTCTGCCTTCACCAACTGACAGGCTTCGCATCTCGACACAAACTCTGCCACATCTTTCTTCATTCCAGGCCACCAGAACAAAAGTTTCATATCAGCATACATCTTACCACTGCCTGGATGTACAGTGTAGCCTGAATGATGAGATTCGTACAGAATCTCCTGCCTCAAATCTCCAAACACAGGTACCCACAACCTGTTCTTACAGAAAATAGCACCAGAATCAGAAATTCGAAGTTCAGGAGTCTTACCAGATCCAATCTGAGCAATCAACTTCGAATAATCCGAATCTGACTTCTGGGCTTCCTGAATCCTTGTTTCCAAAGTAGACTGAATACTCATCTGAGCCAACTCCAAACCACTGGAGGAAATCACCTCCAACTGCAATCGCTCCATATCACGAATCAGAAAGTCATCACAAGTAAGCTGAATACCTGATAATCCAGAAGACTTTCTGCTCAAAGCATCCGCTACCACATTCGCCTTCCCAGGCTAATACTGAATAGTCAAATCATAGTCCTTGATCAACTCGAGCCACCGTCTTTGTCTCAAATTCAGATCCTTCTGAGTAAAAATGTACTTCAGGCTCTTATGATCAGTGAAAATCTCACATCTGACGCCATACAGGTAATGACGTCAAATCTTCAAAGCAAAAACTACTGCAGCTAACTCCAAATCATGCGTCGGGTAATTCTTCTCATGTGGTTTCAACTGTCTCGAAGCATAAGAAATTACCTGACCATGCTGCATCAGGACAGAACCCAGTCCTTTCAGTGAAGCATCACTGAACACCTGAAAACCTTCCGTACCTGACGGAAGTGCTAGTACTGGAGCTGAAGTCAGACAATCCTTCAATCTCTAAAAACTCGCCTCACACTCCGGGGTCCAAACAAAAGGTACTGACTTCTGAGTCAGTCTCGTCAGAGGCGTCGAAATCTATGAAAATCCTTTCACAAATTTCCTGTAATACCCGGCCATGCCCAAGAAACTACGTACCTCAAATACCGTAGTCGGCCTTGGCCAATCAGCAACTGCCTGAATCTTCTGGGGATCTACAGAAATGCCTTCTCCGCTAATCACATGCCCCAGAAAAGAAATGCTCTTCAGCCAGAATTCACACTTGGAGAACTTGGCATACAGCTGATGCCTCCTCAAAGTCTCCAACACAATCCTCAAATGTCTGGCATGATCATCCTCAGATGCAGAATATACCAGAATATCGTCGATGAAGACGATCACAAACTGATCCAAATACTCCCTGAATACTCGGTTTATCAGATCCATGAAAATAGCAGGCGTATTGGTTACCCCAAAAGGCATAACCAAGAACTCGTAGTGCCCGTACCGAGTACTGAAAGCTGTCTTCACCACATCAACTTCCTTTACCTTCACTTGATAATATCAGGATCTCAAATCAATCTTCGAAAATACTGAAGATCCGGAAAGCTGATCAAACAAGTCGTCAATCCGAGGCAAAGGATACTTGTTCTTGATCGTAACCTTGTTCAAATCTCTGTAATCAATACACATACGGAGTGTACCGTCCTTCTTCTTCACAAACAAAACAGGTGCTCCCCAGGGCAAAATACTAGGACGTACAAAACCTCTGTCAACCAACTCCTGAAGCTGAACTTTCAACTCAGAAAGTTCTTTCGGTGCCATCCTATACGGAGCTTTTGATATTGGAGCGGTACCCGAAAAAATATCGATAGAGAACTCTACATCTCTATCCGGAGGTAACCCAACCAACTCCTCAGGAAAAACATCAACAAACTCCCGTACCACTGGGATCTCAGAAACAGAACCAACCTCTAGGTTCAGATCCCGCACCGAAGCCAAAAACACTGGGCATCCCTTCTTCCACATTCTGCTCACTACCAATACAGAAACCAGACTGGAGAGAACACCTCGTAATCCCTGAAATACAACTCTCTCTCCAGCCATAAGCAAACTCACTTGCTTCTTCAAATAGTCTATCTGGGCCTCATACTGACTCAGCCAATCCATGCCCAGAATCACATCATACGATGAAATCGGCAACCAAATCAAACTTGTTTTCTACTTCTTGCCAGCAATCTCAATCTCACACAAACAAAACTATCGAGCAATCAAAGGATTCCCAGCCGGTAAAATTACAGACAAGGAAACCGGAAGCAAACACGAATCCAAATGCAAAATCTCAAAACAGTGCTCGGACAGAAAAGAATGACTCGCTCCAGAGTCAAACAAAATACGACATGGCTGATCAGAAATGTAAATCGTACCTGTCACAACATCGGGAGCATCTCGAGCCTCATGCTGACTCAGACTGTAAACTCAGGACTGAACTGGAACAGGAGCTGAAGCAACAGAACTACTCTGCTCTCTCTGAATCGTAGGTGGTCTCCGTGGTGTAGAACTAGAACCACCACCTCTACCAGTAAATCCCTCAGGGCGTGGAGGAACAGTCCTCGGTCTTCCTGCTGCTGAACCGGCAGGTCTGATAAAGCCCTCTGATCTGATCTCAGAACGTTGATCAAATCCATCTGTGGACACTCTGCAATCCGATATCCTGACTGACCACATCGGAAGCACAGACCAGCCATCCTGTAGCACTAGCCAAAGTGTCGTCGTCCACAGTTCTGGCACACAGGTGCCGAACTGACTGATCCAGAACTCGTCATACTGGTAGCAGTACCAGACGACCCTCCGCTCCTCCTGGAATCTCCAGATCCAGAACCAGAAATAAATCTCCTCTTCCCAGAGGAACCACTGCCAGAAGTCTTACTTCCAAATCTCTTTCTACTCGCAGTCCACCGCTGCTGAGTAGCCATCAGATCGTTCTCTATCAGACGAGCTCGCTCCACAAGCTCAGAGAAATCGGTGATCCGGAACGGTATCAGGGGCTGCCTCAAAGTATCTCGTAATCCCCTCAGAAATCTGTAACACCTCTTAGCAGAAGTGCTAACCAGCTGCGGAGCGTACCTGGCTAATACAGTAAACTCAGCCTTGTACTGCATCACCGTCTTGCTCCCCTGAACAAGTCTCAGAAAATTCTCCTGCATCTGCTGTCGTGCAGAAGGGGGAACAAACCAGTCTCGGAATACCTCAGTGAACTCTTCCCAAGTGATCAAAGAGTTCAGTCTGCCCTGAAATCTGGCTGCCTGCTGGCCTTCCCACCAGTGCTCAGCCTCTCCATCTAACAGAAAAACAGCCAACGGTACCTTCCTGTCTGACGGACACTGCATCCCGTCAAAAGTCTTCTCTAATCTCCTCAGACACACCTCGGCAGATCTGGGCTCAACAACGCCCTCGAATCTCGGAGGTTTCAACCTCAGAAATAACTGCAAATGTCTATCCAGGTCATCAGATTGGACAGTAAAAGCTCTACTCTGAGTCTCGCTCATCATCTGAGCAACGAGTGAAGCAAACTGAGAAAGCGTATCAGCACCGACTACTGGGGCTGTACTCCCCACTGGTGCTGCCTGATCTGCACTCTGCCCATCTGTCATGTCTGGGTCTGGCTGATCCATACAGAAAAATCCAGAAAATCTGGAAAACTATCACAAAAACAACACAATAAAAAGCTGAACAAACCAAAACTACCCCCAGACAGACTTACGGATCACTTCCTATAGCTCTGTTTTCACACAATCCCAAATTCCAAAACCATTGCTCTGATACCAAAAAAGCTTGTCACGACCCGACCCGAGACGAGACGGATCCCGTTCGCACCGGGCCGCGACGAGAGAAGCACTAACCAGGATCAAGCTTTGGAATTTGGTTCGGAACTGAATCTTCCAAATTATTTAAACAAAACAGACAAACAAACACAGAGCTACTAAAAATATCAAACGCAGCAAAACAAAACATCTATCATTTCTTTTCCTCAAAACAATCATCTACAAATACAGTACATGGCTTTTAGACAGAAAGAAAGACAGAACAGAAAAGCCATGACTGTACAAAAATCAAAAGTACAAAAGTACCTACTGATCAGACTCTGAACTAATCCTGGACTTCCTTCCCTTTCCCAGAACCTGAAAACCACCAGAAAGCAAGGGTGAGCTCAATAGCTCAGCAAAGCAACAAACCTCCAATCAAAATCCTCAGAATCTCAAAACCAACACATCAGACAAATCCGTACATAAATCAGAACGGAATCGGACATATATAATATCAAACAGAACTGTACGGAAACAGAATTCGTACCAAATCAGAAATAGAACAGATCAGACATATCAGATATCAGATATTTAATTAATAGCTAAACTAAACTAAACAGAATCACTACGGATTCTGACCCTTATGTCTCCCTTGTGCTCACAACACCAGAATAATAGCTGAGTAATTAATAGCTAAATGTGCTCACGGCACCAGAATACATAAATAGTGCTTATAGCACCTAAATAGATTTTTCCTCGGATCCGGAACAGAACAGATATTTCTCCAAGTTGAGCTCACCTAAGTTTTAGCATATACAGATACATATAGTATATTAAATCAGAAGAATTTCGGACAAATCAGAAATTACCCAAAAATCGGGCAGCACAACGGCAGTATACAGAATTTACACAATTTTCCTGAAAATCAAAATTCACCAAATTCGCACAGAATATAGATATCAACATTTCAGAACATTTATTCTACTGCACAGAGAATTTCCAAGTTCACAGAAAAATCCAGTCGACTAAAAACACAATCGAATCAAAAATACCCGGACAAAAATCTTCAGAAAATAACCAAAATGTGCACACTCGGCACGTCAACAACATACAGAAACTTACGCGGTAAAAACTGAACCAATCAAAAGATACGGACGAAAATCGGTAACGGAAACAAAATCCGGACAGAAAATACCGCCAAACTCGACGGTTCTGAAAATTGAGAAAGGTGGAATGTGGCTTACCTCGTGCACAGCAATTTCCTCAACAGTCTCTTCGAACGAAAATGGCTCCGCGTCTTCCCGAAATCAACTTTTCCAATTTCCTCTTTTTCTCTCTCCTCAGATCGAAAATCAGATATTTTTAAAAATCTTTTCTCTCTCTTCAAATGAGCTGAATTCCCTTAAATCATACACAGATCGGCCTGGCCGATCGCCAGATCGTCCTGGGACGATCCGACCAAAAGGATCGTCCTGGTCAGTTCCCAGGGCTGTTGTCTGGCCGATATTTTCTACAGTGCCAATCGGCCTGGCCGATGTCCTCGATCGGCCTGGACGATGCCTACAGGAAATCACCTGGAGCAAATCTGGGCAAATTCTGGAGCTGTTTCTCAACTGATCGTCCCAGGACGATCCCAGATCGTCCTGGACGATCCTGGAGCAGATCTTAATATTACACTAAATATGTTCTGAATTTATAGTTATTCATTAAAAACACAACTCCTTTCAAGATATCAACAAAATTTAATTATATAAAAAAAAAGATTTTCGCAATATGATTACCACGAGGGGGGGGGGGGGGGGGGTGTTCTCTAGTTCTTAACTGAGTCATGTGATCATCTGACCACAGGAAATTTTTCCTTCCATCATTTATGCTTCTTTCATATCTACTCTCTTCGATTCACTTTTTTCATTTTGGTATTGGCCAACTTAGTTTATTTTTTTATTTCTTTGGTGGTTCCTTCTCTTGGTTTCATATTATTGTTTCTTCTAGTTTGGCCATTTCTTCTGCTTGTATGGTGGGAAATATTGTTAGGTTGCTTGATTCAAGTTTTTTAGATGGTAAAAGTAAATTGAGATCTTTCAAAGATGTAATTTTTTGCTCCTCCTCTAGTTTATTTTTCCTTGATCTTAAAGTCTCTACTCAATGTGGTTTAACTATCCTCTAGATTTTTGAAGAGTTGGTGGAGGGTTTGGTAGTCCCCTTTGCATTTTCTATGATTGGGAAATATATTATTCGTAGACAAATATGGATACTATTCAAAATTTCTTCCTTAATCTTAAGCTTGATGGTGATTTTTTTGTAACTTTACCTAATCCCAAGCATGTTTCGATCACTGAATAACAAATAGGACTATAATAAGATTTTTTCACACAAATCTTATTATGCTAATGCTTGTTATATGAATCTTATTAAGTGGTATCCTTCTTTTGATATTACTATGAAATCCCCTGCCATATTGATTTGGATTTCATTTCTAGATTTAAGGACACATTTTTTTCCTCTAAAAATTTACATAGTTTGGGTTCTATATTTAGGCATCCTCTAAAATTTAATAGTGCTATAGATAATGGTACAAGGCCTTGAGTGGATAGGGTTCTTGTTAAACTTGATATTTCTAAGAAATATCCTAATTGAGTGTAGATTGGTCCTAAAAATTTTGGATATATCCAAAAAGTTGATATAGAGGATTTTTCCCCTTTTTGTGAACATTGCAAAACTCTTGGTCATGATAAAAAGAATGCTATACTCTTCATCCTCATTTGAGGAAAGAATTAGTTGAAAAGAAACTACCTGTGGGTAATGATAATAATAAATATGCTATCATAGCCCCTAATTTATATATGAACATTGTTGCTAATGTGCCTCTGTCGAAAGCTAATAACCCCCCTCCTTCTGGTGAAATGAATGCGTGTAGTAATGTCATTTCATTAGAGGTCGACAAACATAATAACTTGTATCCTTTTAAAAATCCTCTTTGTGTTAATCCTATTATTAACTTTGATGGTATTTTGGGAGATGTGATCTCTTATATTAATGGTTATGGTATTGCTAATTCTGATCTTGTTGTTGAAAATTGTATTAAAATGACTCCTTTAGTTGGTTCAGATATTTCTTTGGTGATCTGGATGTGTCTAATTCAATACCCATAACTTTCATTCTTATTTCTTCTATATCTCTACTGGTGAGCCTATGGTTAATATGGAAGTGATGGTTCAGGAGGTTAAGAGCCCTTTTGGTCTAATTTTTTCTATTTTGGAGGATGGAGAGATTAACATTACTATTTTCATATCTTTAAGAGTGATTTAATACATGAAATTGATTGAGTGTGTTTTAGAATGTGTCCTAAATGTTGCATGTTAATTTTGAAAAAAATTGATAATGTTACTTTTGGAGCATAGTGGCATTGCACTTAGCTAAGGCGCTAGAAAGTGACATTGCGATGATAGCTCTTGGGTTATGGCAGATGTTTGAGCATCGTAGAACTATTATTTGAGCGTCATACGTAGCACTAGGTCATTATTGTGATAACTCAAATATGTGAAATAAATTTTCTTAAAAATATAAAAAATTTGAAGTAGAGCTTATCTAATGAGCACTGCAGTGCTATAACCATAAAAGAGAGACATAAGGGGCCATGATCCTTTGTGATTTTACTTGGGTCCGGGATATGTGATATGATAATGAATTCTTATGTGATATAAATTATTTTATGATTTATCTATTCAACATTATTGTAATTGGATAACTTTTATGCTTTGATTTCCTTTTCTAATATAATCCATGATTCATTCACCCATTTTTAAATATTCAAAAATATTAAAAAAAGAGAAAATTTTAAATTTTAGATTAGTTTATGCTATCTACTGAGCTGTTATATCTCATTATTGATTGCTTGTGGTTTTTGAAGGACTAGGAAAGGGAAGGAGGCATTTGATTAGCAGTTCAGGATCATATCTTAGTTGATATGCATTTTGCTTTTTTGATTTTTGTATAATCATAGCTAATAAAATTTTCAGTTCTATAGCCATGTACTATAGTGTAAATATTTATTTTGATGAATTAAAAGAAAATTTATGGATGAGTTTATTTTTGATATTTAAATATTTTAATAGCTCTATTGTTTGTAGTTTTTTTAGAAATAAAATTGGAAGAGACAATGAACATTATAAAACTAGATCTTGGTATTTGTCTATCACAGCTCAACATGATGGGATCTATTTGTTGAAACTCGATCCCTATGAATTAGGTTGTTAAACCTAAGCTTACGTCCCAGCGGCTAACTAAGAGGGGGGGGGGGGGGGGGGGTGAATTGGTCATTGAAAATTAATCCCTCTTTTTAATTTTTTAAACTGAAAAATAAACTTTAATAATTTTTGTATAAATAAAATTTTCAACCACAAATTAGAAACAAAAATCAACAAAATAAAAAGCAATGAAAAATAAAAGACACAAGATTTATAGTGGTTCGGTCAAACTTGACCTACATCCACTCCCCAGTGTTGGCAGAGAACCTTCCGTCCTTTCACACTCTCCCGGTGTAGGCAAAGAACCTTTCAGCTGTTCACACTCTCCAAGTGTGGACAGAGAACCCTTCGGCTATTAACACTCTCCAAGTGTCAGCAAAGAACCAGATCTCCTTGACATATCTTCTTCACAAGAATTCTAGAAGGAAGAGAGAAAAGAGTGAAGTAATCATAAACTAAGAGTAAAGACTCTTACCTTTGAGTACCAAGTGAAACCTTCACGCTCCAATGGCAAGAAATCTCATTCAAACACTATCTCATACTCTCTCCTTGACTCTTCTTTCAATAGGCACGAAGATCAGTAGGCAAAAAGATTTGGTGGCAGTCAAAATTGGACTTTATATAGGAGAGACAAGAAAAACTGTCCAAAAACTACAAATTTTCAAGTCAATACGCATTGGATCGTCCTGTATGATCGTGGATCGTCCCGTACGATAGTGGATCGTCCTGGACAATTTTACTTAAATGCGTTGGAAATGAACCTAATATATATAGATACGAAATGACTTCGTACACACACATCATCCTGTACGAACTAGGTTCATTCGGTACAAACGGTTATTCCATAGGTCGGTTCCCAAAAATTGCAAAATGTCACTAAAATTTCAGAGTTGGTTCACTTCGTCCTGGGACGAATATGGGTTCGTCCGGACAAAATTTTTCCAGAGTGCAAATCGTTCCAGAACGAATACACTTCATCCTAGACAAAAATACTCCATAGTGCAACTCGTCCTGGAACGAATACACTTCGTTCTTGAACGAAAAGTTTCCAAAGAACATTTCATCCTGGGACGAATACACTTCGTCCTGGACGATCAGGACTTAGAAAAATTTTCTTCAACTCATGTTCGTTCCATTGCTCTTACGAGGAGTTAACTGACCTGATCGTCCCGTACGAACTAAGTTTGTCCCATACGATCAGTACAAATTTCTCAAGATCTCCTAAAGTGTGTGTGTGTGTGTATTCACTCAATTACAATCACTCCCTCTCAAACTTAATTCAAAGAAAAATATAAGTTTTAAATACACAAAGTATATCATGCTGAATTTGATTTGAAGTCTTTGTAGTTTGGAGTTTGATTTTCCTGAAATATTAGTACACACAAGAGAAAAAATAACTCTTCCAAAAAGTATTAGGAGATAACTATATATAAAATAATAATATATAAAATCATCAAAACTATACACGTTGCAAGAATGTAAAACATGCAAATAGCAACTCTTAACACTATCATGTTCGGCTTGGGGTGTAACATATATAGACAAAAAATAATATTAAAGCCATGATGTTGGTTGAAACCATTTAATGGAGGAGATGTTATTTTGTTGAAGATGGGATATCTTTCACAAGTGGCACTTTCATTAACAATGAGAATATAATGTTGTTACAGGGTTGAGGGAGGGGGTTGGGGGTGGCATAGGCTTAGTAATTGGGATGTTGTGAGAGATAGATGGTGGTGTGGAAGGAGAGGGGAGAATAACTTTTAGGTAGAAGTTACATTCACAAAAATATAATTTCATAGGGTTAGGATTGTTGAGCACCTTATTAGTTGAAATATTAGCCGGTTAATCTTATCCTGATAAAAAATGAGATGAAGATTATTTTAAATTTATTAATTAATATATTGAAATTCAATTGGAGTAGATTGTCTAGGTGATACAAACAAAGGGGGGATTGAAGCCACAATGTAGAAGATGGTATGTGATCTAGTAGTGACATTTTCATTAATCTAATTTTTTATATATATGTATCATGTCCAATTTTGTAATGATGAGAATAAAATGTTGTTTGAATGGAAGTTGTGTCATTATGAGAGAATGATAGTTGTTTTGAAGTAGTGGGCAAAATAACTTCAAGGTGGAAGTTACCTTCCCACAAACCTAATTTCAAGGGGTTAGGATTGTTAAAAACCTTTTTAGTTGTAATATTTAATTGGTTCTCATTATTAAAATTAAGATGTAGATCATTTTGAATTTGTTTATTTATAGATTAAGATTCTTTTAAAGGTGATTGTCCAACTGATATAGACAAAAGGGGGCTGAAGCCACATTATTTATTGGAACCATTTGATGGAGATGAACTAATTGTGTAGAAAATGGGGTGTAATTAGCACTGATAATTTCATAAATCAATTTTTTTCATATATATATAAAAGTTGCCAAAAATTCATATGATGTAAAGACTAATTGAATTATATATATATATATATATATATATATATATATATATATATATATATATATATATATATATATATATATATATATAATTCAATTAGTCTTTACATCATATGAATTTTCGGCAACTTTTAGAGCAAAATCTAAAGCCACCAATAAATGACATTCATAAGCCATTATCCTAAGTCAAAATATTTTTCTCTCTTTGATTGCAATGCAATGGATTGTGATTTTTTTTTGGTAAAACCCACAGAGGGGCCTACATGTTAATTTCCAAAAAAGGGTTACAAAGTCCTTAAAAGGAACCTCCAACTCGCTATTGCTCATAAAAGCTACATCAAAAATCAAAATAAAACCAGTGAGCCGGTGGTTCCTTGTACTAGAAATTACAAATTTATCTAAGAACATTCTAGGTCTACAAGAGAACAGAACCCAAAAAAGGAAAAGAAAGATACCACGAATGTGATCGGTCTTCCTACAAAATTTTGAAATTCACCTTCCTAAAGCTCCAAAAAAGGATGGTGCAGCTCCCTCTGCAATCAACATAAAAGTTCATACCAAAACGAAAGACCTGCACCAAAGCAAACCTCCAAAAAGAGACAATGTTATAGAGGTTATACTTAGATAAGATATGCCAATGTTTATAGATGATGTAAGAAAAGGAAAGATTAAGAAGCATAAATACTTCCCTGATGCCGAAGTCAAAAGTCTCAAAAAGATTAAGTAAAAATTCCTTACACCAGTTATATGGCTGCCACAGAGAATAATCCACTACCAGAACGAAGAAGCAAGTCCAATTGCAATGCCAAAGAACCCAAAATTGTAACACCAGATGCATAACCAAGAACTTGATAGAATATTTAGTGTTAAAATCATTCCAAGCCCAAACCAAAATAATCCCAATGATGCAGGGAAAATTCCCCAGCAAGCTGAAATGACAAACCCAGTCCATATCACCCGCAGTGATACAGAAATAAAGACCCAACAAAAACCACCTCAGAACCTCCGAATAAATGAACACCATAGTCACCAGAAAAAAGAGATTAGAATAAACAGACCCAAAATCCAAACTCAGAAGGATAACAAGGTAATTCAGAAAACAGCTGCTCACCCAACTCTTGCAAAAAAAAAAATCACATTAAGACTCACAGCACAAACTAGATTAATAGCAGTAAAATGGACACTGGAGAGGAAAAAGCCAAGACCAAACAGCAAATTCCAGTTATCCCAAAACACAAAAATAGCAAATCAGAGAAATTTAGTAAAACCCCAGAAACAATTGACACCAGAGATGCAGGGAATAAAACCCCACTCCATAATCTTTTGAGTTAAAACCACATTTCTGAGTATCCCAAAACTGAATGAGAGATCCCAGTAAACAATAATGCTACAGAACTGGAAGGCAACAAAGACAGAACAGTGAAAATTCTTAACAAAATACTAATCACAGCAATAATAACTAAAATAAAACACATCAGGGTAGGTACAGAGATTAAAACAACAAAAAAGTAAACCCATGTTATTGCATACAAATATAAGGATAATTCAACCGATCTAATCTAGCAAGCCCTTGAGCTTCCAAAGGAAGGTTATGATCACCATACTCCTCAACATTAACAAGCAAACATCCCCTTTTGGCAAGGTAATCAGCCATCGCATTCCCTTCTCTTAAAATATGAGAGATTTTAAACGATGTAAGAGACAGGCAATGCTTAATATCTCTAATCTTATAGAAATTATCAGAATTGGCAGAAGATTGGCCTTTAATGTAATGAATAATAAGCATAGCATCCACTTCAACCCAAAGATTATCAATCCCAATAGACTTGCAGAGCTTAATACCATACAAAAGACTTTCCAACTCAGCTTGAATAGCATTAATAGCATTGGAAGGACCCGCATAAGCTTTAATGACAAAACCTTTAGTATCCCTAATAATGCCACCACACCCAGCACCGTTAGAATTTCTAGCACCATCAGTTTTGAGTTTGAAACACCCCTCCAGAGGTTTAGTCCAACAAATAACCCTATTGTTAGAAGGAGCAACAGTGACCGGGAAATTAAAACCAAATTCATTAAGCAAGTGATGGTAGCCTTTGAAAGCATCAACCTTTAAAAGCTTAGCAACGAATAATTGGTATGTTTTATGCTTGATTTTGGCAATGATAGTATTCGCATCCATTTTCACATTCTCATGTTTAGAAGCATTCCTACTCTCCCAAATATACCAAAAAATAAAGGCAGGAATTGTGAATTAGAAGCCTGTTGAGGTCATAGAAAACCTAGAAAGTATATCGAGACAAATCACACAAAATCCAGGGAACAACTATCCTTGTGATCTAAGGTTAGGGACCAGTTTGTTAGTCACTCGGTTATAATAACACCGATACTTGCATTTGCAGTTTGATTGTGATGAGAAAGAAGGTGGTGATAAGCTCAATTTAGGTTAGTTTGATTAGTTAAATGTCCGAAAAAAAAAGAGATTTGGACAGTTTTGTCATACCATCAATAATTAATAGTTTTGGCATGCAACAAAAATTCATAAAAACTAGAATTAATCCTCATTGACTCACTCTAACTGTTCCAATAAAAAACAAAAGAATTCAATGGATTTTATCACCATTAAATTATCAATGAAAAACATTACTGATTAGCTGTGGAATCACTCAAACTTTCAATACACTTCTAAATTTAGGCTTAGTTTGGAACGAATTCTAATGCAAATATTTTAATTTTTAAATAAAAAAGATGTTTTAAAAAACAACAAAAAAAACCCGTCCCAAATAAAATCTTAAATAAAAATTCATCCAACTAAATTAAGACATTTTCTTGCAAAGCTCTGATATTCCAACATACATTCAATGCATGCACGTTAAGAAAGAAAGTCATAGGCACCACCTTTATATATTCATTAACAATTCTATATCTGAGCAAAGTCTATTGCCAATACCAAAATATTTATTCAACTACCACACTCAAATTTTCATATAAAAATATAAGTCAATTGTTCGTATGTATTTGTCCTCTCCTACTTGTCATCATTGCAGGTAGAGGAAAATGTGTACTGTACGTGTCACAGCATGGTCCAGCTAAAACACGAAAAAACATAGAGCCTGGGGCCGAGCTACGTCAACTGCACAGTTCATGAGCAGATATATTAAGATGAATATTTAATTATTTTAATAATTTTAATATTGTATCTCAAAGGGAAGTTGGCATAAAAAATTATATTTGCGAAGTATATAGTTTGTGAGGGAAAATTATGGTGTGCAAACATTGTTGGAAATTTAGCTAATGAAATAAAGATTTTTTATAAACTCGAATTTATAATTATTTGAAATATATAGTTATTAAGCCCATACAAAGATTTTGTTATATAGAACGCTTTGGCTCGAACGTAGGATCTCAAATAAAAACCCTTTTCTTCTAATCATTGGCCTACTGTAAAAATGTATTCTTTTTTAAATCATTATTTGTTATATTTTTCTATCTTTTCTCTTAGGAGATTTGCTAGCTTTTCCTTCACGGGTTGTTTGATTGGAAGAAAAGTGAATGCAAAGTTAAGTAAATGCATTAAGTTTTTTACTTTTTGGTGTTTGATTGGATGAAAATAAATTTTAGGTAAATTGAAGTAAATACAATGTATTCCATTTTAATTCATTTTTAGATAAATAGTTCTCGCCCAACTTGATCGAGAATGCTTTACACCGCTCAAGTGTTTTCTTGACCACCCACAACGGCCATCGTCTCAACCACCGCTCATCGAGCACCCCCTTCACAACCTTCTTATAATTTATATGACATTCACTTTACTTCAAATCAAACAGAAAAAGTAAAATCTTGCATTCCTTCTTCACTCGTCTAAACAACTCCGAAGTATTCTTTTTACACTGCATTCTTTTTATATTGTATTCTTTTTTTTAGGTAATCAAACAGCCCCTTAATGCAAAAACCATATAGGGAGGAGACATTCACATATTTTAAGGACTCATTCAAATGGCAAAGTGATCGCCTACAAAAAAAAAAAAAAATCCTTGCTTGTAGAATATTTGATTCTTGTTGCGTCTAGAATATTCACGGTGGTAGAAAGTGATATAGTTTAGTGTCTTAGCTTTGTACGAAGATCCATCATACAAACAAATAAGAGAGTATGATTATAACACTCATAAGAGACACCATAATTTTTATGTGGAAAACTCTGAAAAGGAGAAAAAACCAAGGGGCATGACCCAGTTTGAATGAATCCACTAGTGTTTGAAGTTCATTACAAATGAGGCCCTTTCTTAGAAAGAAGGCCTAGTTTGATGTAGCAAATATACATCATGTATAGTGCATTATATGGTGGGAGTTGGAAGAATCAATGTTGATATGTTTGTTCGGTCGATAGGATCATAGTCGGTAAGCAATCTAGGCGGAAGGACTGTAGTCAGATAAAGGTGGTCGGAAGGACCAAAGTCAAGAGACGAAGGTAAAAAAGAACATAGTCATGTGATGGTGGTCCGAAGGATCGTAATCGACAAGTGAAAGAGGTCAAAAGGACCGTAGTTGGCGATGGTGATTGGAAAGACTGTAGTCGATGAGCGACGAAGGTCAGGAGGATTGTAGTAAGTAGGTGACAGAGGTCAGAAAGGCCATAGTCAGGCGACGATGGTCGGAAAGACTCTGGCGGTGGTCGATGAATGGGTGGATATCTGATGGTGGTCAGGAAGAACTCTGATGGTGGTTGACGAATGAGTGGAAGTCCGGTGGTGGTCGGAAGAACTCCAACAGTGGTCAACAACAAGAGAGCTCCACAAATTTTTTTTCTTCTTTCATCCTTTTGATGTGAAGAATGGGGGCCTATTTGTAGAATTTTGAGAGCGACATGCCTTATAAATATAGAGAAGATCAAGGGCATGTCTTGAGTGGTTTGAATGGACGGTCGATAACGATCCCCTTGATCATGGACTATTTACTAGTAATTTGAATTCCTAAATGATATTAAAATTTGATGATCTTGGGCTCATTGGATTCATCTCATTGAGCCACTTGATTCAACTATAAGCATGCCACATTTATAATTTATTTGGTAATCCAAATTATGATTTTAACTTTATGAATGTGCTTTGAGAATTTGATTTGGACCCATTTGGGCTTGGATTGAGTTGAATTTAGAGTCATTTGGTTTGTATTTTTCAGACTTTCAGTTCGGCTATATGTTTGTTGAAATCGGAGTTTGGATGGTCCCAGATTTAATTTCAGAAGCTTATAATTCAAATATGCATCAAGATTCGTGCCAGATCAACTTAATTTTTGGTGACATATCAATTCTTTTAATTAATTTTTTTTAGCTAATTTAATATAAATGCATACTCAATTTCACAAATTAAGAGGATGACAATCAATTGTTTCTTTGACATACAAGTGGAAGCAATCTCTCCCATGAAAAACACATTCATTTGTGTTATTTCTTCAACTATCATCAGTATCTCTTATATAATCACAATCATTCTATTTCCTACCATGAAATGATGGTTTGTTGGACTTACTATGTAATGATTGGAAAGCCCAAAAAAAATGGAGAATATTGACCTTGTTTGTGTTTTAAGTTTTGTAAACTCCTTACTAAGCTCTTATTAAATATTAGATTTATAATTTGTTTTCATCTTTATGCATTGAAAGCTTCATTCAACTAATATTCTTATCTACTAGCAATTATTTATTTTAAATATAATATAAATATTCCTAACTTAACCTTCTATTGACTTCACTTGATCACTATGATAATATACTATGAGCCTAATATTGATCATCTCAAGCTCTTTTGCCTTATTTTTTCTTGAATTCTTTGAATATGCTTTGATTGTTTATGGTGCTGAAAAAAATCAATGTATAAGAAAATAGTTAAGATTACTTAGATATAGCCCTTCTTACAAATATCAACATCATTAAATAAACAACATCTTCTCTAATTCAGTCTCCTCTACTGATGATGTAATCTTTCACTGAACTGCTCCCTCATCTTTCACATTTCCTCTAAAATTTAAGTTTGTTGGATCTGCACCCGCTGAAGCATTTGCATATGCCATTCATCTTGTGCTTTCCTGACATGCTCTAACTCGACTGTAAGGGCAGCTACCTGTTACTACATAAATGCTCTTGGTTATTTGTTGAGAAGCTAGAGCCACCAGATGTCTGCCCCTCGTATGCATAGGCTTGCGAGCCTAAACCATATACTCTACCATGCTACATTCCTCTTACTACTTATGACTAAGGGTGTTACTTAGAATATCCTGCTGATCCACCATAAGAACCTTCACTTACTACAGCCTGGCTCTCTCGAAATCGTGTATACTCCTATGAATTTTAATAAAAAATTAAGCAATTTAGACATTACGTAAAAAATATTAAACTTATATACTTACATAGGCTTTCCTTGCTAGCTCATCAACCCATTGTTAGTCCTCCTACCGCTTATGGGTGTGACTATACAATTCAACAGGGGTCAGTTCTCTACCAAGCACCTCTTTCTATAACATATATATATATATATATATATATATATATATATATATATATATATATATATATATATATATATATATATATAATAGTATTCATAATAAATTAAATTATGTAAATATTTTAAAATTCCTTACCAAATATCTCTAAGCTCAGTATGTGGAACTGAACCCCCAATACAAAAGGAACAAACCATACCCCAACATCAAAAGCTCTATTTTATCTATTTTGGTCCCTCCTCCTACTATACTATGGGCTAGCCAAGGCACTGTTCATCTCAACAAACACACTCTCACCAATCTAGAGTGGTTGTTCATCTGCATTTTTAATATCTATAAATATGTCTCACATGCGAGTCGATCCACGCTTCTCAAAATTCTTTCTAATTCTATCATTATGTTGTGGCAGTCAACAAAAATCTTTTTGTATTTACAAATATATAATATATAATATATATTTTTATTAGCTTATGTAAAAAAGATATAATACAAAATATGTTTATATAATAACTAACCTCAAACTCTCTAAACTACATATCTCATACTTCTTTTGGAAAATTTTTCTAAGAAACATAAGGAGCATCATATCTGCTCCGTATTATGTCACATATTTTATACGTCAGTTGTTTTAATGGGTGAAACCTGTAAAAAATGTGTTAGGTGATAAAAATATTTATTAAATTTTAGTTGCATGCTAATAAAATTTTAAGTACTTACATGTCCCTGTTAGGTTCAATCAATATTCGACCATTCAATATAGAAAAAACTATGATTACCTGTGAATAAAATATGCCGATAACATTTAAATTTTGACAAAAAGATCAATTTTTCATCAAATTTCCATATAACGATAATTTGTGTGTTGGTAAAAAATTTACGACATAAATAATACGTCGGAAACCTTTCCGGCATACTTTCCAGCGTGCAACGGGAGGAAAAGTAGATGGTAGTTACGTTGCTTCATATTCATTGATTCCGACATTAAATACATCAGAATTATTGGCGTAAAAATACACCGGTAATTCCAGTGGAACAAACGACGCTAAATAATCCTAAAATAAAATGGAGATAACCAGTGCATTATCCGTCGAAGAGGTCGGTGTATAAATACACCAAAAATTGATATAGAATTCATTGTATCATCATTTTTGATGGATTACCGATGATTTATCTATCAGAAACCTAAAAAAATACATGAAAAAAAAATAAAACTTTATAGTGGATTATCCTAGAAACAACGTCAGAAGTCGGCGACTGAGGTGGCAAATGTCGGCAAACTAGGTTGAAGTCTGTTGGGTGAAGAGTCAGTCTTGGCAATGATGACGTTCGACTGAGGAAATGAAGGCGAGCTGAAAGAAGGGAAGCAACATAAAAAAAAAAAAAGCATACACTAAGGCATTCCGTCGGTGTCTAGTGAGAAAATCATTCTATGCAAATGTCAAGTGAGAAATGGCATAAAAAAAGCATACACTTATCATACACTAAGGCACAATCTCCTCACCATTCTATGCAAATATCTACTGAGAAAATCAATGAAAAAGTAAAAACTTATGGTGGATTATCCTCAAAACAGCAGCGTTTTGCCGGCGATGGAGGCGGTGAGCGTCGACAAAGTTTGTAGAAGTTCGTTCGGTGATGGACGATCTCAACAGCGGCGAGGTTTGACTAGGGCGATGTTGGGGTTATTGAGGCGAGTGAAAACCCTAAATGAAACGGCATAATGAAATAATAAGGCAAATGGGATCGAGAGAGAAATAGGGTTTCGACCGACGGATAAGATGTCAGTATTCTTTCCGTCATCTTTTTCGATGGTAACATTTTGTTGTGTTTAAAATAATTGACGTAGTACATTGGAAATTACCTACATAAAATACATCGCATTATATTATGTGCTTACATATTATGACATCTATAACAATGGAAAATGCATTGAAAATGTATCGGCGTGAGACACGCTTGTAAATTTGTCATAATATTACCATCACATAGAACGTCAGCAAAAATGACATAATTTCTGATTTATATATATACGCTGGAAGCTTTGACGGTAATTACGAGTTTTCTTGTAGTGATTTATCGACTGCTCTACTATAGTTGGGATAGAAGGTCCACCTATAGTGAGTTGAGGGGGTGGTGAGGGATAGTATGGTGGGATATATGATGGATATAGATTAGTAGGAGGGCCACCATAAGAATGTTGGGGGGGGGGGGGGGGGGGGGGGGGGGGGGGGGGTGGTTAGTAATGGTAGAAGGGAGTGCTCTGCGTTGCGTCTAGTGAAGGGAAGTGGGAGTCTGCTAAGTAAAACTGTGGGCTACTAGCTGTAGGAGTAGGTAAAGCTGGGTTAGGCTGACTCTAAGTGACAAGCTGAGATGAAGATGTCCCCTCGGTACAAACATACTTGTTCAATGGGCCACCAGTCATCTTTTTTGTGCACTTTTAAAAATATTTTTTGATCATTCCTCTTTTAAGCTCATCACTTGAAGCCATCTATAAAAAAATAAGAAATACTAGTAATATAAATTATAAAAAAAAATTAATATAAAATAATGTAGCAATTAAATAAATAAAGTAAAATAACAATAAAATAAAAAAACTAATTATTGCCATGATGTCGATTCATAATTGATTGTCAAAAATTATTTATCTTATGTTAATTCACTTTCATATTATGAAATATCTACACCACTATCAAATTTCTCATGACTTTCTTCAATGTTTAAATCTACTTTTTTTACCTGTAACTTGTTCTCAGTAGTTAAAATTTGATCATCCACATCGTTAGCAAAGTTTTTTAAATTTGACATAAACTCTTCTTGATGTGCAGGTGGTATTAAAGTAATTTTCTCAATAACTCTCCTAGGTTTGGTCTTCACAACTACGAGCCAATCTTATTTGCCTCATAGTCTACTCAAATAGTTAGCAAAATAAAGTTGGCTTGCCTTGCTAGTAATGATGAATGGGTCAAATTTTAAATATCTCCTACCCCGTTTAACTTATGTTATATTGTTTGCAAATGTATTTTTATACCTCTATTCTATATTGGATCAAACCATTCATAATTGAATAGATACACATTATTTCCATGACCATAATATTCCAACTGTAATATTTCTTTTAATACTCTGTAGTACTCAGAATCATCACTTATATGGATATTCCCTCTTAAACATACACTAGAATTTTATATCTTCCTACCTTCACACTTAAATTTTATTTTGAATTTGTAACCATTTACAAAAAAAAATTGGATAACATTTCATAACTCTATTTAGTCCCCAAGCTAGATCAACTATCCCATGATACTATAAATAATTGCCTTGAGTGTGCACCTAATTAGTAGGTAAAGTATGTTATTAGCATATTTATTTATTAATTAAAGACATTAATTGAAATGAATAGTCAAAATATATATTCTATTTTAAACCAATTAGGGAATTTTATTTTTATTATCTTTTGGACTTTGATTGGTTATGTTGTACTCAAACCATTAATGAAACTCATGTAAACATTAAGATTTAGATCAAATTTATGAGTAACAAAGTTATGAGAAAGCTAAGTCATACTTACTTAAGATATGACTCAACTTCATTACTATTAAGTAAGACATGCAATGTGGTAACTCGCATCTTCTTATTAGTCAAATAACGCATGGTGCTAATGCCTGCGGGTTCACCACTTAATTTGAATACAGATAAATTTAAGAATTTATCCAAATTTTGAGGTTCAGTGCTTTGTCTTGATTGCAACATTGTTTCAAAGTAATACGAGCAAAATTAGGTTATCTCGTACATTAAATATGCTTCGCATATTGAGCCTTTAGGTTGTGCTTTATTTTTAGCAGTTTTCTTAAGTTTATTTAAATACCTTTCAAAAGGATACATTCATCGATACTAAAAAGGTTCATCGACTATAGCCTCATATGGTAAATGCATAGATAGATGCTCCATTGAGTCAAAAAAAGATGGAGGAAATATCTTCTCAAGTTTACCCAAAATGAAAGGGATACGTTGCTCCATAAGAATCAGATGCTCTATATTTTGTTTTGAAGAGCATAAATTTTTGAAGAAGATATTTAGCTTGATCAAGGGCTTTAAAATTTGATCTAACAGATAACTAAAGGCATTTGGTAGTAGATATTACATAAAGATATGATAGTCATGACTTTTTGAATCAAACAGTCTCCCAATTTTTATATCAACACATCTTCTTAAATTTGAAGAATATTCATCAGGCACCTATAGAGTTTTCACCCATTCACAACCTGCTCACCTCTACTATAAAGTCAAGGTGAAAGGAGATTTATGTTTGAGAAAATTTTCATTTCCACCATCCTTTAATTATAATATTTTTAACCTACAAATCTTCTTTAAGTCTATCCTTACTTTTATATTATCTTTAAATTTATCTTTAATATCCATGATTGTATTAAATATATTATCAAAAATATTTTTCTCTATATGCACCATGCCTAAGTTATGTCTGATCAGCTTCGTCCACCAATATGAAAATGATCAAAAAATATTTTTTTAGTCCAATTATGATTGACACCATATCCTGGTAATTTGTAATCAGCTAATGTTGAAGAATCCACAATTATGGACATGGACAAAACTCTTTCATTTTTTTTTTTACTAATTAATCTAGGAGGAGGCTGTGATATCACTATTTTTTTATCATAAGCATCCTTATTTTGTCTGAAAGGATAACCTATAGGTAAGAATATGCGATGATAGTCGAACCAAGCATTCTTCCCTCCATGCTTTAAAGTGAATGACTCTGTATATATTCCATATAATGTGGATAAGCTAACTTTCTAAAAGTACTCCAACCTAAGAACACACTATATATAAGAAAGTTATCAATTGCCTAAAATAATGCTACCCTCATAATAAAGTAATAAAGTTTTATTTGGTGGAGATATTATATGTACTTACTCCATCTTCCTATAATAAGTTTAAATCATCAATTAACAGTTATAAGAATGATAAGCATCAGAAACATGTAAGGAGTTATCATGCACAATTCTAGGGGAATATTATATGTCGTGAGTATTACAGGCCAGTATGAGTAAGGTAAAACAGATTGGTTAAATGGAATAAAATCATTTGTGCATAAACTTAATCTTACATTTTTTTTATTCGATAGAGAAGGTGGGATTTGTATGATCAAAGTGTTTCTAAGCATCTACTTTTGACGGATGCGTAATAAAACCTTCTTTTGAGATGTATTTATTATGTCATCTCATATGTGCAACAGATCTCATAGATGCATATAATCATTATAGTCTTAAAATTGTTGGTAAGTAAAATATCATACTGACTAGTACTTCCTTTAGTTTTCTTTTCGTGATAGATTTTGGTTTAAATTTTAGTGTATTACAGTAACAGCATGCAATCTCTGATTGATCATCTTTATAGAATAACATACATTCATTAACATAATAATTTATCTTCGTGTATGTCAAACCATGCTTGAAAACTAACTTCTTAGTATGATATAAATCTATAGGAATTATATTTCTTTCATGTTTATTTCCTTAAGCAGTCCAATGAATTAATTAAAATATTCACGGGGGACACTATATTCTGCCTTGATACTTAACATCTTAACAATAATAGATAACTCTAAGTGAGTGGTGCATCCCTTCCATATTGGTTGGTGGATATGCCTCCTTATTAGCTAATTATTATGTATATTGTTCAAATTGTTCTCCGGTTGCATCTTGAACTAAGTCCTCAAGATCAGGTCAAATATTTTCTTCCTCAGTCATATTAGAACTTATTGACAAGCCACATGGAGGATCAAAATGTAGTTCATACTCACAATGAGATGTCCAATACCTATATTCTAGCATGAAGCATCAACGTTATAGATCAATAGTTATATCATATGGGCTTAGGTGTACCTGATTTTTATATTTAAAACATGTGCAATGAAACTTTCTGCATTAGTTGAAGCTGAACAGTTGAGAAGTTGCCTAAATGAAAAACATTCACCCAGTTAATGAACTCATCCATTAATATCTTTTGTCCTTGTATTAATCGATTATACATTCAACTTTTTGAGTTCTTATATTCATAATATAACATACATATAATATTGATATATTAGAAAATGTTATAATAATTATGGAAGGAAAATAGATGAATTTTTAATTTCACATAAGTCCTTTGTTAATGAAAAATTTGACAGCCTCCGTTTAGGAAAAATACAAAGAGTCTTAGCCTGCTTGGAAGGATGTTATTTATGTGACCAAACCATCCAAGGCGACTCTCTCTAATCTTATCTTCCACTGAAGCTACTCCAACCTTCTTACATATATACTATTTTTATATCATATCTATAAGGGAAAACCCACTACTCATCCACTTGAGTATCCTCATCTCTGTAACACTTAACTTAATGTTATGCTTAGTTTGAGGGGGACCTTTCTATCACATAACAACACCCAATGCATTCCTCTACTTCCACCATCCAACTAGAATTCTATAAATAATATCCCCATTTATTTCTCCATTGTGGACCTCCAAAAGGACACTGCTGGCTGTAGGGTACAGAGGGGTATACGACTGCACCACCCCAAGGGATAGAGACGATCGCAGGCCTCCGTGCTCCTTGCAAATAGGCCAATAGAAGGGGATATTATATCATACATACGACTAACCATTAAGGATAGCGGCTCTCGCCAGTGCACCTCGATGAGTAGTAATATATACTACCTGATCATGATAACGGGTTTACCCCACCCGATACATCAGCTCGAGTGAGATTGGATTGTGGAGTTCCATTTCCTATGGGCATAAGCCCCCGTGGTTAATTACATCTCGAACCTAGGACCCGAGAAAACTCTCGATTAAGAATCTGATATTATTCTTCACAGACAAGAGAATTGGCACACAAATGGGAGACAAGAAAATTCTACTCAAAGGGAAAGAAAGGGACTCAAGTTCTTAGTCAACATGCACAATTAATTTCAGACATCTGGAGGGACTAAGGTAGTGAGAAGAAAGAAAATCAACGACTCAAAGCATCCATAGAGAAAGGATCGAAATGACATCATCTATGTAACGCAGATAAGTAGGATTTATAGTCCCTAAAGAATAACAAACTTACCTACTATTTAGGCATATTATGAGACACCTAATATAGTAGCATCAAATCCTAAATCTAAGTTGGGTTTAGTGTTATACCCAATACTAAAACCCGTGTCCTAACTAATGCAATATGGGCTTATATCCTGCTTGAAGAGGAGTGCCATCTAATTACCTATGTGCTTTAAATCCATATTATCCAGTCTTTATGAAAGATGGGTGAGTAGTTTAGGTGTTTTGGAAGTAGGACCGATATTTAGAGAGTTTTCTAATTAGCCTTGGACTTATGTATGATGAATGCTCCTAGAGCTAATGTTATTAAATTTTTAATTTAATTAGTTTCTAATATAATGCATGCTAGTTGAAAGTTTGAATCATGTATGCTTTAGATTTTTTAAAAGATAAGCTTATATAAAAATAATTTTTAGAAAAGATTGGGCCTTCTAAGGTCCGACACTTTATCCTCATAGGCCATATTAACCGAACTCTACTCACAGGAGGGGAGGTGTCTTATTAGAAGGAGAGAGAAGAATGCATTCAATATGCGTGTGACCCCGGATGGCTCAAGCAATTCCCTAGGTCATTAAGTTTCTAAATTGTTTAATTCTTAAAATTTTAAGATTTTGATTATGAGTAGAAAAAGTTTTAGTCCTTAGAGAGCCTAACAAAAATAGGGCATACACATGCAAGAAAGAAACCTAGAAAAAAAATGCAATTTTTACTTCACACAGAAAATAAGCACATCAATATAAATCTAGAAAAAGTAAAGTAAGAAAGTCCACGGTAAGTGCCGTATAAGTATAATCGAGGATCTGCAGAGAAGTAATTGTGGCTAGGCCCCACCAAAAACAACCTAGATTATAATCCTAATAAATGATGCAAGTCTTAAAAACTGGACATTTCACCTTCAAGTCTTCATCTTTGAATGAATCATCCTTCTTTGGATCATCTCCTTTGAGCCCCGTCTGGTTCATCCTCAAAAAGGGTACCCAAATGACTGAGAAATTGCATGAGAGGGGGCCTTTCTTATTCTCTTTAGGTATCAGGTGTTTGAAATGCTAAACTTTTAGAGACTTTCACAACTCAATATGAATATAAATTACATTACATTTGAAAAAGAAAAATCTAGACATGGACACCTACATAGTTATCCTAAGAAAAATTATAAGCAGTTATAATATCCCAAGCAGTTTAATATTTATGCATAAAAGATAAACATGCTTGGCCATGCTCTTTTAATTTAAGGAAGAGATTTAGCAATTTTTGGAGCATCTACATAAAATAGAATTAGTAATTAAAGCATTAATTATGACTACCCCCTCTATTTAGTGCTGCATGAGCGTGGTCACCTGTATAAGATTGGATTTATATAAAAAAATCCTAATTCATGGGCAATCTAACACACAAATTAAAGAATAATTAATGTATAAAAAATATAATAAAGTAAAGCTCAACCACAACACAATAGAACAAAACACATTAATCAATCATCCGTGCCACATACAAAAGCATCACATTAGCAATAAAAATAAATAAAGCACCGGCCCTAACCCTAGAGCTAAAAGTGGTGTCATAGCATATCTATATGTGTGTGATAGGCTTGTGTGACTTTGGATAGGTCCTATGTTGGGTAATTAGTTGATTTAAATTGCCTAGGGTTCAGATTTGTTGAAGGTCTACAAAAAGAAACTATATTTAAAGTTTAAATATTAGTGAATTATGATCCATTTCTAGTTAAATTTAGTTTGTTGATCTATTTTAATTCTTAGGATAATGATCTTTGAATTTTAAGTTTCCTTAGTCAATTTTGAAAAGTCTCGGATTCTTCTATATATTAGGCTAAGGAGGGGGTCCAAAAAAGTTACTATATAAAACAAGCTAGGTTTGGGGGTTCTAGCATTTTAGTTAAATATTAGGCCTTAAAGGGAGTATTTAAGATTTGATTTTGCTAGATTTGGAGTTTTCTAGACAAAGTTATGAAATTTAGAAGTTTTGGGACAATTAATGAATTGTTAAAATTGCTTAATTAGGGGTAATTTTATGGTTTTGATCCAAATCAACTCCAAACTGATTGGAATCACCCCCAATGATCATAAATGACATAAGAAGATGTTCCCAATTATTTGGAAAAAAATTAGAATTTTTATAATTTTTAATTATTTAATAAGAGCAAAAAGGTAAGTTTTAATTAAAGTTATATTAAGGCTCAGATTAAAGTCTAATTAAAGGGTCTTAATTATTTAAGGTTAAAAGATTAATTCTGAAGAGTTTGAGGTATTATGCATAATTTTTTTTTTAAATTGATTTATTATAATTTATAGCACTTATCGGGACCTAATTATTGGGTAAATTAGGGTTAGTTAATTAAGGGTCTTAAGGATCCTAAAAAATTTTAGAAAATTCTAAGAGGTTTAGGATGTCACTAAGTTTAAATGTTGAAATTTTTATATTATTCAAAGTTCTATCCTAGCTCCTAGAATTTTTCTAAGTTTGCTAGACGGGTCCTTAATTATTGTCCTTAGGGTATCGCTACGTTGAATGAGTTTTAAAATTAAGTTTTGGAGTAAACCTTGAGGTAACATGCATGGAGTACATAAATAAATAAAAACACAAATTCCTAGAATCTAGGAGAGCCTAAACTAAAAGTTTGTGCATCATACACATGCAAAAGACGATAGAAAAGAGAAATAAAGCACACTTATCGAACGATTAGTGAATGATTGGATCTCAATCACCCACTAATCCACCTCCCCCATGAATGCTATCCATAAGTACAATCAATGTTTAAAATTCTAAGTATTGGATCTCTCATAATTAGGGATTTAATTATGTAGGTAATTTTAAAATATTTAAAATACTCATAAATATAGGAATTTTGAGAAAATAACATATTTCAAATGTATTTCAATTAGGAGGAATACCTAACTATAAGGGAGATCCACTGATCACCCAAGCAAGGTTTCAAAAAGTTTTAAAAATAAATTTTTTATTTCAAAATAATTAAGATATTAATTATTTACTTCGGCCCCAAATGGTAAGTCTCGTTCCTTCAAGAAAGTGGTGTCGGGTGGTTCTTCATCTGCGACTCTTAGGGTTCATTTTGTGCATTCCTCGTTTAAAGGCTATCCTGCTTTACTGTTTGAGGAGTCTGTTGTCTCCCAGCTTGCTGCTCCGTTTGCGTTCACTCTTGTAGGTAAATTTGTCTTACGTAGGCCAAATCTAGACGTGATTTGCATATTTTTTCTAGCACTTAAGCTATCTGGATCTTTTAATGTGGGTTTGTTGGATCCTCGTCACATTGTTATTCAACTGACCAATGATTTGGATTATAGTCGCATTTTTTCACAGCGTTCATATTATATTCATGGTTGTCAAATGAGGCTGCTTAAATGGTCACCGGATTTTGATGTGAGGGAGGAGTCTCCCATTGCCCTGGTGTGGATTGCATTTCCGAATCTTCGTTTACATTTTTTTAATATTGCATATCTTATTTGGTCTAGCTTCTGTGTTTGGTAGACCTTTACAAACTAATCAAGTAACTGCATCTTTATCTAGGCCTTCTATGGCACGTGCCTTGGTTGAAATTGATGTCTCGAAAAAGCATCCTCATGAAATTTGGCTTAAATCAGAATTGAATGGCTATTTTCAAAAAGTTGAGATTGAAAATTTACCTATCTTTTTCTCTCATTTTAAGATTCATGGACATGGAATTAATGAATGTTTTCATTTACATCCTAACCTCCGTAAGGAGAAAGTGTTCTCCAAATCTAATCTTGGAGGGGATGACATGACTTTAGTTCAAAAAGAGGTTGGTAATGGTTCTAAGAATATGGTGGATCAGGTGGTGGAGGTTCCATTGGCTAAAGACCTAGAAGAGAATTTAATTAGTATTGCTTCTATTATTAATGTGCCTAATACTGATAAGAATGCTATTATTCCCACTATTAATGAGAATGGTAATATTGATCCTTTTTTCTTCTAATATACCTCCTAATTTGTTTTTTATGGTTATTCAGGATGATGGTTGTTCTAATAGGGATCCTTCTCACTTAGATCAAGAAATGTGGCATAATGCTTTGCCTGTGGATAGTACGAGTAATCTTGAAGTAGTTCTTGACCTTGGGGACATTGAGTCTTCCAAGGAGCATGAACCTAATACTGTTAATGAGTTTGTTATTATGCAAAGTGATCCTATCTTACAGGAGAAATATTTATCCCTTACTCTTGCCCAATCTTTTTGTGATAAGGATTGTTGTGAAGGTATTGAGAGGAACATTTCTACTACGGAAGAAGGTGTTTTTTTATTTTGAAGGTGAGAGGATTCCTTTGGAGTCTTCAAGTAAATTGCATGATAGTGAGTTGCTATTAACTGATCATTAGCATTGTGATGCTTTTACTTATATTGAAGTGGATATTATGGCTAAATGTTATGTTAGAGAAGACCAGGATTTGAGTTTTTCTAAGGGTCATGGTAAGAGAGGTAGGAAGCCTAAAAATGTCTTTTTATAGTCTCCTAGGAATACCCACTCGCATACTTCCCATTAATCTTTCTTTTATCATGTTTAACACCATCATTTGGAATGTGCGTGGTATTGGTTGCCCCTCTTCAAAATTTAGAGTTAAAAACTTATGTCGTATTCATAAAATTCCTATTCTTGTTTTGCTGGAACCTCTAATTTCTGATAATAAATTATTGGCCACTGCTAAATACTTGGGCTTTAATCATGCTATGTTGAATGTTGCTAACAAAATTTGGGTTTTCTAGAAAGATTTTGTTAGAATTGATGTTATTGGTGACTTCCATCAAGTTTTACATTGTAACATTGAAAGTTCTAATTTTCAATGCTGTGCTTCCTTTGTTTATTCTGCTTCTTCCCGTTATTCTAGAAGAATTTTGTGGGATCAAATTGTAAATTTTCATAGTGTTTGCAACCTTCCTTGGTTGGTTGGTGGTGATTTCAATACTATTTCGAACCCGTCAGAGCTTATTTGGGGCTCTCTTCCTATTTATCAGTCTATGGAAGACTTTAATGACATGATCATGACTTGTAACCTTATTGATATTGGTTTTTCTGGTAATAATTTCACTTGGCATCGTGGGCACTTATGACAATGGTTGGATATAGTTCTTTTTAATAATGCTTGGATTAACGTTTTCAACATGACTAAGGTGGAACACCTTAGCCGTTCCCTCTCTGATCACTCTCCCCTTTTTATCAAAGTTAAAATTAATATTACGGGTGTGCCTTCTTAGTTTAGATTTTAGAATATGTGGTTGCAACATGAGTCTTTTCTTGATGTTGTTTAAAATAATTGGCAGGCTCCTCTCTTTCATGATGATTTTATTTCTAGTATGACTAGACTTTGGTTTAAGCTGAAAAGGTTAAAGTTTGTTTTGAACTGGTGGAACCATAACATTTTTTAAGAACATATTTTTGAACATTTTACTTACTGAAGACAGGGTTATCTCTGTTGAGGATCTGTGTTAGTTGGACCCCTCTATTTCCAATCTTGCTCTTTTAAATGAGGCTAAAGTGGATCTGTCTAAGCTTCAAGTTTAGGAAGAAATCTTTTAGAAGTAGAAAGCTGTAGTAAAACATTTAGTGGAAGGTGATAATAACACTACATACTTTCATGCTTTGGTTAACAAGAAACGGGCTATTAATCGTATTCATAAAATTACTCGGGAGGATGGTTTTGTTACTGAGAATGTCGATGAGATTGCTAATCTTGCTGTTAATTTCTTTCAAACTCATCTCAACAAGTCTTTTATTCCTGCTACTTTTCATGATACTTCTTTTATCCCTAATTTAGTTTCTTAAGAGGACAATTGTATTTTATCTAATTGCCCTCTTATTGATGAAATTAAAGAGATCTAGTTTGATATGAATGCGGATTCTGTGGCGGGTCCAGATGGTTTCACTACTAAGTTTTTTCAGAAAACTTGGCATATTATTTCTAATAATATTGCTTTGGCTGTGGATGATTTCTTTAATGGTACTCCTATTCCGAAGTTTTTTTCCTCTACTTCGATTGTTCTTATACCTATGAATAATGCTATTAATTCTTGGAATGATTTTAGACCCATTAGTCTGTGCACTGTTTTTTATAAATTACTTTCCAAAATCTTGATGAAATGACTAACTTTGCTTTTGCCTAAAATCATATTTCCTTACCAAATGGGTTTTGTGAAAGGGTGTGCCATTGCTGATAATATTTTGCTTTCCCAGGGTTTGTCATGACTTGGATGTTAAGGTCAGAGGTGGTAACATGGTTTGGAAATTGGATATTACTAAAGCATATGATAATATTAACCGACGTTTTATTTATAAAATGCTGAGCTTATTTGGTTTTGACGATAAGTTCATTTCTCTTATCAAAGCTTGTATTGAAAGTCCCTTTTTCTCTATTATTGTGAATGGTAAGAGTCATGGTTTATTTAAAGCCTCGTATGGTTTGAGACAAGGTGATCCCATTTCTCCTGCGATCTTTATTATTGCTACGGATTACCTGTCTATGGGTCTTTTTGTTCTTTTTCTCAAATGTCCTAGTCTCTATTTCAGAACTTTAGGTGGTATTAAAATTTCTCATTTATGCTTTGCTAATGATTTTATTATGTTTTTGAATGCTTCAAAGAATAAGATTGTTAAAATTTTAAATTGTTTTGATCAGTTTGAATGTGTTAGTGGCCTTGCTTTTAATAAGAACAAGTGTTGTTTTATTATTGCTAAAAATGTTCCTTCCGCCCGGGTTTTGGATATTAAAGGCCTCACTGGTTTTTATCAAGCCTTTTTGCCTTTGAAATATTTTGGTATTCCACTTTTTAAGGGTAGGAAGAAGTCTTTTATGTTTGATGATTTAATTTTTGTTATTCATAATAGGCTTTCTTCGTGGGATTCAAAGTTTTTAAGCTTTGGTGGTCGTCTTATTCTTATTAAAAGTGTTCTCTCTTCTATTCTGGTCTATAGCTTCCAAACTCTTTCTCCTACCAAGTTGGTGTGCAATCGTATTGATAGAATTTTTAATAAATTCTTTTAGAGAGGTACTGGTAATTCTTTTAAGATTCATTGGATGTCTTGGACTAATTATTGTGGGACCTTGCAAGAAGGGGCCCTTGGGTGTAAGACTATGTTTGATTTGGCCTCTTCATTTTCTTTTAAATTGTGGTACAACTTTAGATCTAATGTGAGTCTTTGGGCCAATTTTATGATGGCCAAGTATTGTGGGGGGATTCATCCTTCCAGGTGCTTTTTCTCCAAAGCCCAGTTTAAGATGTGGCATCGCCTTTGTTTGGTTAAGTGGCAAGTGGAGCCTTCTTTAGTTTAGGGGCTTGGGGATGGTAATATTTTCTTTTGGCAAGATCGTTGGGTTAATGACCATTTTTTGGATTCCTTTTTTTAACACTTTTTCCATGGATAATGTGAAGGTTAATTTTTCTTTTCTGATAATGGGTGGGATTTGGAGAAGCTTACTGATGTTATTCCTGCTTCTATTGTTCAGCTGATTCTTAAGATTCCTCTTAATTTCACCTCGAAGGATGTTTTACTTTGCACTTTTTCTAAAGATAGGCTTTTTAGAATTAAGGATGCTTGGCATTCTTTAAGAGGTAAAAAAGATCCTACTAAGAATTTTAAAATGATTTGGCACAAGAGCATCCCCTCTACGATTTCTATGTTTATTTGGAGAATTCTTCACAAGAGAATTCTTCCTTTGTCACATGTGCTTAATGAATGTCAAAATTGTGATGTTAAATATTAGAGAAAATTTTATGATTGAAAGAGATAAAATTGCACTAGGTTAAATTTTAGGCCATTTCAATTCAAAATGATGTTAAATGGCTATGGATGTGGTGAAGTTAATTTTATTAATTTCTAACGATATTATTATTTATTATGTCATTTGGTTCGACCCCAGTTTAATCAGCCGAATTGGTCGGACTATGAGCCTCTCCTTTCAGTTAATTGACCAATCTGATTTTCACAACATTGATCATAAGTATTATTTTTGGGTCAATAAATATATATGTATATTGAAATTTTAAATTATAAAATTTATTTCTACTGTTTATTATTGATAGATGAAATTAGGTAACTTTGATTTTGTAAATTAAACGATAAAAGAAAGAATTCATCTAAATCAGATTCTAGGAAGTGATATAATATTTTGTGAGGAAGAGAACTTGATTGAAAGATATTAAGAAGATACAATATCTTGGAAGGAGTTTTTTATTATGATTAAAATCTAATTATGGGCCAAAGTGTTAATAAAAAAATTTATTACAAGACCTTAATTGGATCAGATGCCACTAATGCTCAATGAGCTACGATCAAAAATTAAAAAGAAACTAAAGGAGTCAAATATCCCTACTAAGATATAATTTAAGAATAAAAATCAAAGAGGAGGAAAAAAAACCCCCACCCGAAAAAAACCTAACACAATCAAAGTAAAACCCATTCAAGCACTAGCATACAAACCAGCAAAAATAATAAAGCTGTAAAAAATTAAAACCACATATAAGTCCCCCAATATCATCAAAGCAAAGAAAAACCATAGATAATCCAGAACATTTAAATGGAGAGTCCTTCACAATGAGAACTCATTAAAAATCATTAGAATTACAAAAAAAACTATAAGAAATATAGTCAAGAAGAGAATGTGCCTGAAAATCACAAAAAACCAAGCACATCCAGCCCACCAAGCAATAACACACAAAACCAACAAGACAAAGGACAACATACCCAAACAACCCAACCAAATACAGTCCAATAAAAACTAGCTATTAGAAACTCACCAACTAACAAAGAACAAGATGACCTAACTTAAGAAACACTAAAGATACAAAAACTAAATAATTGAGAAAGGTTTAAAAAGCAGCATTATATCTAGTGAAACTAATAGCAGAGGAGATGTTAGCCATACTTTTTCTTTTTATTTACCTTTTTTTCTTACTATTAGCCAGAGTGGAATCATCCTTGGAAACAAGAACAACATTTAAAGCAACTCCTCCTTAAAAAATATTTGAATTTATAAATCCTTATCTTAAAAGTTCATAACCTTATATTTTTCCAATCTGCCCTAAAAAATATATTATCCTTGACATTTCATAATAGATCTAGGCATAACTGTCTCATCTGAAACTCCTTTCCCAAGTAGCTTCTCCTTTGTCATGTTCTTTCACTAAACTCTAACCATGAGAATATGTTAACTTATGTGAGTCTAACATTATAAGCTAGAGTTCTTTCTGACATCATAAGCTAAAATTATTAAAAACTAAAATCTTTGTATCATACATTACTTTCTTAGACTTCTTACAGACTTCTTTATATCATTATCAATTTTTAGAGTTTTCTATATAAGTCAATTCTTATAACAAAATTTCTTATTTTTTAATATTTTTTACACATTTTGATTCTGTCATTAACTATTTTTACTATTTAGAGCATTTTCTTTTGATACTCCAAACACTTCATTTGAAACATTCTTAATATCACTAGCTATTTTTTCTTACATAATATTAGGTTTCTCATCTACAAATAAAATCTAAAGATCTAGAATATCACCCTCAAAAATATTTTTGTTAGTATTCTTTAGATGCCCCCATTTAATCCTATAATAATATTTTATTTTATTTTTTATAGTCTGTCTCTTTATCTTAAAGTCAAAAACTAATAAGCGATATTGGGTACATAAAATTTTACTCTGAATAACTTTAAAATTTTTGTAATCTAAATGATGTAGTTTTCTTGTAAGAAAATAATTAGTCAGAGTTTTTGTATATATATTCTTATAAGTGATGAGATGTTTATCTCTTTTTTTAAATAAGATATTAAAAATTGCAAAATCATAAATAGAGCAAAATATAATATGGTTTTACAACTTCTATTAGTCACTCCAAACTCATAGTCACCATAAATTCTTTTAAAATCATATACATATCTTCCAACATGTCCATTTAAATCTCCTCCAATAAAAACTCTTTTCTTAAGAGGTATCTTTTGTATTAGTTCTTCTATATCATTCTAAAATTTTAATTTTGAATATGTACGTACATATCCAAATCTACTTGAAAAGTATAAGAACTTATAATATTAATAATATTAGTATCAATAATAATCTCTAAAACTATAATTCTACCTTAAATTTTATTAATCTTTGCAATATTATCCTTTAAACACTTGTCTATAATCACACATATGCTATTTCTAGTGTGACTCCAATGATAATACTATAGTTTAAATCATAAACTATCAATTTCCTTAGTTTTCTCTCAAACTCATTTAGTTTCTTAAATGCATAAAATATTTATCTTCATATGAATCATAATTATATTAATTTCATTAATTTTTCTGTAAATGAACCTATACTCCAAGATCATATCTTAATTCTAATTTTATGGTCTAGCTTTTTTGCCCAGATCTATCCATAATGTGAAAACACATACCTATTTAACACTATACATGGGGGTCGGTGTACTGGCCTTTGCACACTTCTCATTGTATTCATGTCATACAACCCTTCTCTTATAGGTAACACTCTAGCATTAATACAATGTATTAATGGATTCATGTTATGATTATTGGAGAAGTTTTATGCTGACTATCGACTATCTAACATAACCCTCCACTATTCTTATCAAGAATTTAGGACATGACAACGGCAATATTTCTTTGTTCTGTAATATATAGCAAGAGAAAATCTCTTAGTAATCGTTCATGCGATATCCGGTTTTTTTCATTTAATTGGCACTAAAAATACACTGGATGATATACTAGTTAGGGTTTATAGTGAACATATGCGTTCTACATATAACTTCTAATTTAATTTTTTTACTTGATAAATACTAAATCATAAAATGTGTAACTCAAATTCATAATCTTAACTTCATTAATCAATGGGTTACAAATAAAAATCTTTATCTTATCATGTTTTAGATTAGTAGGGTTAAATCAGACGTGAGAACCACCCGATAAAGTCCATGGACGACCAACTAAATACTTGGTACGTTGTAGACTTTGTACTCCCTGCTCTCTTCCCGAGACGTAGGAGCTCTCATTAGTTCCAAGTTCCAATCAATTGTTATAAAATATGCAAACAAGTTCTCTGTGTATTTTTTTTTTCTTTTAAACAAGTTCTATATGTAAATGATAAATAACTCGAAGCATTTAATTAATTATATTAGTTAAAAATAACTCTACATTTCATTCAAATTATGGTGTCAAAATTACAAATATTTCTCTTGTAACGGAAGATGGCCTCATATTATAAATTAGAAAAAAAAAGAGCACATTAGAAGTGTCAAAATTAGGTTTTTGGATCGGGTTCGGGTTCGAGTTCAATCCAAAATTAATTTATATTGAACCTATCCAATACATTTAATAAATGGGTCAAAATTTTAGATTTGAACCCAACCCATAGGAAACCCATTTAACCTGGCCACTAATGCTCAACCCACAAGCATACCGAAGAATCAAACTTGACCCGGCACAACCCAAATTGATATGATCCGATCCGCTAACACAGTTGGTTGCGACGAGCAAGCGCGGGGGAGAGCAAGCCGGTGAACACAAGGGCGAGGGTGAGCAACGAGCGGGCGAGCATGAGTAGAAATGTGTGATGGCCGAGATGCAGGAGACGGGTTCTGATCAAATAGTTTGAATTCGAGTTCACAAGTTCACCAGAATCCGACCCATAATTATATCAATCAGATCAAAAGCTTATACCCAAGGCATTTGTTAAATGGGTCAACCTAAATTCAAAATTTTTTGATCTAATTCTGATCGAATTTTTTGATGGTGATATCTATTAACACCCCTAATGCATAGTAGTTTTTATATATAGTATCTAATTTTTAGAATTATTAAAAAGAAAATAATAATATATTTAATTATATCATAAATTGCGCAGGTTTTTATTATTTTTATGCTACCAACGTGCAGGCTATTTCTGGTCGTGCAAACCTGCATTGTCACCCTTCTCGTGGACTGCCAACTTCTTTCTCCATTGCTGGCGGTTTGCCTGAGCAGCACTAACTCACGTGACAACTGATTGCTACTATCTCCAATTTGTTCTATTGTCAATGGTCATTTCACCATGACTGCGAACCCTGAATGAAATATATATATATTTTCAATATATTTTATATGTGTTTATCCCTATGAATGGAAGGCCATTCCTGGTCACACCAACCCTTCAGTCGTGGCTCATTGGAAAATTCCAAGCTTATTTTATAGGAATTTTCATAATATTACATTTATTTGCATAAAAGTCCTTGTACTTTAGCTATATTACGCATGCTTGTTTATACTAATGTAATGCTCACACTTAGAATAAGAGAGATGCACATAAAGGATGTGTGGTAAATTTTCATTACTTAAAAGGGTAATTGAAGAATTATCATTCGATTTGATTAAAGAGTAACAAATTTGTGTGAACTTGATGTCCTTCGGTGACAAAATTAAGCAAATGGATATATCTAACTGAATTTTAATGCTTCAATGTTTTCGGTTGAAATTATGGTTGGGGCAATTTTGTCATTTTGAAAAATAATGTGGTGGTGTTTGCTTATAAATTTTGTTAGGTGAAAATGAAACTAATCACAAATTTATTAATTTTTATATAAAAATATTTTTTTTTTAAAGTTCTTAGAGATTAATAAATGATCTTGAAAGAAGTAATTATTGTGATCATGTCATACGTAATTTTAATTTAGAAATTTTATGATAGGCATTAATTCCTCCATGAGTAAAGGAAAATCTGAATTTTGATAATGTTAAAATTTTTTGGAGTTTATTGAAAATAATTTATTTATGAAATTTTATTATTTTTGGATCATTAATGAATTTTGGTAAATTTCTAATTCTGGATCAAATAATAGTGAATCTGATTGAGTTTTGTGTAATTATATTGTGGAGCTTTTTGAGACTTGCGAGGTTGCATGTGGTATTTGATGAAGCTCAAGATTGTAAGAGTGTTGTAAGACTATAATGATTCCCTTTTCCTTGTTGGGTGTGTGCATATCAATATCAATTCCCTTCTAACTTAGTTAATGTAGAAAATATAGGCCCTTTATATAGTTTTGAGTTACATTAAAATTTAATCTAAATCAAGTTACATCACTCTACACATAAGTTTTGATGATTAACAGAGTGCGTAGCCAACAATTCAATGCATATATGTTAAGTTCAATGAAAGGTAATGACTTCACTTATAATAAACAAACATTCAAAAAAGTATATGTTACTAAGTGAGTGTCTTCATGAAGTTGAAGAATCTAAAATTGATTTAATCTTTTAAAATTTAAACATGAGTTAAATCAATGGTTCAAACTAGTTTGTGTAAGGAATTGGAAACCATCATGAACTCCTCTTCTCCTTCACACATAACTGGATACTAGTGATGCCATCATGAACTCCCCTTCTTCTTCTTCTTCTTCACATGGTGTCATTTCTTGTTGATTTCTCTCCCCATCCACTTTCAAGTGCCATCGGATCCATCATGCCCATCACAAACTCCTCTATTCTTGCATTGGATCATGTCGATGCTCATCTCCTTCTTATGTTATTAAATCTCATCGAGTCCTACTACTCTGCCCACTAGATGCTCTGGGGTTCAAAATTTTGGTTCAAACTCAAGTTTAAATCAAGATACTTTAAATAGGGTGACACTATCTCCTTCCTACAATTAAGGTTCACGATCCAAAATTGTACAGTACGATTAGTTCACTATATCCCTGTTAGTACTATAAGAAGAGTAAGGAGCTGTATTATCAGTTCAAATATTTCATCTAATCATCCAGTATGATGTAAACATCATCCAGTATGATATTAACATCATCCAGTACGATATAAGCATCACCTAGTATGATTAGTTCAATCTAATTGGATTATCGTCATGTACGATTTCTGATAAATAAAAATCATTTCATGTAAAGATCGGGTTATACCTTACGATTTGTCCAATTGTACGGTATGATTTGATTGGATCAATTATTCTAAATTTGATCCCTAATTGCAGGATTTATTTAGGCAATATTTGATTATATCGTGTAATACGATACCTATCGTACAATATGATTAGTGTGAATTTTAAATTTTAAAATATTGCTTAAATTATGACTGGCAACTAAAATCTTAATTTCAACTAATTATCTTGTATGATCTACATTGTGTAGGACAATTAGTTCATATAGCTTTAATTATCCTAATTAGTCATTTTAATAATTTTCTGAATAGCTGGTCATATAATACTATATATATTGCACAATACGATTAGTTCAGAAAATTTAACTTCTAATTTTCTCACTATCTTACTACCCTGAGTGTATGTGTTCACGATAACCAGGATAACATGCATCCTTATAGGACTTGACTCAAGAAATTAAAAAATAAATAAATGAAAATTATAGACTCTTTCAGCATACCCTATCTACCCTATTTTGAACCCTGAATCTTCATTGAATGGTGCATCGTGTACCTGAAATGTTAATACACATAAAAATAAATATGCACTACAATTACTAAGTGACATAATTATGCATTCAATAATATTTATTATCATCAAAAACAAAAACTCTGCAGCTCAAGTTATAACTATCTCCCAATTTTTTAAGATGAAAAATATTATGGGTTGAATTTTAAAACTAATAAATATTGTCTCCTAATTTTTCTCTCACAAAGAGAATTATATTAAGATTTTAAGAGAAAAAAATGTGTAACTAAATAACAAACAATAAATCACAACCAACAAAATATCCACTCGATGTAGGATGTAAAGCATAACTGAACAATTCCTAAGCACACCAATGCAGAAATAATACTATCACTTGACGTGGAAGCTAATAAACTTGTAAAAAGTTATAATGATGGTGTTGACAGTCTAATCAACATAACGTAATATCAATCACAGATTTCTACCAACATGCAATTTCTAGCAAATTAAAATGCAGAGAAGTAAATTGGAGAAAATTAAAAACCAGAAAGATCACACCATAATTTTATAGTGGTTCGATCAAACCATGGCTTATGTCCACTCCCAGAGTCCTCCTTTTTAGGTATTATACTAAATATTTAGTGACTCTCTTTTAGCCCCCATAGCTAGATGAAGAAGCCCTTACAAAATTTCTTTCACCAAACTGGAGCGGCAGATGAGCAAAATCTTTTCACCCTCTTTGTGAATAGAGAACATGGAATCCTTTTTCACCCTCCTAGTGAAGGAAAATAACCTGGAATTTTTTTTTCACTCTCCTAGTGAATGAAGAGAACCTCAAATTATTTTTCACCCTCCTGGTGAAGGTAGAGAATCTAGAATCACTTTCACCTTCCCAGATGTGGAGGAGTAACTAGGTTCTTTAACACCAAAGAGGCCTTCTTCCCAAAGCTTCCCTCAAGACAAACCTTGATACATGAAAGAACTCATGCGTAAATTCGACGGAGCAACTATGTGGAACTCTCTCTCACACTCCCTTGAAACCCACAAGAATTTTCTTTTTCTCTCATAAAGTCCACCCCTTCTCTCTCAAGTTCTAAGCTCTCTCTTCTAGCTTTCATCAGAGAAAAATACTCAATGAACACCCAAAATAATCTTACAAAGTCTTTTGAGAACGCTTACATAGAGGACTTAAAGAAACACTAAAAACTTAATTCTATCGACTCTGAACATATAGTACGATCCTAGATCGTATATTATGATTAGTTCATAATATCTCTGATAGTATTATACAAAAATTAAGATGCTATACGATCAGTTCAAGTATTTGAGCTGGTTATTGACCTTATTTTTCTCAAAATCCTTAGGTCAAAGGACTAGGCCAGGACCCAAGACCACCTCCCTTGTGTTCAGTGAGTCAAACCAATTTTGTTGAGCTCATACCCGGGCCATGGGTCAACCTGGTTGACCAAGTCAACTCAGGTTGACCCAAATTGACCCAAACACCCTTTTATTTGATTTCTAACCTCATCCATGGTTCCTTGAGCTCGAATCTTACTTCCTTTGGACTCAATATGTCAGACCCAACCTATTGGACCTAGGCCCATGCCTTGGGTCAACCTAGTTGACTAGGTCAACCTAGGTTGACCCAATTAGCCAAAATGGGTATGTTTAAGTTATAATCTAATTCAAACATCACTTGGACTCAAACCTTCACCCCCTTTGGCCTATTTGACTAGGTTGACCAAGTCAAATCTTAACTTGGTCTACCCAAGTCTTAAATAGGTCAATTTGACCTATTTAGATCAAATTAAAGCCCTTTAATACATTCAAACACTTCCAAATCATCTCTAACACAAGACCACGACTAAATCACCTCCTCTACCTCCTAATTCACCCTAGGAATTATCCTATAGCTGTCCATGATTGGCTTAGGACTATAAATAGGGTGTTTAGGGTTTGTGTAAAGACTTTTTGCATGATCTCTCTTTTTAAGAGGCCCTAACCCGAATCTTCTTGGGTGTGAGCTCTCCCCATGCCCTTACACTTTTTCTAAGTCAATTCTGCCGTCAAGACCTCACTGGCGATGAGATCTCTGGCCAACCTAGGCTATTTTCTTTCCAAGGTTGTTTCCCATCGATCCAAAGAAAATCAAGGCTCGAGTTCAACTAGGAAAACATACGAGGACAATCTACAAGCTCAACCATGCCAAAGACTTGAAGATCTAACAGTTAGATTCTCCAAAAACCTAGACCTAGGTCACAACACTAAGAGCAATATAACTTTTCATACAATGTTTTTTGAAATGAAAAATTACTCCCCCTTAAATGCTCTTCATACGTAGGCCACACATTTAAAATTTCATTTAATTTGATCGATCCATTCGATCAAATGAGATAATTATTATTTCAGGGTTTCAGATCGCTGTGAGTTTGAACTATCGGTGATCCAGACTGTTGATCTTATAATCAACGATCAAGATATCACTTTATCGCATGCCCATCCAACCGTGGAGGTCCTCTGTCAGATTGAGACCTCGATTGTAGCTTGATCTCGATCGTTGATCTCATACAATGCAAGATCTAATGGTTGGCAGGTGGCGCTGATGTGGATTAGTGGAAACCATATGGGTCCCGACGCCACCGTAATTATTGGACAGTGATTGGCGGCAGCGTCAATCATTGCCAATGATTGGACGCCACCACCGCAGTTATGGGAGCCAATTGCGAGCCACTAGGTGTCACCCGGTCGGCTTTTTGGATTTAAATTGTTTTTTAAAAATTTTTAAATCAAATTTCACTCAAATAATTATTAATAATTATATTTTAATCTTAAAAATGCGTATAATTTATCAATTGTTCACATTTCAATCCTCTTTAATTTAAAATTAATTTCAATAAAAATATTTTCTATATTTTAAAATTTTAATTAAAATAGTAATTATAAATATTATATTATTATTATTATTTTAATTATAACTATTTTAACCATAATTAGTTTAATTATTTTTATCTTGATAATTTTTGTTATTGTATTTATTATTATTATTACTATTATTATTATTATTAGTATTATTATTATTCTCATTTTAAAGATATTATTAATATCATTTTTAAATAATTATTATTAATACCTAAAAAATAATATCATTATTCTTATTATTTTAAAATTATTGTTATTATTAATATTTTAAAATTTGTTATTACTATTATTTTAAAATTATTATGTTTATTTTTTGAAATTATTATTATTATTATTATTATTTTAGGATATTATTTTATTATTATTGTATTATTATTATTATTACAATTATTTCATTATTATTTTATGTTTATTTATTTTAAAAAATCAGAGAGCTATTTTTAAATATTTTAGTCTAACTAATTATTATTTTCTTATTTTAAATAATTTCCTTAATAATTAATTACTTAAATTATATAATTAATAGGGGTGTCAATTCAGGTCGGTGGGTCAGGTTCGGGTCGAACCCGAGTTGACTAGATTCTAAATGGGTCAACCCAAACTCGACCCATTTTTATAAACGGGTCAGCTATCTCAATCCGGACCTGACCCCCGCTGGTTGACAGGTTGACATGACTTGACCCGACAGCGGTAGCAGGCACGACAGCATTATTAGGCAAGCAGCGACAGGGCGCAGGCAGATCAGGCGGCACGGGCTAGTGGGCAATTGGCACGCATTGCGATTGAACCTAAAGCCAAAGTAGGCACGAGGGGGTTTGCACTCAAGCGGCGAAGCCAAAGAGCCAAAGCGGGCAACGCGGTTCTGACAAGTGGCAATGCGGGCAGTCAGGTAGCGGGGCAGGGATGCGAGGGGCTACATGCGAAGCTAGCACAGGGGGCTGCACGCAAAGCGGGCAACGCGCTGGCAACCTTGCACACATCACGTCTAGTAACGAAGTTCTGGCAAGTGCCAATGTGGGCAACCGTGCAGGAACACGAGCAACCTTGTAGGGACATAGTCAACCGGGTAGGGGTCATTTCTGGTCATTTTTGGGTTCCCGGGTCAACCTGAACCCAACCCAATTTTTGAAATTTGTAAGTTTATTGAACCCGAACTCGACCCATTTCACAAACGGGTTGAGCTGAACCTGAATTTTTCTTGGTCGAATTCGCGTCGGGTCAAAAATTGACACACCTAATAATTAATAATTAATTAATTTTAAAATTTGATTATTTTTCAAAATTATAAAAATTTGTTTTTATAAAATTATTCTAAATTTCAAAAGCTTTAATCTTTAATTTAATTTTATTGATAATTAGTTTAAAATTATCTTAAAACTATTTTTAATTATTTTAAACTTTGAAAATTCATAGTAATTTTATTTCAAATTAAATTTTCACGTATAATTCCTTAAAATTTTTAGAAAAATATATAATTTTATTTAAAAATACTTTTAGATTTCAAAACTTTATTTTTTATGGTATTTTGTTTTATTTAATTATTTGTCTATTTAAATAATATTTAAAGAATTAATATAATAAAAATTTAAAATTTTAAAAATTCATTTTCAAATCTTTTTGAAGCTTCGTTCGGATTATTAGTGGATCTCCCATGAGTATGAACATTGAATTATTTTGAATTACATTATTTTCTAAAATTATTTTATTTAATATATGTATTTTAAATTAATTTAAAATTACATATTTTATTAAATCCCGAATTTTGGGAGATTCACTAATGAAATTTTAAACATAGGCATTACATATGAATAACATTCATGGGGAGGTGGTTTAATGGATGATTAAGCCCTAATTATTCACTAATCATATCATTAAGCATGCTTATTTATTTATTTTGTTCTCTTTTGCATATGTAAGACGCACAAGCACTTAGCCTATGCTCTCCTAGATCCTAAGGTTTAGTGTGTTTACTATTTTTATGCATTCCCTTTATATTTCCTAAGGGTTAGTCCAAAACTTTGATTCTAAATCTCTTTAACGTAGCGATACCCTAAGAATAATAATTAAGGACCCATCTAGCAAACTTAGAAAAATTCTAGGAGCTAGGATAGATCCTTGAATGACATGAAACTTTTAACATTTAAACTTAGTGACATCTTAAACCTTTCAAAAAATTTTAGAAATTTTTTAGGATTCTTTAAACCCTTTAATTAATAAACCATAATTTACTCATTAATTAGGTACCGATAACTTTAGAAATTTATAATAAATTCATTTTAAATCAAAAAATTTCCCATAATACCTCAAATTGTTTAGATTTCAGTTTCTAACCTTAAATAATTAGGGAACCTTAGTTTGACCTCAATTTGAGCCTTAATTTTAACTTTAACAAAAAATGTCTTTTTGCCCCTATTAGATAATTAAAAATTATTAAAAAAATTCCAATTTTTTTTCAAACACTTGGAAACATCTTCTTTGGTCATTATTGACCTTTGTAGGTAATTCCAATTAGTTTAGAGCTCATTTGGATTAAAACCATAAAATTACCTTAATTAAATAATTTTCGATAATTCAATAATTGCCTAAAACTTTTAAAATTTATAGATTTGCCTAAAAAACTCTAAAACCAACAAACTCAAAGCCTAACCACTCCTTGTAAGCCCTAATATTTAATTAAAATGCTAGAACCTCCAAATCTAGCCCATTTTTATTAGTGACCTTTTGGACCCCTTAGCCTAACACCTAAGAGGACTCAGGACTTTCCAAAATTGACTAATATAATTTGAACTTCAAATATCATTATCCTAAGCATTAAAATGGATCAACCAACTAAATGAACTAAAATTAGATCCTAATTCATTAATACTTAAATTTTAATTAAAGTTTTTTCCTTTGGCCTTCAACAAACTCTAACTCTAGGCAATTTAAACTATTTATTCGACATAGGACCTATCCAAAGCCATACAAGCCTACTACACACATATAGATGTGCTAGGGTACCACTTCTAGCTCTAGAATTAGGACTGGTGTTTACTTTTTCTGTTTTATTATTGTTGTGATGTTTATTTTATTATCATAATTTATCTCTCTGATATGATTTGTGTGATAGACAACCCATGGGCTAGGGCCACTTTTATACTAATTCAATATTATGTAGGTGGTCATACTCATGTATCACTAATAAAGGGGGTAGTCATAATTAAAGTTTTAAATACTAATTCTATTTTTCTGTAGATGCTCCAAAAATTTCTAAAGCCCCTTCCCTAAATTAAAAGAGCGTAGTCAAGTGTGTTTCCTTTTATGCATAATATTAACTGCATGGATTGATATATTAAATTGCTTGAAATGATGTTTATTAGATGTTTGAGTCTAGATTTTTATTTTCAAATGTAATGTAATTTGTTTGATATTGAGTTATGAAAGTCTCTAAAATTCTGGCATTTCAAATATAAGGTACCCAAAGATAATAAGAAAGGTCCAATCTCGGGAAATTTCTTAGTCATTTGGGTATCCTTCTGGAGGATAAATCATACGGATCCCGAATGAGATGATCCAAAGGGAGATAATCCAGAGAAGGATGATCCACTTGAAGATGAAGCCTTGAAGATGGAATGCTCGGCTTTTAAGACTTGCTTCATTTATTAGGATTATAATCCAGGTTATTGTCGGTGGAGCCTATCCACCATTACTTTTCTGTAGATCCTAGGTTATATTTATATGACACTTTTCAAAACTTTTGACTTTACTTTTCTATGTTTGATGGATTTTTATTGGTGTGTTTACATTATTTGCATAGTAGAACTTGCTTGTTTTTCTTAGGTTTATTTCTTGCATGTACTTGACCTGATTTTTTCTAATCTCTTTAAAGACCAAAATATTCTTCTACTTGTAATCTAATTTCAAAATTTTAAGAATTAAATAATTTAAAAACTTAACGACTTAGGGAACTGCCAGAATCATCCGATCTCGCATGCATATTAATGCATTTTTATTTCTCCTTACTATAAGACACCACCCCGCCTGTGGGTATAGTCCAGATAATCTGACCTATGAGGATGAAGTGTCAAACCTGGGGAAACCCGTTATTATGATTAGGTCATATATATTACTACCTATCAGGGTGCACTAACGAGAGTTGCTATCCTCAATTATTAGACGTATGTAAAATCTAATCTACACTTATATTAGCCCATTTATGAGGAGCGTGAAAGCCTGTGATCTTCTCTATCCCTCGGGGTGGTGCGATTGGATACCCTCTACACTCGGCAGCAATAGTGGTGTACTTTTGGAGGTCCACACTTATTTTCCAATATGATTAATTCAATCGAATAACTTTAATTATCCTAATTATATGTTTTAATGATTTTCTGAATAGTTGGTTGTATAGTATAATATATTCATAAAATTTAACTTCTAATTTTTTCACTATCTTATTACCTTGAATGTGTTTGTGCATGGTGACCAGGCTACCATACCCCCTTACAGGACTTGACTCAAGAAATTAAAAAAAAAAAAAGTCTCTTTCATAATACCCTATTCTATCCAATATTGAGTCCTAAATATTCATTGAATGATGCATGGTGTACTTTAAATATTAATACACACAAAAATAAATATGCACTATAAGTACTAGGAGATATAAATATGCAATCAGTTATATTTGTTACCAACAAAATGTAAACTCGATAGCTTGAGTTGCAATACCAAGATGTGGCATCGACCAGTTGGTCAATACGAGAAAGTGGAAAACTAACTTTTCGATAAGTTCTATGAGGTATGTGTAGTCCACACACATCCTTTAAGCTCCACTAGCTTTCTTAACTATGATAATATTTATAAGCCATATATGATAGTGTTCTTTTCAAATGAAGCCAACTTCTAGGAATTTATCAACGTCCTACTCAATTGCTTGCTGGCGATATGACACAAAATTTTACTTATTTTAGAGAACTGGCTTATATGTTGGATTTATTTTGAGAGAATATATGATTATCTTAGAGTCAACTCTAGGCTTATCTACTGGACTCCATGCAAAAACTTCCTAGTTTGTGTAAATAAAATCTACATATTCTCTCTTCTCATCTTCTAAAAGAGAAGATCCAATATGCATAATTCTTAAGAGATGCTCATCTGATATGGTAACCGAGGTAAGGTCTTCCACTAGGGAAGCCCTTTGAGGGATGTCCTCATTTCGAGTATCAAAGTTCTTAATATTTAGGGTAGCCGATAGGCATGGTTATAGCTACCTAGTGTAATACTTATTAATTTACTTGGCCTATTTTGATAATATATGGGGTTAAAAACATCATTTAGAGATGTGGAATGGATGCAATAGCTCTAATGATTGACTAGAGGGACCTCCCGAAGAAAATATATAAGTTGATTCCAACTTTACCATAATGAATTAAATTTTGTGAGTAGCCTATGAGTGTTGATGCTTCATCTGCTAATATTTGTTTCTCCACATGATGAATATAATTAACATATAAATATACGGGTTTCACATAAACTCTAAGTAAAAGGAGTCAGGACAAAGCCCTATGAGAAAAACTCCTCTTAATAATTTATGACCCACCTAGAATTTGTTGAGCTTCGATTGAGAACCTCTGAAAGTATTGCTTAAGTGACTCTCCTTCATTATAGTGAATCTCAAAGAGTTGAAAAGAGTCCTTGATAAATGTTTGATTAGCGATAAATTATTCAATAATTAATTTAGCCAACTTAATGAATATGATAAAAGTTCTACCCAAAAGCGAGTATAACCATATACAAGCTTAGCCTTTGAGGGTAGCAATAAATATTTGGCATAGGAGAGCATCTGAGGCTCATTGAATATGCATGATATTTCTATAGTGATCGATATGCTCGTTGGGGTCAGATGACCCTTCATTAGACTCTATACTAACTAATTTGAAGCTCATAGAAAAGAGGTATTAAAGGATGGCTTCAGTTAGGGGTGATAACTCTTGAAATTGCTGATGATGAAGAGGATTCCTTCTACCTATTAAAGGGAAGTCTTGTTGAACCAATCATGGAAAATCATCAAGTAAGGAATTATCACTACGGGAAAACACGCAAATACCGTCGGATTTTCCGGCGGAAAATTCTGGACGGTAATAAGCGACGCAGTTTCCGGCGGCTTTGTTCAACGTAAAGTTTGCGTCAACCTTTCCGGCGCAAAATACGCCGTAAAGTTACCGACGCATTTTTGGCCGGAACGTTCGACGCTATTGGGATGTCTGAACCATTTCCGTCGCACGTTACGGCGGAACTATTACGGCGTATGTTACCGGCGGAAATTGCGCCGGCGTATTTAAACTCAACGAAATATATCCGATGGATGAGACGTCGGAAATTATACCGACGTCACTAATGCCATTACCGGCGGAACGTCCGCCGGTAAAAGCCCTATTTCACGAACCCGAACCCCTCTGGCCGTCATTTGTTTCCTTACATTCTCTCACTTCGACTGCTTCGCCCGTCGCCCTCCGTCGCCGTTCGTCGCTCGCCGTGGTTAGACATCACCGACGGTCACCGGACTTCACCGTCGACGGTCACCGAACTTCGCCGAGCCTCCTTCCTAATCGCACGCATCCTCTCTCCTGCCTAGTCGCGCGCCGCCGAGGAGAACCGAATGTTTGGTTTTTGTTTTCAATTTTTTTTGCTATTTCGGTTGGATTACATATAGTATTAGCCTTAAGTCCATATATTTTTGCTATAGTCATGGTTGTTATTACTAGACTTTTGTTAGAGGATGTAGTTTGGTGCATGCTTTTTGTTGATGATATTATTCTTGTTGATAAGATTAGAGAGGGATTTGAAGGTTTTAAATAATATGAGGTTAAGCCAAGTCCACAGTGATGATAAAAGACCGTGGGTTGGCCGACCTGCATGAAAAGGATAGGTAGAGCTAGGTGTGTCGATGAGGTCAATTTCTTATTGAGGCAGATGGTGAACCCTTGACTAAGGGAGAGGGATATATGTATGAACATGTTCATGTTGAACATCCTCGGCTAGTGTTATATATTGAGGGAGATGGGTCTCCTCTTGCTGATTTAGCACTGGTTGGTGAGTGCCTCGCAGAAGTTAAAGAATTTCATTATGAGATTCCTCCATTTTTTAGATGCGATATTCTAGGGATGTCTCAGATGGTCCCTCCTTAATAAGATTTTTTCCACTAGGAAAAAAAAAAGCATATGATTAGCATGCCTGATTCAAAGAATGATTCCCTGATTGATGTGGATTGGAGCAAGAGGCTTCGTTATTGTGATTACTACACCTATTGTCCATTGAAGGAGGACATCAATTGAGCTTATAATGGTGGGATTGATTCCCATAGATGGCACAAAACAATTGCGGGTTAGAATATTTGCGGAGATAGTAATTTTTGTGTCTTTATGATACGTGGATATCCAGCACGCAAGAATGTGATATATATATATATATATATATATATATATATATATATATATATATATGTATATATATATATATATATATATGTATATATATATATATATATATATATATATATATATATATATATGTATATATATATATATATATATATATATATATATATATATATATATATATATGTATATATATATATATATATATATATATATATATATATATATATATATATATATATATATATATATATCTGTGTGTGTGTGTGTGTATAAAACATCAAATCTTTTCTACGTGAAAAACTTGAAGAAGAAAAAACTATGGGGCCTCACCCAAGTGAAAGGATTTCACTAAATTTTAGTGATCTATAAAGGTTGATCTATTTCTTCACATAGAGGTGGTGGAATTATAATAGTTTGAAGATTTATACGAAGGTATAGTGATGGTTGAGAAAAAAATTGATAACATCCGGGCAAAATTCTGGCAAATGGGCAATGATCTAATGATGGTAGGGAGGGAGTCCGATGATAGTCGGCAACTGGACAGTGATTTGATGATGGTCAAGCAAAGTTCTAGAGGCGGTCAGCGACCTAGCAGTGGTTTGATGATTGTCGGGCAAAAGTTTGATGGTGTTTGTTGGGTGGTAGTACTCCGACGGTTGTCTACGACCAGGCAGAAGTCCGACGATGGTCGGGTGAAAGTTTGATGGAAGTCGATGGTTGGGTGGAAGTTCGGCGATGATCAGCGGCCGAGTGGTGGTCCAATAATGGTCAGGTGGAAGTCCATCCACGATCAGTGGCCAGGCGATGGTCCGGCTACGACATATGAAGGTTCATCGGCGGTAGTGCTGGAGCTCTTGAAGTCTTAGAGCTCTTTCAAATCTCCAGCTAATGGTCCCCCACTTTAGAGAGTGGGGGTCTATTTACACATTTTTATGAGTGACACACCTTGTAAAATGGAGAAGATTCAGAACAGGTTTGGTGTGTTCCATCGGATAGCCCATATTGATTCCCCCAATCATGAAGCATTTTTTAAATATTCAAGTGCCTTAATGACATCAAAATTAAATGAACTTGGGCTCTTTGGAATTGTCTCATCGAGCCGCTCGATTTGAGGATAATCATGCCATATTTTGATATCATTTGGTCATCCAATTAGTGCTTTGAACCTTCAAAAAATGTTTCAGATTCTTGATTTGGACCCATTTGGGTTCAGACTAGTCTGATTTTGGTGTCGTTGGGTTCGTCTCCCTGAGAATTTTAATTTTACTATAAATTGTACAAATTGGAGTTCTTCTTATGGTCCCAAATTTAATTTTGAAATATTTAAATTTTGATATGCCTCAAGAGTCGTGCATGTTCAGGAAATTTTTTGTGGTGATGTATTAATATTATTGAGAGGTATGTATAGTTTCTTGGATGAATGATGTTATTATGGTTGATAAACAGGCCATGTCACCTATGAGATTTGTGTCAACACAATTTGATTCTTCATTGTGCACTTTTTGATATCATCAGATGAACAATCAAGACTCATCAACTTTAAGGTGGTATACCATCATCCATGTCCTTCGTAATAAAGGATGGATATGATTGAATTTATGCCATTAGAGGCTACATTATGCCATTAGAGGTTCTAAGTTTTGTGTTGATGTTCACTAAATGACTAAATTTATATCACAAGATTAGTTCAAATTACATGTTCTTAGTTGGGTTGACTGAAACCTATCACAAATTTTGACATGATTGAATTGTGTTGGAGCTAGAAAGATTATCCTCCATTTAAAACTCATTGTGTAAACTAAATCAAGTTAAAAAAACATGATATTTTTTATCAAATGACTAAAATTAGTCATAAGGTAGAACTCTTTTAAATATAAATTAGAAAATGATATTTTGATGTAGTAAATACATTAAATAGATAAACAACTTTCACCAACCTTTTAAGAAGACAATAAATAGAAATAGAAGAAGGGCTACCCTTTCAATAATATTTGCCTATGGCACACGTAAATAACACATGCATGAACTGTCTCCATGTTATTAAATACTAAATGCACTACTCAAAAGTCATTTTCCAATTACATAGAGTGGTCCAAGGTCTCAAATAATCGTATATCAAATCAAATGATTACATTTTTTTCCCATAAAATATTGAGACGCACGTGAGAACTATTTAAAATACATAGAAATTTAAAATTTTTCAATAATTACATAACTTAGGATATTTTTCTAAAGGAAATAAATCTAATAAATTACAAATTATTATTATTCTAAAATAACTGTAAAAAAAATGCATATAACTAATGATCATATTCAAATTATGAGTGATTAGATTCATAAACTCGATAGCAATAGAATGAATCGGATTACTCAAAATTTTGTAGTGAAAATTAGTTCTATGTGCCTGAACCGTCTCAAACGAAGCCTAATTATTAATTTTTTAGAAGTTAACATTTGTTTCATTGATTCGATAACTACTAGTTTAAATGTGATTATTAAATTAGTATATCTAATGATAAAAATGTTGAATATAACTATTAATTTTATGGATCTAACCATACAATTAATGATCATATTCCAAATTTGAATACTTGAATGCAATATCACATTCAAAATAAAAATAATTAAAATCATGCAGACAAATATTTCTAACTACTAAGAGCAAATATTAATTTTGTAAAAGAGAATCACATGCCTTCCAATTCAAGAAGATAGAAGTGTGGAGTAGGTGGTTTGATTTGAGTATGAAGTGGGCCAGTTGAAAGCATTTAGGCTTTTGTCTTATTGGCATGATAATCAGGCTAGGAATTTGAGCTGAAATCTAGGCTCAAGATCAGTATATATATATATATATATATATATATATATATATATATATATATATATATATATATATATATATATATATATATATATATATATATAATTTTAGTTGAGTTAGATTAAGGCGTCGTTTGGGGCGGCTTTCTTATTGCTTCTTAAAGCAGTTTTTAGTACAAAAATTTTAATTTGTACTAAAAAGTTATTTTAGGAAGCAATAAAAAAACTGTATCAAACAAAGCTTAAATAGACATATAGATACTGTGGCTCAAATTTGACTATAAAGTACTATTAGGTGGAGCCAACATTAGCATCAAGTCAAAAATATTGTCAAAGTACACTCATGTATTGTTGGATTAAGGGTGGGTCACCAAGCTCTTGGCCTAGCTAAAATAGGCTATGAGGAAATCATAGATAAAAAGAATTCTCTTAATATATTGAACTGATTTGTATTAAAAAAAATTGCAAGTGTTGAGGTGGCTAGAAAATCGGGACCAACTGATTTGTATTAAAAAAAAATTGCAAGTGTTGAGGTGGCTAGAAAATCGGGACCGCTAGTAGAAAGTTGAGCCAGATGATACTTTTTTTAAAATGAGTAACTAGATGTTAACATCTTCATGAAATTAAAAATAAGATATAGTTTTTACTATAAATTTTTATATTATAGACATGGCTTTTTTTGATGAATTGTGCCTATTGCTAATATTGTTAGAAGTTTTTCACATTCTTTTTGAAAAACTATCTTTGACTGTTACTTCCAGAAGCAATAGTTATAATTCTGTGATTTTTTCGATTAAAATCATATAAATTTAATTTGTGTAAGAACATATTACAGGTCCATTAAAGACCCTTTGTATAAAAGACAAAGCAATTAAAAGAATCTATTATTTTGTAAGATAAATCAAAGCGGTGAATACCACCAAAACCTAAAAGTGGTATTTGTTGCCTATTGAATATTTACAGAGGTAGAGAGATATAGAGATTAACAACTTAACTATGTATGAAGCTCCAAAACACATACACAAATAAGAGTGAAGTTTTAGAAGACATCAAATTTTTACTTTTTTTTTTTGGTTAAAACCCACAGTGGGGCCTACGCGTTAATATAAAATAAACGGTTACAAAGTCCTTAATAGGAACCTTTAGCTCACTAATGCTCATAGGAGCTACAAAATCAAAGAGAAAAAAAACTCCGAGCCGATGGTTCCTAGTTCTAATAGTTACAAAAAAACCTAAGAACAACCTAGGGCTGGAAGACGACAACACCCAAAAAAGGAAGAGCATAAGATGAATAGTGAACCTGGTCTTACTGCCAAAAATGTGGATGGAGCCACTTGTACCCAAAAAAAGGTGTAGAAGCAAGGTGACGTAGCATGAACGAATCCAGCTCCTAATACTGCCAAAAAAGAGACTACAATGCAAGCAGAGAAGCTTAAAAGGTAGCTGAAAACAGTAAATAGTCACAAGAACAATTTTGCACGAATGAGACAGGGAAAGAGAAATGTTACCCTCGATATAAGAATCCACAGAAATCAAAGTCGCACTTACATGAAGCCAAATAACCATTTCCCAACTCCAGATACAATACAAAAAATTCCAGTCACTAACAAAGCAGGTTTTAGCTTTCGACTCACCCCAACAGGACATCATGCAAGTAAATATGGAGTTAAGATCCAGAATATCATCACGAAAACTGAAACAAATTCCAAGTAACCAACTGTCCAGCATACTCGAGGGACACAATTTCTCAGGATAAGCCTTAATGAACCAGTTCTCAGTAATGTTGAGGTAAGAGATAACCACCAAGATCAAACAACAACAACAGTTCAAAATGCCTCTGAAGATCCAAATCCAATGCCTAAGAATATTAGAGTTACCACTATAGCACCCGAATTTGGTATACAATAACCCGTAGGAATAAACTCTGCCATTCTCAAAAAAACAGCATAAGTCAGCAAGATAACAGGGATAGGAAACAAGAAAATTCTGAAGCCGCCAAAAGTAGAAAAAGTAAAAGACAAACACCAGCCCCACACAGGAACCAAACCAGAAACACCAGAACACGAAGAAGTAGTAAAATTAATCATTTCTAATATAATGAAGAGCAGTTTTATAAAGGGTAATCATACCTTTCAAAATCGGATCTAAATTACTAATATTCAATTCCTGATAACAATCAATATGGCAACCCAAATTAGCCAACCAATCAGCACATGCATTAGCTTCACGGTAAATGTGAGAAATAATCTAATTGATTTAGAAAGAGACTTTTTGATTTTCCTAATCAAATAAAAATTATGAGGGTTAACAAGCTCCTGATTGTTAATAATTTGAACCACCAGTTGAGCATCAACCTCAATCCAAACATTAACAAAACCCAACTTAGTGCAAATATTAATATCACAAGATAAACCATACAATTCGGTAGTAAGGGCAGAACATGGCTGCAAAGGGCTAGCATAAGCAGCAAGAACCATACCCTGGTGATCTCGGATAATACCTCCAGCCCCAGCAGTAGAGTTCCTCACAGAGCCGTCCGAATTCAATTTAACAAAAGGTAAAGTGGGCTTCCTCCAAATGACAATTCTGTCACAGTTGTTAACATTCTCACCCAAAGGGATACCAAGCAAACCAGCAAAATTCCGACAATGACTTAAGTTTTTAAATGTAATCAGATTACAAGAAGATAATTGCACCACTTTACAATTAATATTAGAGATAATGTAATTAGCATCCATATTAATATCATTAAGCTTAGCTTCATTTTTAGCTTTCCAAATGAACCATAAAATAAGAACAGGAATTAAATTTAAAATGTGACCTTTAGAATTATTCATCCACCCTTTTAATAAGGATGGAAGATCGCTATAATGGTCCAAGTGATTCAAATTGGCCAAATTAATGAAATGATGCCAAACCTTCCTAGCAATTTCCCCATTCACAAACAGATGGTCCACACTTTCAATGTTAGAACAACATTAGCATTTGGAGGGGAAACTAAAACCTTTTTTCTAAATTAAAGTATAAACGGGAATAAAACCTTTAAGGCATCTCCACGCTAAAATGGAATAAGAAATAGGGATATTATTGTGCCATAAAGAAGAATAAAGAAGAGAATAGTTATACTTAGATATGTAGGTATCCCACACCTTTCTCATTTGAAAGTTACCCGAATGAGACAGAGAAAAAAGAATTTTATCCTCGCAAGTCAAATCTAAAGGAATCAACATAATCTTATCAACAACAAAGGGAGAATAATCTCCAAAAGTTTAGTAACATTCCAACAAATATTAGCAATAAAATTAGAAACCTTGGTATTCTCAATAGAAGTGGTATTTAAAAAATTATCAATAGAATAGGGCCCAAGCCAATTATCTTGCCAAAAGAAAACGTTGCCTTTGCCAATACCCCATTGAATGAATTGATCGGCCTTCCACTTAATTTTGCATAGTCTTTTCCATATCAAAGAGTTAGTAGCTTTATAAACACCAAGTAAAGGATGAGAATCTTTGCAATATTTAGCATTCATAAAGCAAGCCCATAAACTCACTTTAGATCTAAAGGAATACCAAAGTTTGTGAGAAAAAGCTTGAACCATGCCAGAAATGTTTTTGCAGCCTAAAGCACCTTCATTATAAATGCCACACATGTTGCTCCAAGAGGCCCAACGAATACCATTAATATTTTTACATGAAAAACCCAGACTAAGAAAAACTAAAGGCTACGAAATAACTTAAATGATTCCAATAATAGTTGTAATAAGTTGAAAATGTTGCCCTTCCTCGAGGAAGGCATTGATTTAATGTAGTAAACCAACAATGCATAAAACATATTATGTGGTTGAAGTTAGAAGAGTATTATGGTATAGGAGCTATTCTTAACAAATTATTTGTTTGTTTGCATACTACTAAGAAAGGGAGACTAGACTCCAAGAAATTTAATATAAAATTATTGGTAACTTCAGAAGTTAAAGATAGTGTCAATGACATGTATCGATCTTATAAACAATGACATGCATTGATATTGTTCACAATGATAGATGATGAAGTAATTGAGCATCGATGTAGTGAAGTGATAAATGTCAAAAGACTATAGGATAGAGGACTATAGTCAAACGATGGTGGTTATAGAACCGACTATGTTTATGGTAGTTAGGGAACTATAATTTGATGAAAGTAATTGGACGACTATAGTCAGGAAATTATCCTTAAAGGACTATAATCAGGAGATAGATGACCAAGGACCGTAGTTAGATAACAGTAGTCAGAGGATTTTAGTCTAGTGATAGTGGTTAGGAGGTTATAGTCAAGTGACGGTGGTAGAAATGTAGTGGTTGAGCAAAAAATGTTAGATGATCGTAGTCAAGTAATTGTGGTTACAAAAAATGTAGTCCGATGATGATGGTCAAAGCACTATAGTCCAATGATAGTATTCAAAGGATTGTATTCAGGTGATGTAATAGTTGGACGATTATATTCAAGTAACGATGGAAAGAAGACTATAACTGAGTAATGTTGATTAGAGTGTTATAGTTGGGTGATGGTGGTCAGAGGGTTATAGTTAGGTGATTATTGTTGGAGGGTCATAGTCAAGAAACAATAGTTAGAGGACCATAGTTTGATGATGGTAGTTAATGTATTGTATTCATAAAACTATATTTGGAGGAATGTTGTTGGGAAATGAAAGTAAGATGGGCATGGTTTGGCGACAACAATCAAAGGGTCATAGTTCAGAGGCTATGATCAAATGATTGTATTCATACAACTATGTTTTAGGGCCAGAGGATCATAGCCTAGAGATAGTGGTGGGAGGATCGTATTTGGGTGGTCGAGGTCGAGGAATCCTAGTCAAGGGACGGTTGTTAGAGTACCATAGTCGAGTAATGAAGGTAAGGGGTCAATAGTCAAGCAACCGTGGTCTGAGGTCATAGCAGGCAATGGGAGCCATAGGACATAGTTGGATGACGAAGGTAAGATGATTATATTTGAGCAATGGTTGTCCAATGATAGCTCTTGAGCAATGAATTGACTATACTGATTGGAATCTACTATCGTAATGATGGTCAATCGAACGGTATATCGTTAGCGTTGATCAAGTAGCTATCTAATGGCTAGGGTCAGATACTAATCCAAAGTCATCTGTTGGGTAATTGCTCAATGGTGGTAATTGGGTAGCTGCTCGATTATAATAATCAGGCGCTGGTCTAATGGCGATGATTGAATGGTGGTGCTCAAGTGGATCTTCAAGATATTTATACCTATAAGCTCTCTTAAATCTAAAGAAAAATAGATAAGCTCCAAGTTCCCCCTTCATGTAAAGAGTAGCAGCATATTTATATATATTTTTAGAGTGATATGCCACGTAAATACAAAGAAAATTTGGAACACTCCATTGGATGACATGTATTAATACTCTTGATCATAAATTATTTATTTAGCATTTAAGTATCTTTATATATCAAATTAAGTAATCATGGGCTCATTTAATTTGTCTCATTGAGATGCTCAATTATATTTGATTATGAGCATGCAAGAATTGAAATAAATTGTTTGGTAATCCAATAAATGTCATGAAGTTTTTGATTAAGCTTTAAATGCTTGATCTTGGCTCATCCGGATTCAAATAGGACATGCAACTTTTGATATTTTTGGGTTGGACTTGTCCAAATATTTAATTTGATAATAAGTTTGCTAAATTCAATGTTTGGATGGCCTTGAATTAAATTTTGAAAAATTTTATTTAAAATATACATCAAGATTCATACCTGATCCAAGCAATTTTCAATGATGTGATAGTTGCCCCCTATTTTCAAACATTGAAGCCCGTGATGCCCAAAAATATATGTTGTTTTTAGAGAAAACTCATTACCGGGCCTACACATTAATATAACAAAAAATTTTAAGTCCTTAAAAGAGATTAAAAACTCACTATTGCTCAAAAGAGCTGAAATCAAAAGAAAAATAGCCTTGCTTGCCACAGATCTCAATTGATTACAAAAGATAAAACCTAAAAAAAATTCTACAGGAGGCGAGAAACCATCATCCAAAAACTACGAGAAATCCAATAATAAGTAGCAACCAAAAAAGCACACAACAATAGAAAAAATCAATCACATCAATGCATGCACCAATATGATGACCAAAATGAACCACTAAGATAGAAACCATGGAACATGCAAAACAAAGAAACGCAACTTGAACCTGCAAATGAAAACAAACAGAAGAAACAAACAACAAGTAGTAACCAGCAGTATAAGCTACCCAAACCGAGAGACATTATAAACTCAAAGACAGGAAAACCAAAGATTCAAATAGGAGATAGAGAGAACCTAAAACCAACAAGGCACCCCAACTAACAGGCCAACCTAAAAGATTCAGAAACCACCAGCCAGCAAAAGAACCCCATAAAGTATCTACAGCTCAAATAGAACACCAGAAACAAAAACCAACTAGATGAACCAAAATCCAAAGACCCACAAAACAGCCTCGCCCAAAAGGGAGGGATGCCAACAACAAACTCACCCAAGCAACAAAAGAAAAAAAATAATGCAGCCAAGATGACAACAAAAACCAAAAGCAAGAAAGGAAATCAAAACCTAATATAAGGAATCCCCATACTATCCATTCTGATCTAACATGCCTCTAAGTTGCCCCAAAGAAGAGTTATTGTTAAAGAAAAGCAAATTAGAAGTCTTTGACCCTAAATTTGCAAGCTAATCAGTACATCTATTGCCTTCACGTCAAATATGAGAAATTCTAAAGTTCACATTGTGTTCAATAAAACTACAACTTTCATAAAGATAAAATAAATTTGCATTGTAGCACTAATTACGGGCATATGCCTAAATTCTAATTTAATTAGATCTATAGACCCAGGCAGGATCTACCAACTCATATCTAGGACTAATTAAGAATATATTTTGGATAATATTTTCCTAACTTTATTTTAGATATCATTGCATTATTTGAATTATGCCCCCAACTAGTTCTTCCTATTTTTGAGGCATTTCATAGACCAAAATAAGCTTTTGGTAGCTAGCTCCTCTATAGCACATTCCGTGATGAGTAAGTTATGATCTACCTTTTCGTAAACATATTAGTTCTTTTTTTCCCGTTAGGCACAGTAAAATCATGTGAAAATCGATTCAATAGAAAGCTATAGTATGCGCACGAAAAACACCCAAATAGCTTGTTCATCTAGGAGAAATGAACATGCTGTGGGGCACAACATTTTCAGACTGTTTAAGGCATTGAGAACAATTGTAGAATTAATAATTTAAATGAGATTAGATGAAAATATATTTTCTAAATTTTAGTGGGTAAAATTTTTTTCTAAATTGCAAAATAATAAATATTAAATTTTTTACATTATACATAATTCCATGTATAAAATGAGTATATACACAAAAAAGTTGGAGCAGCTCCAATGTCAAATAAGATTAGAGTGTCGACTTAGATGGATTGGTCACATGAAACATCGGCCTTCTGATGACCTAGTTAGGAAGAAATTATTTTTTGTGGAGACCGTATGCAAAACGATGTCCGGAGACCAACCAAAATGCGACATGTCAATGGTACCGAGCACATGAGTGACTTGGTGTATTGTTGTTGGTCTCTGGACGACGTTTGACATCTAGGAGAGTAGATATATTAGTTTTGGTCTATGTTAAAAAAGTTAGAGGTAGGCTTAAAAAGACTTGGTTAGAAAGTATTAGAAATGATATTTGTTTCTTAGATTTGAATGAGAATTTGACTCTTAACATGACATAATTGAAAAAAAAAATTATATTTCTGACCTCACATAGTTGTATAAAAAACTTGATATTGTTGTTGTTATATAACATGGACAAAAAGTTCATTATATATATATATATATATATATATATTAAACCCACGGAGGGGCCTACGTGTTAATTTCAAAAATCGGTTACAAAATTCTTAAAAGGATCCACCAGCTCTCTACGACTCCGAGGAGTTACAATCAAAACAAAAAGAAAAGAAAAACCTAAGAGCCGGCGGTTCCCTGTTCTACCATTACAAAAATAATGATAAAAAAAGCTCGGGCTGAGAGATATCAGCACCCAAAAGAGGAAGATCCACTTAATAACGTTCAGCTCAAGCTTCCTGCAAAATAACAAAAGAAAAAGAAAAGGAAAATGCAACCAGGTAGAAAGGCTAACCTTAAAAACCTTTAAATTCATCCAAAAAACTGCAGTAGCTATAGCCGACGACCTGGTACTCCAAAATAAGGAAGTAAGGAAAAAGCAGCAAAATATAATATAGGAATAGTTATGTAAAGCCCCCACAATCTTAATGAGAAAAGAACACCCGTAAAAAACCATATCAATCATAGCAAAAGGATTGGTCTTTAAAATATAAGCACTGAATTGAATGTAACGCAAGAAAAAACAGCAGAAAATAAAATAGGAATAGTTATGTAAAGCCCCCACAGGCAGACTGGGAAAAAAACACCCGTAAAAAACCATATCAAACAGCGCAGAAATATTGGTGTTTAAAAAGTAAGCACTGAACTGCATGTAACGCACTAGATTTGAGGTGTAAATCTCACCAGTTAAACAGAGAAGTAAAAAAGCATACAGAATGATGGGATTACTAAAAACTAAAGCATGGAAAAACCAGTAATCATAAGGATGCCAGCAGCAGATGTAGCTCTTAGGATCCAATCTGCTAAACTTGATAAGCGGCCCACCGATACAAAAGCAGAGAAGATAGTTGATATAAATAAAGGATTCTTTCATAAAAAACTGATTCTGACAGAAATCTAAGCTTACCAGATAAGCACAATAGAGGGTTATACCAATGAAAAGATACAGATGCAGAAAACGAAAACTGGATAAATTAAACATGTCTAATATAAGGGAGGGCAGTTTTATCAAGGTTAATTAATCCTTTCAGAAAAGGATTAAGGTTATAGATATCCAAATTTTGAAATCCCTCAAGCTGACAGCCAAATTGAGCCTATATATATATATATATATATATATATATATATATATATATATATATATATATATAGGCATTAAATCAAATATAAGTAGTAAATTTATATGAATATTAATAAATTTATTACAAATATACATGCTAATATTGATACTTAAAATATATAAATTAAAAATTAAAAAGTATATCATCTTTTGTCGTAAATAATTTATGTGTTTTTTTTTTCAAAAGAATAGAAACATAACCGGTATTATATATAAAGAGGAGCACAATGCTCATTTCTAGAGAAACACAACAATAACATCAAATCTTTATCTCATTACGTGAGGTCGAGCATTACTAGAGAAACACATTAGAAATAAACATACAAGAAAGAATTCAAATCGCCCATTAATTTTCGTTTTAAGAAAATATCAGCCATGAACTCAAAGGAAAAAATGAAGATAAGAAGCACTATATGATATTAATTAACTGTGCATAAATTGTCTCAAATTAACAACCTAAAAATTCTTATAAAGCCAGTACATAAATGAAATTTAAAGCCATTGCTGATCTGCTTTTGAAATATTAATCTGACAGTCCTTGGGTGTGAATCTTAGGCTTCGTTTGGGACGGCTTTCTTACTGATTTTTAAAAACAGATTTCTAGTATAAAAATTAAAATTTTCGTACTAAAAAAATTGCTTTAAGAAGCATTAACAAAACCATCCCAAACGAAAACTTAATGATTCATGAATAGTACTTTTTGCAATGTTCAAACTCAAAATCTCTTAATTAGTAGCCAAAGATCCAAAAGCTATTGTCCCAACCTCTCTACATTTGCAGCTACTTTTCTCCACTGTAGGCATATAGCTCTATTTGAAAGCCTACATGCATATTAATTCAACATGCCGAAATAGCAGCACTCTCGAGCAATATTAATTAAGGTCGAATGGAACCAATTAAATGGCATTTAATACTAATCTTCTATATATGAGTCCTGCAAAAGGCCTCCATCTTAAAGCTGACCTTTTTCTCTTCATTTCAGTTCGTAGTAGCTATCTTTTACTACCACGGCAAACGATGAAATGAAAGCTTTTGCTTCACGAGATTACAGCTTTCAAAGTTTGTTTGATGCTTTTTCATGGGATCTGAAAAGAAAGAAAGACACTGATTTTCTAATTTTAGATGAGTGTGATGAGGCATTCATTAAATAAATTTAAATTTTAAATATTTTTTTAAATATATCTAGGATTTCGTATTTGAGAATATTCAGAATTGAAAAAAGAGACAATTAGGCATCGTTTGGGGTGGCTTTCTAACTGCTTCTTAAAGCGGTTTTCTAATAAAAAATTTTAATGCTAGAAAGTCATTTTAAGAAGCAGGAAGAAAGCCAACCCAAATGAAACTTTAATCATACTAAAAAGTATATTATGATTTTGATAGATAAAAGGAGATATTTAAGTGTTATTTCTTCATATTTTTGCAAAAAATTTTATAATATTTGATTAAAATTGACCAGTAAATATTTTATTTAATAAATTAATAATATGTAATTGAATTTGAGAACCATATAATTATGCTTGAGATAACAAATATACAAAGTTATGAGGAGGTGATCACTCTCCTCTTAAATGGACTGTTAATCCATAAATTTATTATTATTCTATAGAAAATTTAAGCTACCATAATGATTTTTTAAATAGTGCGATTAAGAACTATTTTCTTACTTAAATTTTCATAAAATGTGAGATAGAAAATCACTCACACCTTTTTCTTTAGAAATTAAATTGTCAAAGCGGGATAAAAATATAGCTAAAATTATAATAGTATTATTATTTTTTAATTAATATGTAGATATAACAAAATTTATTTATGTTATTTTCTAATAAATGGGAAAATATTCAGCAAGAATTTCATAAAAAAGAAAAAAACAAACAAGCATTATAACAGTTATACAGAATAGTTTTAATGCAAGTAAGAATAATGATCTATCATATGAAGTGCTTGAAAAGCATCACCAAAATGAAAAGGATAGAGGCGGCAAAATGACTCAACGCCCTCCCAACTTAAAGGAGCTTCCATTTATGCTTCCTTGTTAAATTGAAAACTTAGCAGAGATAGATGAGATGTTCAGTGATGGGACATGACCAAACCCTAGTTTTCTAGGGCTCCATCATTGATAATGAGCACCGAAAGATATGCTTCGAGAACCCATACATGTATATTTGACTACAAGTTAACTGTGGCAAGCAAGCAAAACCTAATTTTTCTACTAAGATTAAACAAAAGTTCAAATTAGCCAGCTTTTCCTTTTTCCTGTAGGAGAGTAGCTGGTCAGCTGGTGCAATTTACAATAGAGAAATACTATGCGTTACGTAAAAACTCTACCTAAGAACACTACAAGTGGCAGGTTTCTTGCCTAGTACCTGTAGCTACAAAATATAGAGAGTAAAGCGTTTTGAAAAAAGACATTACAGGGAGATGGCATGCTCCACGTACGAACTAGCTAGCAAGATTACATGAAGCTGGAGATGCAAATGTTAATATATGAGTGGAGATAGTAAATATAACAGTGGCATAATGATGATCTTTGTTCATATTCATTTACTTGTGCAGGAAATTATGTTAGCTATCAGAAGAATTAGTACAGAATATGTATAGTTTCAATAGTTATAATAACTGCTTCAAAGGATTTTTAGAATGTGCACAAATGATAGGAAACTAGCTCCAATGTACATCTCTCTAAGCTAGTTACAATAGTATCATGCTTTTTTTCTTTCAAATTATAATAAAAATTGATATTTTTGTTTCTTTTTTTTTTAGAAAAAAATGTGATTATTATTTATGAAACTAAAATTTGTAATACTTATTATTAAAAATAAGCTAATACACGCAGTTATATTGAATGAAATATAATTTAAATCAACTAGATAGTAATCTGCTTCTAAGAAAATAAAAATAAAAATAAAAATTGTGAAATTAAAATTCAAAATTATTTTTCATAATTTCAAGGGAAAAATGACTTTATAATTAATATTTAATCATTCTATCTGCTGTTGTGGGCTTTGGGATCTCATTTGGTTGTTTTGGGTTGGTTTGGTTTATGGTGTGGTTTGTTGGCGTCTTCCTTCGTTGGAATTTATTTTAAAGTTTGGTTCCTCGTGCTTTTCCAAGATTTTTTGCAGGTTCTCATGCTTGGTGGCTTTTGTATTGCTCCTTCTCGGCTGGCGGTGCCCTTGGTTGGCTGGTTGTTGATGCCCTTCTGATCTTTCTCTTCGAATGCTATATTTTTATAGAGCTTATGAATCTTGAGAACTTGTAACTTTTTTTTATAATTAACACTTTGACTCCTATGAGGATTTTTTCCCATAATAATATTAATAATAATAATAATCATCATCATTTTAGCTATTTAAAAATTTAATTATAATGTAGAATCCTAAAATTAAATGTAAATTTTATTATTTTTAAAGGATTTCAAGAAAACTTTACTTAAATTCTTGCTCATATCTCCATGCATAGTGCCTCGAATTCATGATCTTATAGTGAGAGCCAAAAAATTCAACCACTAGACTAAAATGAGCAGCATAATATCTATACTTTTATATCCCTTCTTAAATTGAAAAAAGTGGAATATTATATAAATTTAAGATATATTTATATTACATGTTAACTTCAATTAATTAAAAAGATGAATAGTTCTTAAATACAAAAACGTACATTTAAGACTGTTTCACCAACACACTGAAACTTATCTTCAACGTCGAATTGCCTTGCACTTTTTCTTTCCTTTTCCCATTACCCTCCAAGCCACCAAATGCCAAGCAGAAAAAGCCTCACGCCTTTCTACCCCCCATCTATTTTGTTGTCTGCATTTGGAGATCTCACATGATGGCATCCTCCGCAATTGCCTCCACTTGAGCTCAAAAAGAAATTTAAAAGACAAAGAAACACTTGATGGGATGTTCGAGGTCAGACTAGCTGATCATGCTTCTCTTCAAACTTATATAAAATTTCTCGAGGAAGATCTTTGTGGACCATATATCTTATGGATCGAACGTAATGGATATTCAGCTGCGCATACTTTCTAATTTGATCTATCATTAAGCTTCAGCTACTGTAACCATATAATTGTGGGTCACTTGTTCTATCTTTTCCAATCATGATTTCGTGGATACTTGTTTTCAACTTGGGTAATAATTGTATCGGTATGTTATTTTTAGTGGCTCGCTCTCAGTGCTTCTCGCCATGAAAATATGAGTAGAGCTAAGCTTTCTAAGGCATTCTAATGGTTTTGATGGTGGCGATGGGTTTACTTTGAGGATTTCAACAGTTGTGATTAATGGTGTCTAGGACTGGAACATAAAAAAAATAGAGGATTTGCCAATTTGGGTTGAATCTAAATCACATAAAGTTCGATTATGACAAAAAAAAAAAAAATTTATACAAGTTCGACTATATGAACAACCAAATCAAATGTATGATCATGATCAAATACATTAAAAAATTTTTATCTGCAATTTTAGTTGCACGTTGATATATAGTCAAAAATTTATCTTAATCGGGAACGAATATTGAGAAAAAATTGAATTGAAAGTTTCCAATATTAAATTTATGACCAGCCAAACTCCGATTTCAACAAACTTATAGTCGAACTAAAGGTCTCGGAAAGACAAATCCAACGACACCAAAATCAGTCAAATCCCCAAATTAGTCCAAATCAAGGGTTCAAATCATATTTGGAGGGCTCAAAGCATAATTTGGATTGCCAAACGAATTTCAAATGGGACATGCTTATAGTCAAATCGAGCGGCTCGGCGAGACGAATTCAACGAGCCCAACATCGTAGAATTCTGATATCATTAAAATATTCAAATGGTAAATAAATGCTACAAGATCAAAGAGATCAAAATTAGTCGTCCATTAAAATCACTTCCATCTTGACCTTCATCCTCCACATATTTACAATATGTTACTCTCAAAAAATTATAAATAGGACCCCATTCTTCACATGGAAGGGAGGAAGAAAGAAGGTTGACGAGGGATGAATTTGGGAGCTTACTTGCTGCTGACCATCATCGGAGTTCTTCCCGACCACTATCAAACTTCTATCCGTTCATCGACCACCGTTAGAGTTCTTCCAGACCACTGTTGGACATCCGCCCATTCATCGATCACCCTCAGACTTCCACCCGTTCTTCGACCACTGCAGGGGCTCTTCTTGATTAATGTCGGACTTCTACCCGTTTGTCGACCACTACTGGAATTCTTCCAAATTAAACACCACTGGACTTCTGCCCGTTCATCGAGCACCATTAGATTCCACCTGTTTGTTAAGCACCACTGAATCTCTTCCCGACTACTATCTAACTTTCGCCCGTTCGTCGACCACTACAAGACTTCTTCCAAACCACTGCCAGAAATCCGCTAATTCATTGACCACTGGCGGACTTTCACCTGTTCATTGATCACTACTTGACTTCCACCCATTCGTCGACCATCATTGGAGCTTTTCCAGACCATTTTCAAACTTCTACATGCTCGTTCATCGACAATCACCAGACTTTTGCTCGATTCTCCAATCTATATATTGTAATTCCATCGTATAGAAGTAAAGAGGAAAATTAAACTTTGTAATTCATTCAAACTTAGTGAAATTTTCTCATTTGGGCTAAGCCCCATGGCTTTCTCTTTTTGAATATTTCACATTAAAAAGCTTCTGGTGTTTTCCTTTGTTAATTATTTATTAGTGTGTTAGATATACACACATTGCTAAGATACTTTATTCTCTTATTCTATTGTCGCATATATTCTCGCCCAAAAAAATTTGACATCGTCTATGGGAAACTATTCTCAATAATTCACCTTCAATGACTGATCGATGTAATATTAACAATAGATTATCTCGCTCTAATACAAATCAAACTAGATTCCCATCTAGCAATCATGGACATTGTAATTACTCAAGAGAATGGCCTTTTTCTTTGGAAACTTGAATTCGTAGGATGGAAGAATAATAAGCGCAAATCTTATAAATATTGGAGGAGGTAGTCCAACAAAGGATCTCTCAAAATGATGAAGCTTCTCTCCCACATCCTCATTAAGAAAATCTATGGGCAATCCTAAAATGTTGATTCTAGGGTTGTCTTTGGTTTTCTTTGATTGTTTATATGCTTTAATTTTATTTCTTTCTATTTGTTTCTTATGGTGTTTTTAGCTTTGTGCTTGGGGTAGAGGGTCCTGTGGCATATGTTTTTGTGGTTGGGGTCTTTGAACTTGGTTGTTTGTTAAGCTTGACCCATTTGGTTGTTTGTTAATACTTCTACATTGATCAATACTAAGGTTTATGTATTCCTTGAAAATGGCAAGTGGAATGAAAACAAACTTCGTGAGTGTATTCCTTCGAGCATTATTTCTACTATTTTAACTGTCCCTTTGCAATTACAGAGTAAGGATATTATCTTATTCAAGCCCACTTCTAATGGTAAATTTAGTTTTAAATCTGCTTGGGATACTTTTCGGGTTAAAGTTGACAATTCTGTTATTTTTTCGAACATCTGGCATAATGTTATTCCAATTTCTTATTCTATTTTAACGTGGAGAATCATAAAAAATTTCCTGCCAGTGGATATGTTACTTATTAAAAAGGGTTTTTGTATTCCCTCAAAATGCCAGTGCTGTCACAATATTGAAACGTTGGATCATGTTTTCTTGAATGGTCTGATTGCTAAAGAGGTTTGGCTTTTTTTCTTTGGTATTGCTCATAAAGACTTTAACATGGTGCAGGAAGGTATTTTAAACATGCTTAAGTATTGGATGGTTAATGCTAAAGGCCATATATACAATTTATTGCCGATTCTAATTTTTTGGTATTTATGGAAGGCTAGAAACGAATCCAAACATGAAGGGGTTCATATGGATGTTCAGAGAATCATTACTAATATTAAGTATAAAGTTTCTCATATGTTTGTTTCCAAACTCATCTATGGTAAGAATTTCAAAAACTGTAAACCTTTGGCTTTGTTCTTTGGTATTCTGATGGATACTGCTGATTTAATTTCCATGGAGAAAACTGTTAGATGGGTTAAGCCGGTTCTTCCTTTTGTGAAGATGAATTCTGATGGTTCGGTTGGCTCCAACATGGCTGGGATGGGTGGTATCATCCGTAATTTTAAGGGAGATGTTCTTATTGCTTTTGCTGGTCCTTTACACCATTGTAAAGTTATTTTTGCTGAAATGATGGGGCTTTCTTTCGGGCTGGAATTATGTTATAGGTTGGGTTTTAATAATGTTGCTATTGAAGTTGATGCTTTAAGCTTGATTCACTTGATTACAAAGAACACTTTGTCTGACTCGGAATTCTTTTATAATATTAGGAAGATTAAATGTTTGCTGGATGGTTTGAATTTTTCTTTGAACCATATTTTTCGGGAAGGTAATGCTTGTGCTGATTTTTTAGCCAAGAAGGGTAGCCAAATTAATGGTGTGGAGGAATTTTCTAATACTAATCTTCCTCAGCAATTACGTGGTTTAGTTAGACTTGATAAGTTGGGTATTCCGTATATTCGTTCTATATGATTTTCTCCTCATTGTTGTTTTTATGCCTTCTGGACTGCTCTGGACTTCTTTTTCTTCATTTTGTTGGCCGGTTTTTCCTGTTGTTGTTTGTTTGTTGTATCCTTTACAGCGGCTGATTTTGTTGTTTTACCTGGGCGTTTATTCTGAGATCGGGATGGCTGTTGTTCTTTTGAAGTTCAAGGTTCTTGGTAAACATTTTGAGATCGGGATGGCTGTTGTTCATTTGAATTTCAAGGTTTGGATGTGGCTGAGCTGTCACAGTATGTTATGCGGCAAAATGGGCTTTATTTTCAAAAGTTGGAATCCTATAAAATTTTGGTTAATGACTGATAGTTTTTTTGGAGATGCCTTTGCAGGATATATTTCATTGGGTGCCTATTTGCGTGCTAGACTTATACTATTTGATCAAGTGGGAATTTTGAAGATCTGCAAGGTACTCTTTATTTCTAGTTTTTTTGCGCTTTTTTGTCTTTGTCTTCAATTTTGCAGGAAGATGGGGCTGAATGCTGATTTAAGGATCTTTCTTTTTTGGGTGCTGTCTACTTACAGCCCGAGTGTTTTCTTTCATTATTTTTGTAATCTTAGATCAAGGAGCCACCGGCTCTTAGGTTTTATTTTTTTTAATCTTGTAGCTCTTTGGAGCAGTAGAGGGCTGGAGGTTCCTTTTAAGGACTTTGTAACCGCTTTTTTAATATCAACACGTAGGCCCCTCCGTAGGTTTTAATTAAAAAAAAAAAAACTTGACTTATTAGAGTATTTTTCTCTTATTGGTGCTTGTAGTGTCCATCGTAATGGTGGTTTCACTCTGGCTTTCTTTATGATGTGCTTTTTATTTGCAGATTTTCTTACCTATTTTCCTTTTAAGGTTTGTTTTTTTCCTTATAGGTCCCAAGATTTTGTTTTATATGCTAATCTTATGATTCTCGCTACAGGAAATTCAAATATTATCGATGATTTATTCCGTTGGTTAATGGTAGAATTATGGTGGTTTTCTAATAATCGACAAATTTTTAGCGATTCAAAAATTGCCGGTAAAAATAGCATAGGAAACGATTTTTGACGATCTTTTTTTGGTAGTTTTACTCACCAGTGGCTTTCCGCAACCTAGATTGTTAGTATATTTCGGCGGTCGTAACGCTGGTATGCCACCGGTTAGTTACCGGCGGCGTACCGGCTGTCAAAACGGCCAGTGTTACCGGCGGCCAAATCGCCGAATAATCAACGTTTGAACGCTAGCGACCACCGATAAATTGTCGGTTAATCACCTACGGCTTATCGGCTGTCAGAACCACAGGAATTATCAGCGGCGCGGCTAAACTTTCAGATTATCATTGGATAACCACCGGCAACCGTTGGTAAACCGTCGGTAATTACAAGCGACTTTCGTGAATTTTTGTGGCTATGATTAGCCGTCCAGTATCGCATTACCGGCGGCCAAACTGCCAATTGGCTGCTAGAAATCTGTAGCATTTGAAAAAAAATTGATAGCCTCCCTCTATATTTATTGAATTTTACCCTAAACTCTAAACATGTATAAAATATATAACAATTATCACAAATATGGACAACACACCACTATAATCAATCACAATAATTAATTATCATAAATATGTTCATCAAAATAAATAAACTTATCAAATCAAATAAACAAATAAAGTCCTCACTTTAACACAACAAGTTCATCAAACCAAATAAGTTCACACAAAAGTTCATCAAACAAATAAAAGTGCTAATCATCTTCCGTGCTCTCACTGTCTGTTGATACATGTGGCTGCTCTTGCTCTTTCTTCTTTTAATTTTTATCTCTATATGATCGTAGCTCTTCATGCATCTCATTTTGAACATTTCTCATCTCTTATATATCTATCATCAGCTCTACAGCCCTCTATCTTACACTTTCTTCATCTTCACTAGGATCATAAAATATTGAGGTGGATGATATGTCCTCATAAGCATAGCCTTGCGAACCCAAGCCATATACCCTCCCCCTCTACCTTCCTCCAACAACATCTGACCATTTATGATACTAAAAATATTGGGTCGATCTTGAAGATGATCCCTCACTAGTGGACTGACGATTTTCTCGAGCTCGTACAAAATCATCCTACGAGAATAAATTCATAAAATATATTAATATTAGAATGAGTTTTTTAATATTAAATTTTTATTTTTTAAACTCCAAAAAATTATGCTCACATGAGCTTTTCTAACCTTTTCATCAACCCACTAATAATAAGCTTGATGTTGGTGAGTCATCGTATGCAACTCCAATAGTGTCGACTCCCGACCAAGAAACTCTTTCTCAAAATTTGAAGATATATATATATATATATATATATATATAACTAATTTAAAGTTTTTATCAGTCGTCGTCTTTGTTCTGTATGAGAAATAGATCCACTAGTATGAAGGGAGCTTCCTAAACCTCCACAATCAGATGCTCTGTTCAGCTTATTCTTCTCTATTATTTTTGTGAACTCAGGACTTGCCTAAGCTCTACTCAGATCTGCCCATATGCCCTCTCTAATCTATATTGGATGTTGCCCAAACTTTATAATATCCATGAACATGTCCCTAAGATAGGTCGATCATCTCCTCTCAAAATTTATTCTGATCCTCATGTTATGCTCAGACAACCACCTAAAATCTTTCTGTGAAAAAATAGGCATAACAAAAAATATTAATATAAATTAAATCAAATATTTTAATTCATGTCAAATAAGTATATCTAAAATTTTCCAAATCACATGTCCCTAATTTCCTTTGGGATCTTCTTCCATGATAACTAAGGAGCATCATATTTGCTCCTTATGATATCTCGAATCTTATGGGTTGGTGGCCTTAAAAGATTAAAGCTACAGATTAAATTTTTTATCAATAACATATAATATATCAAATTACAATAAACTTAATAAAATAAACTGAACTTATGTATCACCCTCAGGCTCAATCTATTGATGCTTATCTGATACAGCTGTAAGATCCCCAATACAAACCTCTTTTGGTCTAGATGGTCCATCATATTCCGGCTGCACCATATATGAGTAATAATATAGGTGGGGGTAAGGAGAGTAAGGGACGGTGGATGGATCAGTTTGTGATGCTGGTGGGGGATAATATGAATAGAATGGAGCTGCATGTGCCTGATCTAGAGAGGGAAATTGAGGACTTGCAACAGAGGAGAGAAGTACCCAGGAAACGATGGTGGTACACCAACAACAGGTGGACCTGATTGATATTGACCCTCCTCACTAAGGGATTGCTTTTGACTCATAGATGGTGGTGGTCATGATATAACTTGTGGAACTGATCACTGCCCTTCAATTTTATAAGGTTGTCTAGGTCTGCTAGGTCCAACAATCAATTTTTTTTAAGAAAACTTTGAGGTGAAAGATCTACGAGGAGGATCGTCACCTGAAGCCATCTGTAATAAAACAATAATTAGTAAATCATTGTTACATATTAAATATATAAAGAATGATAGAATTATATAATACATAATAATGAATTATAAATATAAACAATTACAAAATACATAATAATGATTAACATTTAAAGTAGATTTAATAAGAGACATTTAGCAAGAGAATGATATGTTGACTAACTTGATTTAAAAAAAAAAACATTTCTATAAGTATAAAAAATATAATTCTATAAATACAATTCTTTTAAGAAACTACAATTCTAAATTATAAAAATTATTCAGAATCAAAAATATTTTCATTGCTCTTAATGGTATCTTCATTTTTATCCTCATTCTCACTTGATGAGCTAGTTGAACTATTCACATCTTCTAACTATATTTCAATACTATTGGTTATAGTTGGCATCTCCTCAATTTTAACAAACCTATAATTTAATATCTCGTTCTCTTTATTTGTAGTTGTTATAACGTATTGTTGATAAATTATCCCCCATACTTTTATTTTTATGATAGCTAGTCAATCTTATTTATTCCTACGACCAATGTGATATTTGCTGAAAAAAACTTAAATAGCTTGAATTGCTAACACAAATGGATCAAACTTCTCGTATCTTCTATTATGTTTTAAGTCTACCAAATCTTACGCAGGATGAACCCTTGTGCCTCTATTTTGTACTAGATCATACCATTGATAGTTAAATAAGCATACGAAGTTCTCATCTTCTCCTGAGTACTCGAGGTCAAGAATCTTATTCATAATACTGTAATAATCACACTCATTTTTTTTATGAGTATTCCCTCTAACACATATACCATAATTTTCAAATTTTTTTCTCACTCCATGATTTAATATAAAATCATAACTATATATATTGGTCAAGTCTTTACTTTTCACGTATATTGGGCCCCATGCTAGTGCTTGTAAACCTTTATCAAAATAATTATTATCAGGATTATATATCTAAAAAAAACTTAAATGTTAGGGTTTTTAGTATTAAATAAGTTGTAATTCAAATAAAAATTTTAAAATTTAAGAGCTCATATATGATCTAAACCAAGCTGAAAATTCATTTACAACAACATGCTCAATATCCGTAGAATCTGTCAGAGACAAATTGCTTACAAAATATTTGGTGACAAATCATCTAAATAATACTTTAATATTTCAAATAAATATTACTCATTATGCACATTATGAAAGAACTTACTCTAAGATTGATTGGAGTACTTTTTCACAGTTCAGTAACACATAAATTTATTATTTTGATTTTTAAATTATTAAAAAATCTTTCAACACATTTTCCACTAGGCTTTCTATGACTTCTAAAGATTGATAGTGCAGCTTGTGATTATTATTCTATATCAAAGTCTATGTTACAACCAATCTTTATTCTTGTACTCCTTATATTGAGCTCGAAGTAGTATGAGCAGAAGTGAGTTATTTCTTGATATAAATAGGCTTCATATATTGATCTTTTTGGTCGTGCTTTATTCTTAATATATTTTTCAACTTGTTTAAATCACTACAGGAAAAATGCCCAATACCGGCGATTCTAACCGGCAGTTTATGGACCGTCGGTTTTACCGGCGGCATAGCCGGCAGTCTGGCCGTCGGCTTTTAATGACGGCCTCACCGGTGATTTTGCTACGTTAAGCCGCCGGTAATAGCGGCGGTCCCTAAACCGATGGTAAACCGCCGGATATCAACAAGAACCGGCGGTTTACCGGCGGTTGGGACCGCCGTTGATAAGTGACTTTTTACCGGCGGTCCTAACCGTTGAAAAACCACCGGTAGAAGCCCTAATACGACCAGCCCCACGCCTGGCATTTCATTTTAACTCTTTCCTTCTCTCTCTTGGTCGCTCGCTCTCCTGTCGCTCGCTCTTTCCTAGGCTCGCCTCCACTCGTCTGACGAATATCCTCCACCGCCGACGAATCTCCTCCCCCGCCGACGAATATCTATTAAATAATTACAATTATCAAGTTAGAAAATATATGTCAATTTTCTTTTGTGCTGCAATCAGACAATATACTATAAGCTGGAAAATTGCTAATGGTCCAAAGTAATGCAGCTCAAAGGAGAAAATTTTATTTTGTTGAGATGTTATATATAAGAATACCTTCTTCTCATAATAATTTGATTTCACCAATTAATGGTTACAAAAAAATATCATTTTTTTGCTTTTTGATTATGTGGTTCATGTATTTTAAGTGTTAAGAACATATACGGGATAATCATACACATCTCTGATGAAAGGTTGTATGGTGTCTATATAACTGGCCAATAAGAGTACGGTATAGCTACTTGACTATATAGGGTAAAATCATCAGCACATAATCCTAATCTTATGATACATGATTTAGCAATAAAAAAAAAATATGTAGTCGATCAAAATATTTTCATGATTTAGCATATAATGAATGAGAAAGAATACCACTATTTGCTAATTTCTCCTTATGCCATTTCATATGACCTACTGAATTCATTGATGCATAGAGCTGCTAAAGTCTTGGAATGATCGATAAATAAAATAAACAGGAATATAGAATTTCTTTATTTTGACGATATTATTTTCTCGAGTTTGGCTTAAACTGAGGCACATTACATGTGCAATAATAAACTTTTGTTATATCATCCTTATAGTATAACATACATCCATTGATACAACAATTAATTTTTATAGTAGTGAGACCTAACTTGGATACTAATTTATTCGTTCTGTATAAATTTGAGGGAATTAAATTATCTGTTAGATTAATTTCCTTTAGAAAACTAATACAGTCATTGAAATAATCATGAGAAATATTATATTAAGTTTTGATACTTAGCATCTTCACTATAATCGATAATTTCTAATGAGTTTTGTAATCATCCCAAATTGGTTTTTAAGCTGCATGTATTAACTCAAAATTTTTTTAATTTTTGCATTTGGTGGCTCTTCTGTACATACTAACCCTTAAATTAGGATCTACTACATCAAAAATAAGTTCTTTATACGGTCTAGTATTCGATCTTCATCAAATATTTCAAAAACTGTGGATGGACCGATATGAGTATCTATGTGCGGCTCATACTCGCTATGTGAGATCCAAATCTAGTAGTCTTGAACAAATCTCCTATAATATAAATCAACCTTCACATCATCGAACTTGAAGAATGCTTGATTTTTATGCTTCAAATATAGACATCTAAACATTCCATCGAACTTAAAGAAAGACAGTTGAGATGCAACATAAATGAAAGTCTCAACTCATTGTATAAATTTATCTGTCAATCCTCTTCAACCTGATAATAATTTATTATACATCCAATATCTCTCTTCTTAGATATTCATTTAGATGATAAAGTAAATGTTTTCCTACAAAGTTGTGAAATCAATTATTAGAATATATGCAGCCTTAATAAGGATATGTACTTTACTTTTAAATAAGAGTACTTTATTTGAATTGAAATGCATTGTATGTCTCACAATAAAGCATTAAAGGTCTCACAACCATCTTATAAAAATTCATACCCAATTAGTTAGCCTTAATGTTATGAAATTTATTTATTTCTCCTTAGCTCAAAAGCTAAAGAGAACTCTCTAAAATTTAATACAAAAGTTATAGATTGAACATCTTCCTTCCATTCCTTAGCTTCAACAGTCATAGTAACTCCCAGCTTCAAAAGCCATAGGAACTCCTCCTTACCTTAGTCCAAAGACTAAGTACTAGCCCATTTCTCATTTGGCCCAAAAGTTGAAGAGAACCCATGATTCCTTAGCCTAAAAGTCATGGATTCTAACCATGAAAGTTATGGATTATCAAAGTTTTTAAGATTTAGGAGGGCTATGAAGAACCGATCAAATACCATTGCCCTTTTGCACTAATTATTTTTTGCAAAAAAAAAAGTGACATGCAGATTTATGATAAAAATCTTTGATAATCTTTTGAAGTGAATTTGCAGTGAAAATTTTGCTATAAATTTACTATAGAAATTGCCACAGCAATCCACCGCAAACTAAGTTATAATATAAAGTAAAAAAACTTTTTTTGTTACTTTGTCTCCGCGGCCAAGTGCAAAAGGGCAATGGTATTTGACGACTAAAGTAGGATATGAATTTTGGGTAGGCTAGCCAGGTGATAGCTGATGCGATTAGTTTAATCAGGTGCATGAAACTAGTCAAGCTTGGACAGCTAGTCAGGTGAGAGTAGTGGGTAATCCGATCAGGCACGATTAGGCTCGAACATTTTTATTTAGGCTAATTTCTTGAATGCTCATATTTTAATAAGTATTAGATTTTAATTGGAGTTAAATGCCTTTTGGCTTACTCAATTTGGATTTTTTTGGAATAAGTTATGATTTTTCAAAATTTGTGTATTTAATGAATTATTAGAAAATACTTAATTAAGGGTATTTTAGGGATTTTCATTTAAATGAAGTCCAAAACTCTTGGGATCACCTCCAAAGGTTAGAAATGACCTAAAGAAGTATTATCAAGTGTTTGGGAAAATTTTGGAATTTTTAATAATTTTAATTAATTAATTTAATTAAAGGATATTTTTTAATCAAAATTAATTTAGTGTTAAAATTAAGGTCCAATTAATGGGATTTTAATTTTCTTGGATTAAAAATTTAATTTTAAAGAGTTTGATATATCATTTGCAATTTTTTGATTTAATTTGACTTTGTTAAAATTTTTGGTGTTTACTTAAAGAGGGTAAAATAAGGTTAATTAATTGACTTAGAGGGTCTTACAAATTTCTAAAAAATTCTTCAGGGTCTTAGATGTCACTAAGTTCAAATGGTTTATGTTTCATGCCATTTTGAGATGTATCATAATCCCTAAAATTTCTTTAAGTTATCTTGACGTGTCCTTAATTATTATTCTTAAGATGTCACTATGTTGAATGTATTCAAATTAGGTGTCATGACTAACCCTTGGGTAACATAGGTAAATGCAACACACAATTACAAGTCATATCCTTAGAATTATGAGAAACAAAGGCTAAGTGCTCGTGCATCCTAAACATGCAACTATTAAAAATATTTAAATACATTGATTAGTGAATAGGTTGAACAAATCTATTCACTAATCTTTCCCCATGAATTCTTTTCATATTCTTAAGCTATGCTTAAAATTTCAAGGGCACACTCAAGCCCTCAAATTTAATATATCTAATTTTAAAAGTTAATTTAAAATTAATTCATATTTAAAATAGTTTTAAATTAAATTAAACTGTAAATGTTTCTAAAGTGTTAAAATATTTAACCAATCATGAGATCAGATCCAAGGTTAATTAGAGCCATGTAACGGCTAGGTCCAAATTGTTGATCGTAAGATCAGTGGTTTGGATCTTACATAATGTTAAGGTTATGTAAATTGAACCCTATAACAAGTTTTTGAACTCGTTTGATTGATCGGAGGGATCATTTTTTTATGAAAGTTTAAATATAGACTCTATGCATGAACATATATCATAGGGAATAGATTATATAGTGTAAAATGCACTTATTAAAAAGTTATTTGATTCTATGTGTCTTGAATTAGGGTTTAAGATTTTACCCAAAATAAATTATGGATTTGGTTGATCTTGGGCTCTCTAAACTTATAGATTATCCATGTATATTTTCCTAGCTGAAGTCACAATATGAAAAATTCTAGACTGAAAGATAGAGCCCCTGGATGAATTAAGGCCTTGGATAAGCGGAAGATTATTGTTGGCGAGGTTTGAGTGGTGGATTTCTATTATGGAGATGTAGAGAGAGATAAGGGTAGCTCTAATGATTATGTATAGATAATTAAACCTAAGAAATTGTCTAAAGGCTAACCAAGAGAAGTGGTAATTGGTAATTTAAAAATTCTCTTGGATTTTTAATAAAAAAACTAATTTTAATAATTTTTAGAACTTTGATTTTCTTTTTGAAAAAGCTTTTCAACCATAAATATCAAAGTGTAGAAAATAAAATAAAATGAAAAAATTAAAAATGACAAAAAAATTTATTGTGGTTCAGTCAAACACGAACTACATCAACTCCATGAAAACTCCCTCTTTAGGTATTGCACTATTATCAAAGTGACTCTTCTTTTGCCCCCATAGAAATGCAGAGAAGTCTTTATAATTTCTCTCTTCTACCAATCCTTGGTGCGGCAAAGAACCATTGCCCTTTCACACTTTTCAAGTGTTGGCATAGAACCATCGTCTGTTCACACCCTCCAAGTGTCGGTAGAGAATCATCATTCTTTCACACCCTCTAAGTATCGGTAGAGTATAATCATCTATTCACACTCTCAAAGTGTCGACAGAGTACCATTATCTTACTCAAATATCTTCCCTTAAGCAACTAGATAGAAGAAAACAAGAGTTACAAACTAAAACATAAAGAGATCCTTATCTTTGAGTAACCTTGTGAACCCTTCATACTTCTCTCGCAAGAAATCTCTCTCGAACACTCTTCCAAATGCACTTTTCACTTGCTCTTAAAAAATCATGAAGAAAAAATCTTTACACGTTAGTTTTAAACGACCTTTTATATGTAAGACAGGAAAAACCATCCATAAAACTAAAATTTTCCATTTTGAGCATGTACGATTGTACAGTACGATCATATGTTCATACGTACGAACATATTAAAAACTATTGTGTATAAACCTTCTATGAATCTATACGAAATGATTTCGTATATAATGATCATAAAGTATGAATCCAATTTATATTGTATGAACAATTAGAAAATTTTTCATCTTCATCGGGACGAAAAGGGACCTGGCAAATTCATACTCTGGACGGCAAACGTACAATGATGACACCATACAGTACGATCAATTCAAAAAATTTTTGATTTCGTCTGGACAAAAATAGACCCGTCTAATTTATACTCTGGATGATATACGTACGATGATGACATCGTATAGTATGATCAGTTCAAAAAAAAATTGTCTAGACAAAAAGGGACTCGTCCAATTCTTACTCTGAATGATGTATGTATAAAGGAAGCTTTGTACAGTACGATCAGTAATTAGAAAAAAAATTTACCTACAATTCGTTTGACTACTCATAGGGGAAAATAACTGAACAAATAATCCCATACAAAATGACTTCATACAGTACGATTAGTTCAAAAATTATAAAATTTAAATGTCCCCCAGTGTGTGTGTGCGCACAGTTACTTAATTACAATCACACTCTCTCAGATTCAATAAAATAAAAAATACATACTTCATTTATAATGAATCATAATCTAATCTTGATTTAAAGTCTTCAATAATCTAGAGTATGATTTTCCTAAAATGTTAGTACACAAACTACAAAATAATACATCCAAAATATATTAAGAGAAATTATAATTAAAATAATAATATTTGGAATCATCAAAAATATGTATGTTGCAGGATTATTAGCAATAAAAAAACTAAGTTGCAATAATCTCAATAGCTCAAACAAACGAAGGGCTTGGCTTGGGGAGGCCTTGGGCAAGAGGATTTATGATAAAAAAAAAGGTCCCTTCTAATGAGGCATTAGGCCTCTATTTATAGTCCCAACCCTAGAATGGATGGGTAGGATGGCTCCTAGGGTTAATTAAGAGAGATCCAAGCTCTCTTGGTCATGTCATGGGTCAAGGGGAGGCTTGGGGTGTTTAAATGCTATATGGGTCAAGTATTTGACCTAAATATGTCAATTTTGACCAAATAAAGGTCAAGTTGACCAAGTCAAGTATTTACTAGGTCAACATGATCAATCAAGCCCCAAATAGATAGGAATTAAGCTAAAGGAGATTTGAAATTGATCTAAATTCAAATAAGGGTAATTCGGACTAGCCTAGTCAACTTAGGTTGACTTGGTCAACCAAGTTGACCAAGGATCTGGATTTGGGCTTAATAAATTGGTTTGACTCACTGATCCTATTGGAGGTGGTCTTAGGGTCTGGCTTGATTAACTTAACCAAGTCAATCCTCTTGACCCTAGCCTAGTGAAAAAGTAAGGTCAACGATGAAATTTTTTATTAACCTCATGAAACATTTCTTGGATATGTAAAACATTATCAAAAATGCTTCTGCCTCTGACTAATTTTGTTTGATTAAGAGAAATTATTTTAGGAAGTAAACTAGGCAACCTAGAAGCTAGGAGTTTAGCAATTAATGTATTAAAAGTGCTACATAGACTGATAGCCTTTAGGAATTCCCATGATTTAGGGTTAGCTTTTTTAGAAATTAACACAATGGAACTAGAAGTAAAGAATTTAGGAATACAAAAACCTCTAAAGAAGGCAATGAAAGCTTTACAAAGATCGGCCTTAATGGTGTTCCAACCCTGCTTTTTTGCTTTCAGAATTCTTCCTTCATATACTGAAGGTTAACAAGATTTACCTTAGTCATGCATACATGATCTAAATTCAACTACCAATAGAAGCGGCAAGGTTATTCTCAAGAGATATAACCTCCTTTTTCTTCTTTACTAATGTTGTGAAAGATATTACCACATTTATTCTTGTTCCACCATCTTAAAATTTGCATGACCCTCTTAAGCTTAAGAGCAAGAAACATCATATCATTATCCCCATTATAGTGATAAATAGGAGTCATCCAATTATCTTTAACAATCAAGAATCAGAGGCACGAAGTGACATATTATGAAATCAAAAAGGAATAATGCTAGTAGAATAATATTAGACATCGAAAAGAAAGAAATCCAATCATTGCTTCTCCTAATCGGAAAGGAATAAGACAGTATTGGTTCTCCCAAAAAACAAATATCATAAAAACTACACTCTATAATCATACTATTAAAATCATCCATAACATTACGATTAGGAGAAGCACCACCCAACTTTTAAGTAGAATTAGAGATGATGTTGAAATCACTTCCAACAAGCTAAGGACCTTCATAGAAACTCTAAAGATCACTTAATTTTTTCCACAAAGGGATTCTACCAAGTATTGCAATAAAGATTGAAAATATTAAAGTTGCAATGAAGAACTTGGTCAAAGTCCCCAAGAATTGTTAAATTAATCTCACTCTTCCAAAAAATCTAAATCTTAACAAGACATTAGCATAAGAATAATCAAAACTCAATTGTCTTTGACAAATTAAAAGCTTAGAAGCCCCAACCATGGGCTCCAAAAAATCTAAAAAAAAAAAAGATAGTACGAATCATGCATAAATTTTGAATACAAAATTAAGCTTACCAACACCCTAACATTCCAGATTATTGAACTATACATATTAAATATTAATTAAGATAGTATTGATTCTTATTAATAAAACATGAGGGGATAAAGAAATTTTTTTATTTTTCTTATTACTCTTATTTTTCCTCCAACATGGTTCCCATAAACCTTCATCTTCATTAACTAAGCTGAAATCATCCAATTTATCCATGTCAATGTAAGAATAGTCCTCATTAGCAAAATTGATTTCTCCTTCCTCCCAATTAGAAACAAAATTGGCAAAAGGAGAGAAACCTTCAGAATCCTCATTCGGATCCTCATTAATCACTTACTTGCTTTTGTCTCCCCTTCTAGATTATTTAATGATTCACCAGGCGAATGGTCGGCTAGCGATATATTAATATTAGGAACCATTTTAGACGCATCCAAAGAAATAAAAGCATCTTCAATATTTCCTTCCCCATCATTAAAAATAGAGCAATCATTATCAATTTGATTCATAATATTAACATATTACTTTATATTAGTTGATGGCTGATCCAAAGGTAGACTTGTTTTGAACGGGATTATTAAAATTGTCACATGCATTAACTTCATTCTCAGGAGAATTAGAAGGAACAAGAATAACTTCATAAGTTTCAGGTTTAATCTAGGCTAACTTCCTCATATGAGAAAAAATGGAAACATTCAAATTTACAATGCCCCAAAGTTTTACAGTGATCACAAAAGGGAAGAAAGTAATCCAAAACAACTTTCTGGACTTAAATGAATTATTTTGGCCCAAGCTAAATACTCTTGGGGTATTGCTTAGTGATGTCTAATTCAACTAGCACTCTTGCAATCAATGGACTGGACCCAACCAGAGTCTCATTATTAACTTGAAGAGGCTGGCCAAACAGACCAACCAAACCTTTAGGATTTTAGGAGAGAATAAATGAAGTTCGAGCTCAGGGAAAGAAATCCAATTTGGGATAGTCAATGATTCCATAGAGATATCAAAAAAATGAGACCACTTAATCAATTTCATGAAATAATTGGAGACATAATATGATATATGCCAAAATAGTTGACTATAATCTAGATCATTTTCTAACTTTATAAGAACATGATGTGGACCAAGCACAGTTGAAGAAAAGTTTCTGGTAAGCTTGAGATTAAAGAAAAATGGACAGTTCAAATCCAACTTCGATTTGCATAAAGTAAATTTACTAGTTAGAGCAAATTAAAAGGGACAAGCTAGGGCTTGGACCTCCTCTTTCGAAATCCAAAGGGCTGCCATACCACAATGAGTGGTGGCCTTGAGATTATGGAAGGAAGAGGAAGAATAAGACCTAGAAATAATGTCATTAAATGAATTGGTTTTTTTAGCGGCATTTAGAAACCTCGGATTGGCAAGTGGAATACGATTCATAGCCATGCTTACGGGTGGACCCTTAAAGCCAAAGTAACCATTGAAAGAAACGCGAACACTTAGAAACTGATAAAAAACTAACCGACCGAAAGCTAAAAAATGAGAAAAAAACACCATAAAGAGAATAGACTTCCCTGATAAACCTGGCGGAGGAACCCTAGGACAAAGAGCAGCAACGATGAGTAGGTTTGGATGAGCATAAATATCTATTAATTTGCAACAAAGTTACGATTGAATATTAATGTCAGTAATTAACATATATGTGTATAAATGTTCTTCATTTATGATAAATCTTATATTTTCCCATCATGCATTCTTAAGCCTTTGAAAAATACTTAAATGCCTTCATATAGCTTGGACTGGAAGTGGGATGCAAATTCTTTTATCATTCAATTTTAACTTCACAATGATAGAGTTAAATAGAAACAATGAATTAAATTGATTCATTAAATGCATATAAACTATTTTTTTATCCACAATGTCAATTGCATGTAGAAAAAAAAAAATATTTGTGATTTTTATAATATTAAAACATTTTTAAGGATGTTATTAAAATATGAAGCTTTTATTGAATTGAATATAATCTAACTGGTTCTTTAGTAAAATAACATAAAATTTCTTATTCAAGTTGGCTCATTTACTTGTTGATTAAGAGGAATTTGAGACAATTTGGTATGAAGTCAAACAAGAACTTTCTAGGGTCATCTAGCTGATCGTTTGGATTAATTATTCTATGGAGACCCAGACGACGTTTGGAGACAAATGAGAGCGCGCCACATCATTTTTTTACTCTGATGTGTACCAGGTAACGTGGCGCACTCTCATTCATCTACGGATAGTCCGGTGTCCGCACAGAATAATAACTCCATCTTTTGACACGCATGATTGTGTTGATAATGAGAATATATACTTATAGCATGCTCTTTCATTTATGATAACTCTTGCCTATCTTGAACCCTTCAACCTTTGAAAATACTTCAATGTCTTGCTCAGTTAGCTGGGAATGGAAATGGAAAGCTAAAGCTAAATCACCCTATTTTGATGTCAATCACTTCATTGTTCTTCTACGTCTTCTTCTTTTTCCCTTAATTTTACTTTTACAGAGTAATTAATAGAATGGATCTCGATCGGCTATCCTATATATGCATTACTTTCACAATGAAAATTAAAATGGTTTAACAGTTAATCTTTGTGAAATTTCTTTAGGTGTTTTCCCCACAACATTCTCAAAATTTATAATGATATTGATCACTAAAAGAATCTGTATTGCGATGATGGAAAATCCAGGTAGTGGGTTTTCCAGTGGGGTTGGCTGGTTGGAGAAGAATGGACTCTGGTTGAATGATGAAGGGCGAGTGCCTGCAGATCATAGCAGAGATTAAACACCTCAAAAATATTTTCTTCATCACTTGGGTTCGAGAGTTATTATTTTTATTATTATTATTATTATTTTAATAATTTTATAATAAAATAACAATAATAAATTTTGAAATCCAACTTTTATGGTGAAGGAGAGGAATGGTGAGCTCCAAAGCATAAAAATCAATAAAATTAGTACAAGTTAATTTGCTCGAACTCAGATGAGAAGCGTGGAGGTATAAACTATAATTATTCCTCTTTCGCGACTAGCCGCTCATGACTTCAAGTACGGCTTTCGTTTTCCCTTTTGCTCCTTTATCGTCATGTTACTTGCATTTTTAATTTTGATCTTACAACTCTTCTTGGCTCCAATAATGAGACGTCAAATGAAATTATTTTAATGTATTCTAGCATTTCAGATGAGACGACATACAAAATTATTTTAATTTAGCCCTCCTCCTGAATAAAATTTCTGACTTCGCCACTGGACGAAAGTGAGGAAAATGAAATAGTAGCTTGTAGAGAATTAAAGAGGAGAGCAATGCGGAGGAAGTACCGGCGCGAATAGTATAGTGAAGGCTTGTTGGAAGAATTGTTAAGAACAGTGGGTGTGTGATTGTTTTTTTTTTCTCAACAGCAAATAGTTTTTTATTTTAATTTATTTATGATAAAAGTACAGCTGGTATAAAAAATTCCCCACAAAAAATACTAAGCAGTGATGTGCAAATAAGAGATGAAGGAAAAATCCATCTTTGATAACTCCAAAGCACATATTAATTTAATAATAATAAAATAAAAGTTAAAAGGAAAAGCTTTAGTGAATGATCATCGACAGTCTAAAGTGACATAATATATCAGCAGAAACTAATGAAAACAACCTTGTAGAAGCAAGAAATAATGGCAGGCAGGAGAAAAGGCAAACCAATAGACCGGGCTTCCAATAAGGTTAAATCGGAGTACTGGTGATAATAGATTTGCAGACCGATTGAGCAAAAACTAAGAAATCCATGACATCTGATTTGAATGGAATGTTAATAAAAAAAATACAAACTTAGAATAAAATATAACATCTCTACTAAAAAGTAATATTTATCTCAATCTGGGTTATCATAGTTGAATAAATTGTGATATGTGAATTTTGTGAATCTAGGAGTGCTGATAGATTTTCTTCTAGACAAAATTTCAAAATAATCCCCAGATTATTTATGTATGGTCAATTATGTTAAGGACAAGACCATGTCGACCGTTAAAGAAACGGCCATGTCACCATCCATGTACTTTCTTGTTGACATTTCTTCATTACTTCTATATATATATATACATGTACCCTATAATAGACATTATCACATAATATACAACTTTAGCATTCTTCATCTCCTTTCTCTGTTTTCCCGCTCTTGCTCTGGCTCCACCGGCCCAAGCCTCTTCTCATGGTATCAGAGCAACAAATCTCCACAGCATCGTTTTGATCCATCATGGTAGAAGAAGATTCGGCCGGCTCTCGCCGGACTGGTGCAGACGGCAGAACATCGTCGAATGTCTCCAATCAAGAATCTGAACTACTCATTCCTCCCCATTTCAAATTCCTAATTTCCAATATCAAGAACCTGGTACCAACTCTGCTCACCTTTGAGAATTACGCAATCTGGAAGCTACAGCTCCATCAACATTTCTCCGCAAACGGATATAGCGAGCATCTCACCGGTCTTGCCCCCTATCCACCGGATTTTGTCGTTCCAGAACACAACCGATGGAAGCTTATAGATCGCAACCTTGTATCCGCTCTGTTGTCCACCATCTCCCCGTCGATTCTTCCATACGTGATCACCCTAAACACCGCTCAAGATGTTTGGCACATTCTCGAACGTCGTCTCCAACCCTCAAATCGATCCCGTGTCATACAGCTCAAGAATGAGCTACATCAAATCCAGATGAGGGATCGAACCATGCAACAATATCTTGATCAAATCAAGACAATCATCGACAACATCGCGGCGGCCGGATCTACTGTCGACACCGAAGACCTTTTTTTTTTTTTTTTTTTTTTTTAATTCTATAGGTCGACGACCTTTTACCGAAGACCTAGTTCTTTATATCGTCAATGGGATGCCCACAGCCTATAATCCCTTTAAGACGGCGATCAAAACTTCTCTTCAACCTATCAATCTCGACGACCTATATTCTCTACTTAGTAGTGAAGAAATAAACCTTCACCATCAACACCTCAAAGAAAGCCAGCAGTCGAACTCCATGGCCCTATTCACAAGTCGATCGACAAGTTACTGCGGGAAAAAGCCTCGTGGTCGAGGATTCACTCAAAGGCAATAGACCAACGAATGCCAACATCTACCGGCAGAGTCACAACCGTCCACAAGAAATCAACAACAGAGTCCTACATGTCAAATATGCGGGAAATTCGGTCACGCAGCACTGAATTGCTGGCACTGGTGCAACCTCAGCTACGCCCCGCCGACAAATCCAAGATCTCTCACCGCTCAACAACATTAAATAGAAAATTGTTCTTCTACTGTTGTTTAGATTTCATGTAATGTTTCAAAAAGTCATAAACAACCCTTTCCTCTTAGCAATTCATTCTGTAATAAACCATTTCAGCTCGTCCACTCGGATGTATAGGGTCCGGCACCCACACTCTCTATAAATGGTTTTCGTTATTACGTTACGTTCATTGATGATTTCACTCGATTCACATGGCTTTATTTACTTCAAAATAAAGTAAAGTTCTCGCTAAATTCCAACGATTTTGTAATCTCATCAATAACAAATTCAATGCTAAAATTCAGACCTTCCAAACTGACCGTGGCAGTGAATTCACCAGCATCGCATTTCACACCTACCTAGCTCAGCACAGCATTACCCATCAAACCAGTTGTCTGTACACACCAGAGCTGGCACCCCCTAACGAAATAAATAACATATTCTTGATCTAACCCGTACACTCCTTCATGCCGCTCATCTTCCAAACTCTTTTTTGGCCGAAGCCACATCCACTGCGAACTATCTTATAAATCGTCTTCCCTCACCGCCATTCAAAACCAAACACCATATTTTCGTTTACACGACATTTAGGCATCATACACTCACCTTCTCACCTTCGAGTGTCTATGTTTCCCATGGACTAAACCTTATGCTCAGAACAAATTATCTTAATGATCGCAGGAATGCATATTCCTCAGGTACTCAACTCAGCACAAAGGTTAGTTTCTTTCATCATCAACAAAATTGCATATACATATCTCTCCATGTTGTCTTTTACGAACAAATCCTTCCTTACTCTACCACCCATTCCGCTCAGCCTACCAACATCACCTCTGAACACTACTCTCCCCTCCTATTGGTTCCTCCATCAACCATTCCCTCTAGTCAATATACTGCACCTCCTTCACCCGCAAGAACTTCATATTCTCCTTGCCTCAACTCCTCCAATCACATCTCAAAACACTTTCCGTCCAGTGCCTCATCTCACCAACATCCTTCTCGGCATCACATGCAAACACGTCTCCGTTCTGGTATTTCAAAACCCAAACAAATCTTTGATTTATCTGTTAATCAATCCGCAAATTCCACTCCTACCTCCTACACCGAGGCATCCAAACACGACAACTGGCATTTGGTTGTCTACAAAATATCTAGCTCTGCAAAAACAAGGAACATGGTCACTTGTTCCAGCTCTCATCGAAAAACCAATAGTAGGTAGCAAATGGACTTTTAAGAAAAAACTCCTCTCAAATGGAGAAGTTGCTCGCTATAAAGCTCGCCTCGTCGCCCAAGGCTGCTCCCAAGAATTTGGCGTTAACTTCACCGAGACATTTAGCTCAGTAGCCAAAATGGTCACCATTCAGATGCTTGTCACGGTAGCCTTAAACCATAACTGGCTGATAACCCAGCTTGACGTTTTGAACGCATTCCTTCATGGTGATTTGCAGGATAAGGTATATATGAAACAACCTCGCGGCTTTGAAGACGCACAACACCTACATTATGTTTGCAAACTTCACAAATCAATTTACAGTCTCAAACAATCTCAACGTCAATGGTTTCAAAAACTAACAAACTTCTTGAAGACTCTCGGATTCACATTCAGCAAGGCCAATCCCACTCTTCTCCTCTTCAAATAAGAAGACATACACCTGTTTATTTTGATATACGTCGAAGACATTCTCGTTATAGGTAATAACCCCACAAAATTCAACACACCCTGCAGCGCCTTCACTCCGAATTCGGTCTCAAACAGCTTGGCGACATATCCCTCTTCCTTGGCATTCAGGTTATTAAAACTAACTCTGGCTACTTCTTAAATCAATCCCACTACACCCATGATCTGCTTCTTCACACAGGTTTCTCCGATTATAAGCCGGCAACGACACCCGTGCCCACAAGACCACCCAGCTCCATGGACGAACAACCTTACACCAACCCTCAACTGTTATGCAAACTAGCCGGGTCACTCCAATACATGTCCATCACCAGACCTGATATCGCATTCATAACCAACTCTATCTACCAACACATGCATCAACCTCGCAACTGCGATTACCAAGCTCTCAAGCGTCATCTACGATACATCAAATGATCGATTGACTATGGACTTCCGCTCACTATCGGTGCATTACATCTACACAGCTACACCGACGCCAATTGGGCAGACAATCCCACCGATCGAAAATCAATGTCGGGCTTCTGCACATTTCTTGGTCCCAACTTAATTTCTTGGTCTGTCAAGAAACAAACTACAGTCGCACGCTCATCTACAGAAGCGGAATATAGATCCTTATCCTCTGCCACCTCTGATATACTATGGATTTGCTGACTAGCAGCGGACCTTTGTGAAAGTTCGATGGGGATGTTAAGCCCTATGAACTTAGTCCCAAACTAACCAAGAGGGGGGGTGAATTGGTATTTTAAAAACTTCTTTTTAAACAAAGAAACAAAATCACATAAACCAAATCACACCACAAAAAAGTGCGGAATTAAAAAGTGCGGAAGCAAGAAAAGGAATACAGAAATTTATAGTGGTTCGGTCAAACCTTGACCTACGTCCACTCCTTGGAGGCACCCTCCAAGTATTGCACTACAAAAAGTGACTCTCCTTTAGCCCCCACGGCTAGGTGGAGAAACCCTCACAAGAACCTCCTTTTTGCCACCCCGGCAAGGCAGAGAACCTATCTCCTTTTGCTTCCTCCTGAAGCTGGCAGAGAACCAGAACCAAAAGCAAAACTCCTTACCTCTACCGACCCTTCCACGGACGAGAAACTCTAGACGAAGACGACGCAGAGAGATCCTTGAAGCAACCCTTGTGAAACCCCTCACAAGCTCCCCCTCACAAGATCCTCTCTCTCTCCTCTCTCTCTCTTTCTCTCCTCAAGGTCTTCTCAGGTCAAGGCAGCAGCCAAAGGTTTTTAAAAACGTTAAACAAGAGCTCTTAAATAGAAGAGCTTCAAAAGAGCTCATTAACTGCAAGTTGCCGACAATATCGTCCAGGCCGATATGGACATCGGCCTGGCCGATCAGTACAAATCAATGAAGATCGGCCAGAGAATAGCCCTGGATGCAAAGCTGGACGATTGAAAATTGGCTTGATCGTCCAGGCCGATCTCACGATCGTCCAGGCCGATCTCACGATCGTCCTGGCCGATCAGTTCAAATCAGAGGAAAATCGTCCTGACAATAGCCCTGGATACGGGCTGGCCGATATTGATCGTCCTGAAGTAACTTAAGGTTTTTGACTAGATCGGCCTGGCCAATCTTGCGATCGTCCAGGACGATCTAATCGTATCAATCATCCTTAATTACTCCCTTGATTTCCTGAACAATTATGGCATAATTTGTGAATATCGTCCAGGCCGATCCGAGGATTGTCCTGGCCGATAATTTAAAGATACAGTATACCATACTTGTCTATGGCGGCTACTTCCTTCTGTTTTGAGCTTATTGTCCTGGCCGATACACATATCGTCCAGGACGATCTGTTAATGTCGGCTGCCTTAATTAAGAATCCTTATTTAGACTTTCTGTTGTAAGCTGATCGTCCAGGCCGATCCAAGAAATCGTCCTGGCCGATATGAGTAAAAACAGAAATTCTAAGTCTCTCAAGTGTGTGTGTGAAGGGTTACATAGCATCAGTCTCTTTGACTATTACAAGTGGACTCAAAAGGTAAAAAACAAAAGTACAGACTGACTCAACCCTAAACCTACGCATTCCTGAACTTGGCTCCTTTTTGATTGTCCGATCTTTGATTCCTGAAAAGTTAGAAGCAACAAGCTGTCCAAGAAAAGCAGTGATTGTCAATCATCAAAACATAAGATATGAAAAATAGATTTGCAACACTGTGCATTCCTCAAATTTCCCCTATAATAATCCACTGCGACAACACATCCACCATTGCACTTGCCAACAATCCCGTCTTCCACGCAAGGACCAAGCACATTAAATCAACTACCATTTTATCAGCGACCACATCTGACAAGGAAACATCAATATAGCTCATATATGTACCACCGATCAAATTGCAGACATACGCACCAAGACTCTTCCGATCAATCAGTTTCGGATGTTAAGATCCAAATTAACCATTCGATCCCATAATGGTCAATTTGAGGCAGGCTGTTAAGGACAAGGCCACGTCGAGCATTAAAGAAACAGCCATGTCACCATCCCTATACTTTCTTGCTGTCATTTCTTCATTAGTTCTATATATATACATGTACCCTGTAATAGACATTATCACACAATATACAACTTTAGCTTTCTTCATCTCCTTTCTCTGTTTCCTCGCTCTTGCTCTAGCTCCGCCCAAGCCTCTTCTGAAATTAGTCCCAGAATATCATGTTGCCCTAATTTAATTCATCAACTATATAAAATTGATCCAAAAGTGACTAGATGAGTATCTCTATTCAGGCAAATACTCTTGAGGTTCTTCTCTATATGAGGTCAACAACCTCTATTTCACGAGAAATTCCTACCACTTCTTCATCTATCCTAGGCTCAACAAACACTACAGGAAAAATGCCGCTTAACGGTGGTTAAAGGACCGCCGGTATTACCGGCGGTTCGTCCGGCGGTGTGGCCGCCGGCTAGTACCAGCGGCGTACCCGGGGGTTTCGTAACGTTGGACCACCGGTATTAGCGACGGTCTTGTAATCGCCGGTTAGACCACCGGTCTTCAATCGTACCGTCGGTTTACCGACGGCGTATACCACTGTTGATAAGCGATGAAATTACCGGCGGTCACGACAACCGGAAGACCGCATGTAAATGCCCTAAAATGAATGGGCCCGAGCCTTACATTTCATTTCTAATCTTTCCTTCTCTCTCTTCGGACGAGCTCTACCTTCGCCTCCGCCCGTCTCACTCGATCGTGTCCACAGTCTTGCCGCCGACGACCGCTCTCCGACCGCCAACGAACTCAGTACGACCGCCGACCCCCCACCGGCCTCCTATCGCGCGATCAAGGTCTGCTATCTTGTCGCCGTCGACCTCACACCGGCTACTCTATTTTTCGTGTGAGTTGAAGAAAAATTAGGATTTGAAGGTATTCTTTAATGTTTTATGTGATTATTTGTTCTCACTAGACATTTGCAAGAGTTTGTAATTTATTTTATGATTGATTGTGTCTTTGGGTTAGATTTAAATTTTCATGATTTAGATTTGTAAGAGTTTGTAATTTATTTTATGATTTAGGTTTGTAATCGTTTATGTAGATCTAAATTTCCATTTATTAATTGTTTAGTAATGATAGATCTAATGGGTTGATTGTGACTTTGGATTAGAGCAAGATAGCAAGAGTGATATTGAGAGAGAGAAAAGAGAGAGAGAGAGAGAGAGAGAGAGAGAGAGAGAGAGAGAGAGAGAGAGAGAGAGAGAGGGAGAGAGAAAAGAGAGAGAGAGGGAGAGAGGGAGAGAGAGAGAGAGAGAGAGAGAGAGAGAGAGAGAGAGAACAAGAGAGATAGATAGATAGAGAGAGAGCAAGAGCGAGAGGTAGAATGAGGGAGAGAGAGATATAGAGAGAGAAAGAGAGCAAGCAAGTGTTAGAGAGAGCAAGAGAGAGGGAGAGTGAGAGAGAGGGAGAAATGAGAGAGAGCAAAAAGGGTGAGATAGGAAAAAGAGAGAGGGAGAGAGCAAATCTTAAGTTGCCGGGTATGAAGTTCAAGTCATTTAGTTTGCTTCCCTAGCTCTAAAAAAGCATACCTTTCAAACAACCTTCAATTGCATATAGGCTACTGGTCATTTAATCTCTCCTCATTCTAGAAGAGGAATTATCATGGCCATTTGTAATCACCTATCAACTTCAAGCCATTTAGTTCCTCTTCTTTTAAGGGAGGGATTATCTCAATTTTATTGTCTCCATCAACATCAACACCTTTAGATTTTCTTCACTAAAAATCATAGTATATATTCACCAGAGTTTGAATATTATAGTTTATATTGACATATTCTTGAACTTAATATAGTCTCCTCCTTTACACTAAAAACGCAGCATTTTCCAACTTTAACAATAAACCCGGGTGCATTAAATTTACTTAGCAAGATATAATGAAATTACAATTATAGCCTTGCCAACCATCCTTCTCCACATCCCTTTAGCTGAGTTGCCTTCTCCCCTTATAGTAAAATAAGAATGTTAAGATAGATATGATGTGTGAATAAAGCTTAAGAATATCATACATCTAGAACACACATTGAAAATTATACTATGAGTAAATCCACTCATCCACCTAAAGTATAACACATTTGTACATGTGTTCTAATAAATGTTTTTATAACTATGTAAGGGGACGTTTGCTTCAACGTCCAAATGACTATCCAAAAAGAGAGATATTGGATGTATAACAGATTATTGCCGGGTAGAAAAGGATTGATAGTTAAATTTATACAGGGAGTTGAAACTTTCATTCAAGTTGCATCTCAACTATCTTCCTTTCAGTTTGATAAAATGTTTAGATGTCCGTGTTTGAAGCATAAAAATCTTGCATTCCTGAAGCCCGATGATGTGAAGCTTAATTTATATCGTAGGGGATTTGTTCCAAACTACTAGATTTGGACATCACAAGGCGAGTACGAGCCACACAGAGATGCTCATGCCGGTTCATCTACAGCTTATGAAATATTTGATGAAGATTAAATCAGTAGATCCTATGAAGACCTTATTTTTGATGTAGTAGGTCCTAATTTAAGGTCTAGTGTTGAAGAGCTACCAAATGCAGAAACACAAAAATTCTTTGAGTTATTACATTTAGCTCAAAAGCCAATTTGGGATGATTGCAGTACACATTCAGAATTATCCATTGTAGTGAGAATGCTAAGTATTAAAATTGAGTATAATATTCTCTGTGATTATTTTAATGACTTTATTGGTCTTATGAAAGAAACTAATCAAGCGGGCAATACCCTCAGACTTGTACCGAACAAAGAAATTAGTATCCAAGCTGCGTTTCACTGCTACAAAAATTGATTATTGTATCAATGGATGTATGTTATACTACAAGGATGATGCAACAGAAGTTATTTGTCGCACCTGCAATGCTCCTCGGTTTAAGCCAAATTTGGGAAAACAACGTCGTCCAAAGAAAGATGTGTCATATTCCCATTTATTTTATTTATAAATTATTCCAAGACTTCAGCGACTCTATGCATCAATGAGTTCAGCAGGTCATATGAGATGTCATAAGAAGAAAATAACAAAAAGTGATGTTCTTTCTCATCCATCAGATGTTGAAGTGTGAAAATATTTTGATCAAGTGCATGCTTCATTTGTTGCTGAGCCCCGCAACATAAGATTGGGATTATGTGCTAATGGTTTTACACCCTATAGTCAAACAGCTACACTGTACTCTTGTTGGCCAGTTATATTAACACCATACAACCTTTCACCAGAAATGTGTATGACTACTCCGTACATATTCTTAACTCTTATAATACCTGGACCACATAATCCGAAAGCAAAAATTGATATTTTTTTTGCAACTATTAATTGATGACCTCAAGTTATTATGGGAAGGAGTGCTCACATATGACATATCAACAAAAAAAAAATTCTCCTTCGAGCTGTATTGTTGTGGACCATTGGTGATTTTCCAACCTATGGTATGTTGTCTGGTTAGAGCACAGCAGAAAAATTAGCATGTCCTTACTACATGGAGAATAGCAAAGCTTTCACACTAAAATATGGAGGAAAAAATACTTGGTTTGATTTTCATCGTATGTTTCTACCTGCTAATCATCAGTTCTGGAGAAATAAGTAAGCATTTGTTAAAAACAGAATTGAGCGGTCGTCTCCTCCATCTATATTAAGTGGTGATGATGTCTTACAGTGACTTTTTGACATTCCAATAATTATTTATTTTCCAATGTTATCAGAGTCTAAATTTCTGGGTTATGGTGTTGAACATAATTGAATTAAGAAAAGTATTTTCTGGACATTACCATATTAGAGAATTAATTTGATAAGGCATAATCTAGATGTTATGCACATTGAGAAGAACTTTCTGCATAATATTTTTAATATAATTATGGATGTTAAATATAAGAGTAAAGATAATGTCAAAGCAAGGATGGACAATAAAGAGTATTGCCGGCGAAAAAATTTGTAGTTAGTAACAACAATCGACGGTAAAATAATGAAGCCCAAAGCTCCTTACTCTTTCACGTTAGAGCAAAAAAGATTGATATGTCAGCGGTTTAAAGGTTTAAAAATGCCTGATGGCTATGAATCAAATATAAGTCGATGTGTTGACATGAAATCTGCAAGGTTATTTGGACTCAAAGTTATGATTGTCACATAATTATGGAGGTTCTTCTTCCAAGCATAGTATGTATGTTACCAGAGTATATATCAAATTTGTTGATTGAGCTTAGCATTTTCTTCAAAGACCTATGTTTATCTAAACTAAGCGAATATGCTTTACAGAGGTACGAGGATAACGTACCAATCATCCTTTGCAAGCTAGAAAAGATATTTCCCCCCTAGTTTTTTTAATTCTATGAAACATCTTGTAGTACATCTACCTTATGAAGCTAGAGTTTGTGAACCTGTACAATATCGTTGGATGTATCCTTTCGAAAGGTAAATGGGTTTTGATTTTTAGTAAGTCTCAAATATTTTTGAATAAGTTGAGATAACATAATTTTATTTACTTATTGATTGTAATTGTTTAATAGATATTTGAATAAGTTGAAGAAATATGTTAAGAATAAAGCACGACCAGAATGATTAATATGTGAAGCCTACTTGTCTCAAGAAACAACTCACTTTTGCTCCTACTACTTCGAGTACCACGTAAGTAGTACAAGAACAAAGATTGATCGTAACATGGACTTCGATGTAGAAGAACAATCGCATGATGCACTATCAGTATTTAGAAGGCCACGAAAGCCCAATGGCAAATGTGTTGAAAGATTTCTTAATGATTTAGAAATAAATACAGCGAATTTATATGTGCTACTGAACTGTGAAGAAGTTGAGCCAATCTTAGAGTAAGTTCTTGCATAATGTTAATAATGAGTAATGTTTATTAATTTAAAATACTAAAATATTATTTTTCACCAGGTATTTCGTAAGCAATTTGTCTTTGACAGATTCATTGGACATTGAGCTAGTAGTTGCAAAATAATTTTCAACTTGGTTCAGATCATATGTGAGCACATCAATTTTAAAAATTTAGATCTTATTTATTATAAAAAATACTAATATTTGAAAATGTTTCTAGGTACAAAACTCTGATAAGAAATATTTTGATAAACGTTTGCAAGCACTAGCATGGGGTCCAATGCGAAAAGTAAGAACTTGGCCAATATATATAGTGAATGGGTTCATATTTCATACCAAGTCGTGGAGTGAAGGAAGAAAGACTGAAAATTGTGGAGTATGTGTTAGAGGGAACACTCATAAAGAAGATGAGTGTGATTATTACAGTATTTTGAATGAGGTTCTTGACCTGGAGTACCCAGGCGAAGTTGAGAACTTTGTATGCTTGTTTAACTGTCAATGGTATAATCAAGTACATAATAGAGGCACAAGTATTCATCCTGCGTATGGTTTAGTAGATGTAAAACATAGTAGAAGATATGGGAAGTTTGATCCATTTGTGTTAGCAAGTCAAGCTATTCAAGTTTATTTTAGCAAATATCCAGTGGTCGTAGAGACAAATAAGATTGGCTAGCTGTCATAAAAACAAAAACACAGTGAATAATTGATCAATAATACATTGTATCAACTGCACATCAAGAGGATGATATGTCAAGTTGTAGGCTTATTAAAATTGAGGAGATACCAACTACAACCTCAAGTATTGAAATTGAGTTAGAAGATATGAATAGTTTAACTAGCTCAGACGAAGATGAGAATGAAGATGAAAGTGAAGATACCCTTGAGAGCAATGAAAATAGTTTTGATGATTCTGAGTAGTTGTTGTAATTTAGTATTGTAGAATTTTACTTTTTTGTAATATTTTAAAAAGTACTTTTGAAATCTAAGAAATGAAAATGTTAATTTTCAACTTGTATTCTAGCATTCTTTATTTTTATAATTCATTAACTGCTTTTTTAATTACTTCTTTTATTTGTATTATGTTATATTTAGAATTGTATAATTGTACTTTTTTATTAATTGCTTCTTTTATTTCTACTTTTTATATATTATAATGATTTACTAATTATTTCTTTTAATGCATATGGCTTCAGGCGATGATCCTCCTCGTAAATCATTTACCTCAAAGTTCCGGCGGAAGAAGTTTACTATTAGTAGAGCCACACAGCCTGATGAAGGTGAGGGACCTTCAGTTCCAGCTGCTTATGTACCTACACCACCACCACCACCTAGGGGCCAGCAGCAATCCCCGAGTGAGCAGGGTAAGGGACATTTAGATCCACCCCCTGTTGTACCTCCATACTTCCCTGGCCACTTCCCTTCTTCCTCGATGAGTCCTTGTTGAAAATTTATTTTCATGACTTATATTTTTGATGATTGACAAACACTATTGATACTCTTGGACTGCATGTTACTTCTAACTTTTCAGGAATCGAAGATCGGACAAACAAATGAAGCCAGTTCAAGATTGCGTATGTTAGGATTGAGTCAGTCTGTACTTTATTTTTTCTCTTCTTGAGTCTATTTGTAATATTAAAAGAGACTGATGCTAAGTAACCCTGCACACACACATTTGAGAGACTTAGAATTTTTGTTTTTACTCACATCGGTCAGGACGATATTTATATCGGCCTGGACGATTTAGTTTAAAACAGAGATTCTATTCAGGATTCTTAATTAAGATAGCCGTCATTACCAGATAATCCTGGACGATATATGTATCGGCCAGGACGATAAGCTCAAAATAGAAAGAAATTGCCGCCATAGACAATTAAGGTATTCTGTATTTTTTAATAATCCGCCAGGACAACCTTTGATTGGCCTGGACGATATTCATATATTATGCCTTAATTGATCAGGAAATCAAGGGAGTAATTAAAGATGATTTATACGATCATATCGTCTTGGACGATCTCAGGATCAGCCAGGACGATCTATTTAAAAACCTTAGTTACTTCTGGATGATAAATATCGGCCAGCACAAATTCAGGGCGATGCTCTGGACGATTTTCCTCTGATTTGTACTGATCGGCCAGGACGATTGTGAGATCGTCTTGGACGAACAAGCCAATTTTCAATCATCTAGATTTGCATTCAGGGCGATGCTTTGGCCGATCTTCTGAGATTTGTACTGATCGGCCAGGACGATGTACATATCGGCCTGGATGATGTATATATTGGCTTGGACGATATTGTCGGCAACTTGCGATTAATGAGCTCCTTTGAAGCTCTTCTATTTAAGAGCTCGTGTTCAACATTTTGAATAATCTTTTGCTGTTGTCTTGACCTGAGAAGACCTTGAGGAGAGAAAGAGAGAGAGGGAGAGAGAGAGAGAGGATCTTGTGAGGGGGAGATTGAGAGGGGATTCACAAGGGTTGCTTCAAGGATCGCTCTACTTCTTCTTCGTCTAGAGTTTCTCGTCCGTGGAAGGGTCGGTAGAGGTAAGAATTCAGCATCTGATTTTGGTTCTCTGCCAGCTTCAGGAGGAAGCAAAAGGAGATAGGTTCTCTGCCTTGTCGGGGTGGCAAAAAGGATGTTCTTTGTAAAGGCTTCTCCACCCAGCTGTGGGGGATAAAGGAGAGTCACGAATGTAGTGCAATACTCGGAGGGCGCCTCCGGGTAGTGGACGTAGGTCGAGTTGACCGAACCACTATAAATTTCTGTGTTCTTGTTTCTTGCTTCCGCACTTTAATTTCCGTATTTATTTTTCTTGTGGTGTGATTTTGGTTTATGTGTTTTTAGTTCTTTGTGAAAAAAAAAATTTAAAATACCAATTCACCCCCCCCCCCCCCCCCCCTCTTGGTTAGCTTGGGCCAGTTCTATAGGGTTTAACATCCCTAACGAACTTTCAGTCCTCACTTCCCCTCTCCAGATCAGACACATGCTTCTCCATTCTATCCATATTATACCCCCCACCATCATCACAGGCAGCTGGTCCTTCCACTGGTTCCTACCCTCCTTACCCTTACCCATATTACAACCCCTATCCGGTGCAGCATGAACAGGGTGGACCATCTAGACCACCAGAGGTTGATGCTAGCGATCATGTAGCTGCAACAGATAAGCATCAATACATTGAGCCTGAGGGCGATAAGTAAGTCAGTTTATGTTATCAATTAAGTTGTTTTGTATTTTGACATATTATATGTTATTGACCAAAAAAGTAACCTGCAGCTTCAATCCTTCAAGGCCACTTATACATATGATCTGGGATATTATAAAGAATAAATATGATGCTCCTTACTTATCCTGGAAGAAGATCCCAAATCCGGTTAGAGATATGTGGTTTAGAGAATTTCAGGTATATTTTTTTAGTATGATTTCAAATATGTGATTTAATTTATACTAATCTTTTTGGTATTACCTAAATTTTTACAAAAAAAAATTTAGGTGGTTGCCTGAGTACAGCACGAGGATCAGAACAAATTTTGAGAGGAGAGGAGCGACCCGTCTCAGGGACATGTTCACGGACATTAGAAAGTCCGGGCAACGTCCTAATTGGATTGGAGAGGGCATTTGGGCTGATTTGAGTAGTGCTTGGGCGACCCCTGAGTTTATAAAAATGAGAGAGCAGAATAAACAGAACAGAGCCTCTGACTATGGTGGTTTAAGAAGCTATCTTCATACTGGTGGATCTGTACCTCATACGTAACATAGGCGGCGACTGGTAAGTGTTTTGAATTAGTTTATTACATATGTTTATGTTATTATAACTAAGCATCAAATTTTCAGAAAGAGCACCTTGGTCGGGAGCCAACACCTATGGAGTTGCATACAAGAACTCATCAACATCATGCTGGCCATCAGTGGGTTGATGAGAAGTCTAAGAAGGCTCATGTGAGTAAAATTTTTTGGAGTTTTAGAATAAAAATTTATTTTAATAAAACTAATTGTAACTCGCAGGATGATTTTGTACGAGGTAGAGAAAGTCGGCAATCCACTAGCGAGGGATCATCTTCTGGATCGATTCACATTTCTGAGTATCAAACATGGTCAGATGTTGTTGGTGGAAGATAGAGGGGGAGGGTATATGGCATGGGTTCACAGGCTTATGCTATTGTGGGCAGTTCATCCACCTCTACATTTCATGATCTAAGTGGAGCTGAAGAATCTGTAAGCGAGAGGGTTGCAGTGCTGACTAGGGAGATTGAAGAGATAAGAAGGGTTCAATCTAAAGAGATTGAAGAAATGAGAAAAGTTCAAAATGAAATGCAAGCATAGCTGCAATCATATAGAGTTGAAAATTAAAGGAAGAAGGAGCAAGAGGAGCAGCCATCTCCAGACAGTGAGGATACAACTGAGGATTAGATCTTTTTAATTCATCAACTATATTAAATTGATCCAAAACTGACTAGATGAGTATCTCTATTCAGGAAAATACTCCTGAGGTTCTTCTCTATCTGAGGTCAACAACCTCTATTTCACGAGAAATTTCTACCACTTCTTCATCTATCCTAGGCTCAACAAATTTGTCTGACTGATCCAAATTAATATGGGTAAATTCCTTTACAACTAGGATTCTTTTATTAAAAACTCTATAAGTTTTACCCACTGAGGAATACCCTAAGAAAACATATTCATCTATATTAGAATCAAACATATTAAATGAGATTTTCATTCACAAGAACAAACATTTACAACCAAAAGCATGTAGATGGGATAAATTGGGTGTTCCACCCCTAAGTAACTCATAGGGTGTTTTGTTTGAAAGTTCGTGGGGGCCTGGTTGTAAGACCTCTTTGAAATATCCCTAATTCGGTGGTGAATTTATACTTTAAAAAAAATAAAAAATATGCAATATAATAACTTTTAAAAATAAATTCTATATGAGTAACTAACACAATCAGAAACAATTTAAAACTTAATTTTTTTTCAAAGTTTTGTAGCACAAATAAATAAAAAAGAATATGTATTTTTTTGCTAACACAAATTAAATCTAACTACAGCTTGCAATGAAAATTAAACTCGTGCAGGAAATTTAAAGTGCATAAAAGAAAAATTAGAAAACGCACACTAGAAATTTTGTAGTGGTTCAGCCAACCTTGACTTACGTCCACTCGTGGGAGTCCTCACCGGGTATTACATTAACACTATAGTGACTCTCCTTTTTCCTCTATAGCAAGGAAGAGAAGCCCTTACAAATCACTTCTATCAAATCATGTGCGGTGAAGAACCAAAAGTTATCACTATAGAAAAATTGTCAATTACCAACAACTTTTTCCGGCAATTAGTACAAAGTTTCCTACAATTTTGAAAACTACTGGAAATTTTTTGGCTGTTTGTTAACCTTCAGTATAAACCGCATAGGAAACAAATTGTGGCGGTCGGTTTTCGGCGGCTTTTCGGCTGCTTTCTAGTGGCCAACACACCCGATAAATTCTGGCGGTCATAGCGCCAGCGACCGTCGGTTATATACCGACAGCATACCGACCATCTCAAATGTCGATTTTTTCTGACGGCCAAGAAACCAATTTACTACCAATTTACTATCGATAAATCATCGGTATTTACCGACGCGTAAGGCTATATTAAAATTTTGGCTATTAAAATAAGTCGTACGTCCTGTATCAATTTTATTTGGTGGACAAACCATCTGTTAGCCACCGGAAACCTATAACATTTTCAAAATAAGAATTGATAGCACCCCCCCCCCCCCCCCCCCCCCCCCGTCGCTATTTACATTAATTTTCACAATACTTGCACAAAATTCAAAACATATATAACACATAAACTTTAAGGGTAACACACCACTATAATCAACCCGCATAAATGAACTCCAAAATCAATATAACATTCAATTGCCAAACACAATCAACAAATCATATTTGTACAATCCAAATCCACAATAAGCAGAAACAAATGTTTAAACAAAGAAAATTGCATATGTTTTACAATAAACATAACATATGATATCCACAGTAAGATATTCAGAATACACCAAAAAATTTATTAAACAAATAACATCACTAATCATCCTCTGTGTCCTCGCTATCTTGTGATTCAAGTGTCAGCCCTTTCTCTTTCTTCATCTAATTTTTATCTCTATAGAATCGCAGCTCCACCTGCTTATCATTTTGAATCTTTTTTCATCTCCTTTATCTCACTCGTCAGGGTAGCAACCCTCTAGCTAATAATTTCTTCAGCTCCACTAGCATCATATAATACTGATGTCGATGAACTGCCCTTATAAGCATAGCCCTGCAAACTTAAGCCATAAACCCTCCTCCTATGCCTTCCTCTAATAATATGACTACATCTGATACACAGAATATTAAGTCGATCTTGAATATGATCCCTCACTAGTAGACTAATAACTTTCTCGAACTCATAAAAAATCATCATGCGAGAATAAATTCATAAAAAACTTCTATTAACAAAATTATTATATTCTATTTTATTACTCAAAAAATTATACTTATATGAGTTTTTTTCACCTTCTCATCAACCCACTGATGGTTGGCTTGATGTTGGTGCAGATCCACCAGTATAAGGAGAGCTTCCTAAACCCCCATAATTAGATGCTCTATTATGCTTATTTTGCTCTCCCAATTTGGTGAACTCAAGGCTCGCCCAAGCCCTACTCAAATCTGCCCATACTCCCTCTCCAATTCATAATAGATGTTTCCCGAACTTTTTAATATTTGTGAATATATCTCTAAGACTTGTTGATCATCTACTCTCAAAATTTATTCTGATTCTCATGTCATGCTCAGGCAACCAACTAAATTTTTCTGTAAAAACATATAAGTATAATAAATAATATTAATATAAATAAAATCAGATATTTTAATTCATACCAAATCAATATACCTAAAATTCTCTAAACTATATATCCCTAATTTATTTTGGGATCTTCTTCCATGATAAGTAATTAACATCATATTTGATCTGTATGATGTTCTGAATCTTATAGTTAGGTGACCTTGAGGGATTGAAGCTGTAGGTTAAATTTTTTATCAAGAATAAGTAATATTTCAAATTATAATAACTTTACAAAATAAACTAAACTTACATATTGCTCTCATGCTCAATATATTCATGCTTATCTACTACAGTTACAGGATCCCCAACACTAACCTTTGCTTGTGTAGATGGCCCACCATGTTCTAACTATACAGGATGTGGGTAATAATATGGGTGGAGGTAACAAGGGTAAGAGATGGTGGATAGAGCAGTTTGTGATGTTAGTGGGGGATAATATGGATAGAATGAAGCTGTATTTATTTGATCTGGAGAGAGAAATTGATGACTCATTGATATAAGAGGGAAGTACCTAGGAAAGGGTAATGGTACTCCAACCACAGGTGGATCTGATTATCCCTAACCCTGCTCAATGAGGGACTGATGTTGACTCCTAGGTGGTGGTGATAGTATCACTAGTGGAACTAATCTCTATCCCTCACTTTCATCACCCTATCTAGCTCTTCTTGGTCAACGCTCAAATATTTCTTATGAGAAAACTTTTAAAGTGAAGGATCTACAAGGAGGATTGTCACTTGAACTCATCTATATTAAAAAAAATAATTAGTAAATCATTATAACATATAAAAATAAATTATATTAATTATAAAGATTTGTATAAGTAAATATAAAAAAATAGAATGTAGATAAATTAGTTATAACAAACATGAAGAATTATAGAATACATAATGATTAAAATACAAACAGAATTTGATAAGAGATATTTAGCAAAATATATTTACTAACTTAATTTAAAAAAATATATAGTTCAATAAGTACATTACAATAAATTTAGTCACTTAAATTATAAGAACTATTCATAATCAAAAATATTTTTATTGCTCTACCACTACAGAAAAATCATTTATTATTAGCAGCTTGTTCCATCTTTTCCCAAAATAAATTTTATAAACTATCTTCTTAAACAACTTGAGAAGTATAAGCTTCAACCACACTAATAATATTCTAGAGAATTACAAAAAAAAATTTTGATCGCTATTAATTCTCTAACCCAATTCCTCATGACATTATACAAAATCAAAAATAACTTCAAAATTAAAAAAAAAACTAAAAATGTAAACCTACGGCACTCGGAGGCCCGTTTCACGTAGAAGCAAGGCGAGATCTTCGTCCTTGCAGTGGGGGTGAGAACTTCGGCCAGAGCGGCCTTGTCAGCGGCTGGACGTAGCATCTCGTTAGCGAGAGGGAGGAGGAGACGGGGGCAAGTGTTGCACAGGAGAGAGAGGAGCAGGCCTGTAAATAAAATGGAAGGCTAGTGATGGCTTATTTTAGGGCATTTTTTTGCGGCTTTCTGGCGGTTCCAACTGCCGAAAATAATTTACTTAACACCAACGATTAATGTCACCGGTAATGTGCCAGTAAGAAATAATATTGGAAGGTTAACTGGTTGTTATCGAACCGTCGCTATTTCTGATGGCTTTGAATTAAATGATCGCAGGTGTTTACCAGCAGTCAGATCATTAATTAAGCCGCCATTATTACCGGCAGTTACAAAACTGTCAGTCCAGACCTCTGGTAATTAATGAATTTCCTATAGTGTACATGATATTTTTACTTGCTTTCTCGTTCTCACTTGATGAGCTAGTTGAATTATTCATATCTTCTAACTACAATTTAATATTTTGTTTTATTGTTGACATCTCATTAATTTTAACAGACCTATAATTTGACATCTCATCCTCTTGATGTGAGTTACTATGATATAATGTTGATCAATTATCCTCTGTGTTCTTGTTTTTATTATAGCTAGCCAATTTTATTTATCTCTATAATCACTGGAATATTTGTTGAAATAAACTTAATAGATTGACTCGCTAACATAAATGTATAAAACTCTCCGTATATTCTACTATATTTTATGTCTATCAAATCATAGGCAGGATGAACCCTTGTGCCTCTATTCTATACTGGATCATATAATTGATTGTTAAATAAACATACATCTTCACCTGGGTACTCCAACTCAAGAACCTCATTAAGAATACTATTATAATCACACTCATCTTTTTCATGAGTATTTCTTCTAACACAATTCACAATTTTTAACTTTTTTTCCTTCACTCAATGACTTAGAATTAAATATGAACTCATTCACTATATATATTGGTTGGGTGTTTACTTTTCACATTGGACCCAATGCTAGTGCTATGTATCGAAGATAATTTTTAAAAATTATAAATTTTAGTATTAAATAAGATGTAATTCAATAAAAATTTTAAAATTTAAGGGCTTACATAAGTTCTAAACCAAGTTGAAAATTCATTTATAGTTGCTTAACTTTTGTATTATATGTTAGAGGTAAATTAAGTATAAAATATCTTGTGATAAATAATTCAAATAAGACCTCAATATTTCAAATAAGCATTACTCCTTCTATACATTATGAAAAAACTTACTCTAAGATTGATAGGACTTCTTCACAGTTCAGTAGCACATATAAATTCATTATTTTAATTTTTAAATCATTGATGAATCTTTTAAGATATTTGCAACTAGGCTTTTTATGACTTCTAAAGACTAATAGTGCAGATTGTTATTGTTCTTCTACATCAAAGTTTATGTTACAACCAATTTTTATTCTTGTACTCCTTATATGGGGCTCAAAGTAGTATGAATAGAAGTGAGTTATTTTTTGAGATAAATATGCTTCATATATCGATACTTTTGGTCGTATTTTATTCTTAATATATTTTTTCAACTTGTTTAAATGTCTATTAAATGATATAATTATCAGTTACCATTAAAAATATTTAAGACAACATATTAAAAATATGTTTCACCTCTCAAAAGGATACAATCAACGATATTGTACAAGTTCATCAACTCTAGCTTCATAAGGTAGATGGATTGAAAGATGATCCATAAAATTAAAAAATCTTGAAAGAATTTTTTTTCTAACTTGCATAGGATAATCGATATATTATCCTCATTCCTCTGTATAATATTTTTACTTAGTTTAGATGAACACAGGTCTTTGAAAAAATGCTAAGCTTTGTCAACGGATTTGATATATAATCTGGTAACATACATACTATGATCAGAAGGAGAACCACTGTAATTATATGACAATCATGAATTTTTAGTTCAAATAATATCATAAATTTAAGGTCTATACATCAGTTTAAGTTTGATACATATCCATCATGTTGAGTCTAGTGAATAGGTTGTTAGACCTAAGTTAATGTCTCAAGGCTACCAAGAGGGGGGGTGAATTGGTATTTTTAAAACTTAACCCTCTTTTAAATTTTAGTTGAACCGAAATTAAACTTTTAATGAAATTTTAATAGAAAAGTTTTTCAACCACAAATTTTTTAAAACAAAAGAAAAATGCGGAAAATAAAAAGCAGTAAAGTAAACGACACAAGATTTATAGTGGTTCAGTCTAAACCAGACCTACATCCACTCCCCAGAGGCACCCTCTGAGTATTGCATTAATACCAATAGTGTATCTCCTTTTGTACCCACAGCAAGGCAGAGAAGCCTTTACAAATACTCTTTTCACCACTACCCGGTGCGGTAGAGAACCGTCGTCCTTTTACACAATCCCCAATGTTGGCAGAGAACCATCCATCCTTTCACACTCTCCTAGTGTGGGCAGAGAACCATTCATCCTTTCACACTCTCCTAGTGTGGGCAGAGAACCCTACGGCTATTCACACTCTCCTACTGTCGGCAGAGAATCGGATCTCCTTGACAGATCTTCTCACTAGAAATCTAGAAGGAAGAAAGAAAAAGAGTGATTTAATCTCAAATCACAAGTTGGAAATCTTACCTTTGAATCACCAAGCGAAGCCTTTACGCTCCAGTGGTAGAAATCCTTCTTTGAATGCTCTCTCTCACTCTCTCCTTTACTCTTCTTCCAATAGGCACGAAGTTCAATGAGCAAAAAGATTGGGTGGCAGTCAAATTTGAACTATTTATACAAAAGAAAAGAAAAACTGCCCAAAAACTGCAAGTTTTCAATTCTGTACGCAGTGGATCATCCCGTACGATCGTGGATCGTCTTGGACGATTTTACTTAAATTGTCAGAAATTTTTTTCGTACGGGACAATGTGTTTAAAATGTCAATCTGCGTGATTTCAAACCGTCATAAAAAGATTCACTGTTTACTTGCAACTTCGATTAGCTCAAGATTGGGTAGATTAGGATCAAAGATTGCATTTTAAATCTTTTTATGCTTTTTACCTTTCTTGAGTCAATCATATATTCTGATGGATCCTAAATCTAATTAACCTTGTACACACACACTCAAGGGGATACGTTAGTGAGTTAATAAAAAGTTTATTTTTTTTTTGTTATTCATACAATATAATTTATATCATACTAAATGATTAGTTAACCAGAAAATTGTAATCAGGATACCTATTTTAATTGAGATTGATTAACCTAATTGTACAGGATGATCCTTATCATAAAGGATGATTAGTTCTAATCATGAATTTTTGTCGCCAATCATAATTTAAGATATTTAAATTTTTTTAATCATACGATATGATATTCATCATATGGTATGATATATAATAATCATGCCTAAATTGATCCTATGATTTTTGGAGTAAATATGGATAAATTATTTAATCGATTCATACAGGATTATTTGACCAATCGTATTGTTCATCCCGATTCTTTCATGGGATGATAATTAATTATCGCCTATCATACTAAACAATAATTCATGTTATTTATAATAATCATACATGATAATTTAACCAATTATATTGTACACCCTAATTCTTGCATGAGATGATAATTAATTACCACCCATTATACTGGATGATTATCCGTGTTGTTTATACTAATCATACTGAACGATGCTCTAAATTATCCCAGATAATCAGTTCACCTCCTTGATCTGATCATACAGGGTTTGTCTTCTTATATAATACTAATATGAGTACTTTGTACTAATCCTACATAATGATATTGGATTGTACTGGATGATCAGTATATGTAGATTAAAATTTAGGGCTTTTTGAGAGGCTCTCTACTTAAGATTTCACATAATCTTATTTTTGGACTTTTATTACTAAGTTTCTTAAGAGGGAGCATAGAGAGGGAGTTAATAAGTTCTTTGGGAGAGAATAAAGGGAGAGTTATTTATAAGAGTGAGTTGTGAGGGATTCACAAGGTTATCAAGCATCTTCCTTATCTTCTTCAAGATTTTGCCTTAATCCTTTGGTGGCTCTAGGAAGACTTACCATATCACTAGTTCCAGGTTTTCTTCCTCCTTTAGGAGAGAGAAAAAGGATTTATTGGTTCTCTGTCATCTCTAAAAAAAAAAGAAAAAGGATTCCAGGTTCTCTGTCATCACTAGAAGGGTGAAAAAGAGTAAGGTCCTCTCCCGCATCGGGTTGGTGGAAAAGATTTAGTAAGGGCTTCTCCACTTTTTTATGAGGGCAAAAGGATAGCACTACTTTTAGTGCAATACCTAGAACGGAGGGCTATAGGGAGTGGACATGGGTCAGGTTGGATCGAACTACTATAAAATTGGTATGTTTGTTCTTATTATTTTTTGCATTTTTATTTTTCTATAATTTACTATGTAATTGACAAACTCTGATTTTCTATTATTGTGAAATTAATCTACTTTTGCATTAGGGGATTAAATTATCTATTTTTAGATATTAAAAAAGTTATAAAAAGATTTTTTTTGTTAAAAAAATTTTAAATTACCAATTCACCCCCCTCTTGGATAGCCTCGGGCTTATTCTTTGAGGTCCCACAACCTCCTTAAACTTTCATCCTTATATAATATTTTGCATCTTTGTTTTTAAATTTAAATTATATTTGAAGAGATTCTACAAATTAAAAAATAACTGAAGTGAAAGATCAAGTCCTATTTCTAATGTTTTAGTTTCTAATATTGATGCAAAACCTTTAATTAATTTCAATGTTAAGGAAGGAAATGTGATTCCTACTGATTATTTACCTAATTATGATAATAGAAATAAAGCAGATTTAAATGGTAATGTTATTGACCTAATGGGTAAGGATAAGCAACCTGGTATCACCCAGGATGTGGCTAATTTAACTATGATTATTTCAATCCCAATTTCCCCTCTCTCTGATTATGGTGTTATAGCTGGTGAAGGTAATGTTCATTCTAATTCTATTAATTATAGGTCGATAGATTGGTTTCCTCTAATCAATTTGACTCTAAATGGGAGGAAGGTTAAATTCAAACTAATGATGATAATTATAATGATTCCAATCTTTAGAAGGAGGATGTTTTAACATTAGCCAATGTTTTAATGGATGATAGTTTTGTATTTCTTGAGAAGAATGAAAAGAAGAATAAGAATAAAAACTATTTGTTAAATAGCTTTGATATTAGAATTACAAGATCTAATACTTCTTCAGCACATTTTAATTATGATTACTACTATTGTTTGGAATATCATAGGTGTGGGGAAATTTGACAACCACTTGCATATTCAGAATATATGTAGGATTCATTATATTTCTATTTTGGTTCTTTTAGAACCTTTGGTTGATACCTCTAAGATTAATATTTCTCAAAATCAACTGTGGTTTTGTTCTTCTTATGCTAATGTTAATGGTAATATTTGAATTTTATGGAAAAATCACATCAATATTAATATTATTGGTGATTTCAATCAGGTTGTGCACTGTAGTTTATCTCTTTTTAATGTTATTGTCATGGGATCTTTTATTTTCACTAGTTATTTCAAAAGTGGTAGAAAGGAGCTTTGACAAAATTTCTTTGATTTTAATAATCTTAATGTTTTCCTTTGGTTAGATGGAGGGGATTTTAGTATTATTTTCAATGCAGCCAAAAAAATGGGAGGTGCCCCTCCTAATATTATTTTTTTATGGATGATTTTAATAGAATGATCCTCTATTGTAGTTTTACTGGTTCTACCTTCATCTGGTCTAATAATATTATTTGGGAATGGCTTGACAGAATTTTGTTTTATAATGATTGGCTCTCTTCCTTTCTTTTCCCATTGCTTCTTCGGAGCATTTAAGTAGAATGATTTCTGATCATGCCCCATTACTTGCTAAGATTCATTACTTAAATTCTATTGATTTTTATCCCTTTTGTTTTCAAAACATATGGCTCCTTGCTCTGAATTTTATGAATGTTCTTAAGGGTAACTGGGATGCTCCCATTTCATCTTATAATGGGGTTAATGCTATGATTACTTTATCCATTAAACTTAAAAGATTGAAAATAGTTTTGAAATGGTGGAATAAAAATATTTTCAGTTGTGTGCTTGAAAACATCTCTAAAGTTGAGAAAAATATTTTCAGTCTTGAAATTTGTATTCCATAACTCTTCTGGTGTTTCTTGGAATTAGATTTGCAATGCTAAACAACATCTTATTAATTTATAGAACTCTGAGGAATCTGTCTGGAAACAGAAAATTGCTTCAAAGTTTAATTGAAGGGGAAATGAACACCAAATTTTTTTTTGCACTAGTTAATAAAAATAAGAATAGAAAATTCATCTGTAAGATCAAATTAAAATTTGGTGATTGGTATGACGATAATCACGAAGCCATTCAGGAATCTACTGTTTATTATTTCAAGGAGTTACTTGAGGTGATTCTTTAGTTAATGATATATCCTTTCCTCAAATCATCCCTAATCTTATCTCTTTTTTTGATAATGGTTTTTTATGTAATGTTCCGAAGAAGCTTGAGTTTTTTAATACTCTTTTGGATACGAATTCTGATTTTGTGACTAGCCCTGATGTCTTCTCCACTTTACTTTTCAAAAATGTTGGCACATTATAAAAAATTGATTAGTGTGAAGCTATTAAATCTTTTTTCAATAATTAAGATCTTTTCTTTTTTTCTAGCACTTCAATTATTTTGATTCCTAAGAATAGCAATCCTCAATATTGGAATGATTTCAGACCCATTAGTCTTTATTCTACTTTTCATAAGCTTATTTCTAAACTTTTTGCTTATAAATTGTCTTCAATTATTCCTATTATTATTTCTCATAATCATATTGATTTTATGAAAGGTAGAAGTATTGTTGATAATGTTCTCTTAGTCCAAGAGCTCTTTCGTGATATCCACAAAAAGTTATCTAGTCATAATGTTATATTAAGATTGGATATCACTAAAGCTTATGATAACATCAATTTGAAGTTCAACTTTAACATGATTATCTTGTTAGGTTTTGACAGGAAAGTTATTACTCTTTTAAAAAGTAGTATTTAGATTGTTGGTTTCCATCATTATAAATGACTCTTTAATAACTTTTCTAAAGCATGTAAAGGCATTAGACAAGGAGATCTTTTATCCCATGCTTTATATATTATTGCTACTGAACATTTATCCAAAGGCTTTTCACATTATTTTAATTGTTTTAAAAGTCTTTTATACATAATTTCTAGTGGTCTTAATATTTTTCAACTTTCTTTTGCTGATGACATCATTTTGTTTTGTAATGGGTCTTTAAGAAGTATCAAAAAGATTAAAAAAATTTTATGTTTATTTGAAAAAGATAGTGGGTTAAATTTTAACATGTCTAAATATACTTTCATTGTAGGCAAAGGCATGTCTATGGTAAAAAATCATTTGGATCACTGGATTAGTTAAAAGCTGTCTCTTTCTATTTATTATTTGGGAACCCCTATTCATAAAGGCCACACAACTTTGCTTTTTGATAAGATGTTTACTTCCATCTCTAATAAATTGACTTTCTGCATGGGAATTCAAAGTTCTTTTCATGGGTTCTAAACTTTTTTTATTATTAAAATCTACATAGGAGCCTACACAATATTAATTAAAAAATAGATATATGTCTTTAAATGATCAAATGCGCTCTACAGCCAAAAAAGTGCATTCAATTCAAAATAATATCTAATAAGCCAATGATCATATCAATTATAATAAGCAGAAAGATAAAACAATCATGAAGGCAAGAAGTTAACCCTCAAAAAAGCCCAAGCTAGATATTCAATGAAGTCCACAATGCACAATAGGAAGTCTCTAATAATCTAGTCAAGCTTATAGGAATCAACAGCCAACCAACCTAAGGAGACAAAACTACAACAAAAAAAAAGCGAGACAATAAAAAAATAATAATACAAGGATACCTGAATGGGGATCATGATGAAACATCACCCAAAAGTCCCAAAAAGAACATCTCCAATCAGCAAAATACCTACAAACAACTAGAAAGTTAACAAGAATAAATAATAGGAAAGAAAAACCATGAGACAACCCCACCCATCTAAGATGAGAAACCAACAGGCCCACCAGGATAACAAAAGAACTTAAACATAACAAAGCCAATAAGAAACCCAAACACCCCCCCACCCCACCCCCCCCCCAACTAGCATGAGAAACATCAACAAGAAACCCAATTAAAAAACATGACAAGCCACCAACAGAGCAACAACAACAAAAAACCAACACTAAACACCACCAAAGAGGCCCAAAAAGACAACAATAGCCAAACAAACCACCATGGAAGGCGCCCTGAAGGAAAACAGGGCAGAAACAAAAGAAACCTAACACCAAATCAACCAAGGTGATTAAAAGGAAAAAATAGAGACCAACCAAGAGAACTAAGCACTAGACTTAGATCAAGTAGTTTTACCAATATAATAATTAAAGTTCTACACTAAATTTTTATTCTTCTTTTTATTATTTTTCTTCTCTAAAACTATTAGAGAAGCTAGACTTATTCTTATTAAAAGTGTGCTTTATTCTTTTCTTGTTTATTTAATTCAAATTATGAACCATACTATATAAAATTATTAATAGATTATTTTTGGGTTTGTCTTCAAATTCTAAGTAATTTTTTTGGTCTAATTTAGCCTCTTACATTGATCCTTTGAATGAAGCTGGTCTTGGTTATAAATATCTATTTCTGATATGGTCAAAAGTTTCTCTTATATACTATGATGGAAGTTAAGAAATTTGAAATAATGAATCCATGTGGGCCAAGTTTATGAATTTGAAATATTATAATAAAAAGCATCCTTTTTAAGTATTTTAAAAATGGACAATCTGTGATTTGGAGTGGTGTTTATAATTAAATGGTTGGATGAAGCTACCCTCTAATGAGGATTACGTAACGGTTTTTCCTATTTTTGGCAAGATTATTGGATTGGATAAGGGTTTGTTAATTATCTTTTCAATACACATTTTACCTCCTCATTGAAGGTTTCTGCCTTTATTACTAATGGCCACTAGAGTGTAATCATGAATTTGAACCATCTTTCTTATAATATTGTTGAGTCTATTGTTGATATTCCTTTTGATCCTTCTCTTAATGATATTTTTATTTTTAAACTCTCTTGGAATGGTGGATTCAATCTCAAAAAAACATGAAATAATTTTAGAAGTAAAAAAGATATAAGCACATAAGCTTTGATAAATTTTGGAACCAATCTACTCCTCTATTTGTTTCTATTCTGACTTGGAACATTTTAAAAGGGTTCATTCCTGTTAATACCAGATTGCAAAAGAAAGGCATTCAATTGGTGTCCAAATGTCAATGTTGTTTTCAAATTGAGACTTTACACCATATTTTTTTGGATAGTCCTTTGGCCATCAATGTTTGGTCTGATTTGGAAAATGGTTTAAGCATTTGTGTGCTTTAGAATCATGACAACATCTTCTCTTTTCTGGCTAGATGGTTTTTCAACAAAGCTAAAGGGAATCTCTATATTGTCATTCCTTTGATCATTTTCTGGCTTATTTGGAAGGAAAGAAATAATAGTAAGCATGAGAGCATCAAAATGAGTCATGAGAGAATTATTATTTCTCTTAAAGATAAATTTACCACCTCCTTATGGCTAAGGTGTTGAAGCTTCATCATTTTGGTAGCAATAGCATATTACTCTATTACATTAATATCAATGGCCAATATTCTCCTTCAACTAGGTGTTCTACTATTCTCAAATGGATTATGCCTTTTCCTCATGAATGTGCTATGGTGCTCTTATCATGGATCACCTTAATCATTTTATCGTTAATTTTGCTTCAAATATTTCCAAGGGCAATGTTATCTTTGATGAAATATATGCTTTATATAATGGGTTACTCCTTTTTATTAAGAATAACATTACTAACATTTGGATTAAGACCGATTCCAATTTATTATTGTCTTTAGTGAATGCCCACAAATGCTATAATGCTAATTTATTTTGTCTTTTTAGCAAATTTATGGTATTAATGAATAAGATGTAGTTTGGAATTTTGTATATTTGTCCTAAAGGCAATTGTTGTGTTGATTGGCATGAGAAGTTAGGGTTTAAGAGTGCTAATTGCTCTACTTTGACAATAACTCTACTCCTGATTTGGTTAGAGGTATGATCATAATGGATAGGATGGGACTTCCTTATATTAGGTTTTGTTAATCTGTTCTTGTTTTGGAATTCTTTATTTCCTTGGTTGCCTTGATGTTTCTCCAGGTGGTGGAGGTTGTTCTCTTCATTCATTATTGTCCTGTTGGAATTGGGTGTTTTTGTTGATTGTCTTTCTTCTTGTTAGTGGGCTTGATTTGTTATTCTTGATGCTTGTCTCTTTATGATGGGGGTTTTTAGAGGTATAGATTGTTTTAATTTTCTATGTTATTCACGCTAATGGGTTGGTTGTTGGGTTGGGTTTTGTCTTATGACTAGCTTGCTGGCTAGGTTGCATTTGGTTTTTGAGGGCTCAATTATTTCTCCTTAATTATGTATTTGGCTTTGTTATCTTATGGAGTCTCTAAGATTACTATGTTTTTCTCTCAAATTTGGGTTATTTGTTTTATCTGGGCTGGTCAGTATGTAGGTGTTGTCTTTGCTATTGGTTTTTTGCTCATCAATTATTTCTACTCTATCTTTTTTTTTTGTTTTTGTAAGTCTTAGGTTGTTATCAGTTGAATTTAATTGAATGCAGTCATCTGCTATTCTTTGCTTTGGGAGATTGTGATTCCTTTTTTCGTTATGTTCATCTTGTTGGATGCAGGTGTTCTTTGCTTATGTCCCGACAGTCTCTTTTGGTTTTCTTGTTGATGGATGTAAAACTGTTGATGGTTTATGTTGTGTTGTTGTCTATTTTGGTTGTTGCATCTATATTGTCTCTTTCTCTATTTTTTGTGTGATGACTGCTTGCCTCCTGTAAAATTTTCCTATGTTTTTGCTCTTTGTAATTAGTTGAGATCTTTTGCTCCTAAGGTTTTATTTTCATTTTAATGGTAGATCTTCTGAGCAGTAGCGAGCTTTAGATATCTTTTAAGGACTTATAAGTTTTACTTATATTAACACGTAGGCCTGGCGGTGAATTTTATCCCAAAAAAAAAAAACTAAAGCAAATGAAGATTTTTCATTTGCTCCCAATAATGATTGAAGATGTGGAAAAAAAACTAAAGCAAATGAGGAGAATTCTTTTAGAAAGGCCAATAATGATCCCAAGGCCAGATAAAAAAGGTTGAAGATTTTTCAAAACCAAGAATTTGTGCCCCCATTGAAAAAAAAAATCTACCTCCAACATTGCGTCCGTAAACCGTTGATGCAAGGTCTTTGAAATTGCCTACATGAATACAAAAGATAATTAGCATTAAAATACATATTTGAAATAAACATATTCTTACATGTATATGTGATCATCATAGACATATCAAAATACATGCATAAACTTCACTTGCACTATCTATAAAAATACAGTTTCATTGACATTATTAGTTACAAATTATCTTCTTAACAAAAGAACATAATCCTATATATGCTAATTGCAATCTGTTAAATGTACATAACTTTATCAATGTACTCTCAACATAAGAAACTTCTCATATGTAGAACTGAATAGAGTGCGATTACGCAGATTAGTGATGTTGCTGATTCAATAAATCCCTGTCATAATTCTTCAAAAGTGCTTCCACTGATGACTCAATCTGCATGAACTGATAAAAAGCTTGTTTTGGCGCAACCATTTTTAAGACCTTATATATGCTTGAATACTATAACAATAATGTAAATTCTGAACTTCACCACTCTCAAGCCAACATTACTTTCAATATAACTTCTCATGTAAAGTCTTTATTAAGTTTTAGTTTTAAACCCCTTTCTTACTACTTCTTAAATTAGCATTTTAGTACCAAAAAAAATTATACTAAAAAATATGTTTTAAGAAACAATAAGAAACCCATCCCACATGAAATCTAAGAGTATAAGACAAAGATTATATACATAAAACTCTTCTTCATCTCACATGTCAAACATTTCATGCACTGGTTTATATTTTATCACTGTCCTGCTCAATCAGTAAGAACTATTTGTCATCATGATCACATTTGCTCGTGAAATTATTAGATCTGATCATCAGACGCTATCTGGAGGCCAATCAGGATACGTCACGTCACTAATTTACTGTGTACTGTTGTGTATTGAATGACATGGTACGTCTTGATTGACCTTCAAATCAAAGTAATTTCTTCTGCTAAACTTTTCAATAAGAACTGTAGAGAGATTGAATGCAGAAAGCCTGAAACACATAAGCAAGCTTTGAGGCCAAATCCATCCCTTCGAAACTCCTACCAACTCTTCAACTTGTAGCATTTCAGCAGCACGCTGCAGGAACAGTACTGATCGCTACTACTATTCAAATCTCGCAGCAGCAAACATACCAGCAAAGTAATAATAGAAAGAAATAAATAAAAATAAAAAAGTATCATATAATAGGAGGAGGATTATAGGAAATGATGGCTAACAGCAGAACCTCAAAGTTGGAAGAAACAAATAAACGCCGAGTAATGCTCTCCAAATTTCAATGTGTCGTGGGACCCGCATCCCGCTCATCCAGTCAGCTCTCCAATCTCGCACGCGCGATCAGGACGGTCGCCATCGTAGGGCCCACCATCCCTCCACCCATGCAAAGCGTGGAACTCGATGGGTCCCATCCATTGTCGGGAATAATCCCGCGAAACGTACCCCACGCCCTGAATCAAAACTCCGCCGCTCGAATCCTTTATCCCTCCTAATCTCACCGAAAATTACACCCGCAGCGCCACCCGCCACCGAGCCTCATGATTGTTCTTACGTACAATCCCTTCAGCTCGAAGACCTTTTCAGGGGCATAAGTGCAAAAAAAAAAAAGAAATTTGTGATTATTTTACCGTCTGTCATTGGAACGAGCAATCATGCTTCCCTCATAAAATATTTAAAATAAAAAAAAACGTTCTAAGTTTCTGAAACGAGCCTCGCTCACAAACTACGATGCATCGACCCCTCCATTATTCTTCTATTCCTAGCCTGGAATGATTCCTTAATTTACAGTTTATTTGTTTTTTTTACGTTTTCAACCTTCTTCCCGAGGTGATCATGGCGTCTCCATTGACGAGCTGCCTCTGTATTTGCTCGAATTAATTACGTAATTAGTTGTAATGGTGATGAAGCTCGCTTTTGATGTGAAACTTTACTATTTTTTAATGCTTATAATATAGTAAGCAGTTTGGTGTGGTGGGATTTAATTAAGTAAAGGTGTTATGGAGTTGAAATGAAGGAAGACATAATGAGGCCTTGAAAAGAGGTTTCACCTTTTCTTCTATTAAGTGTCAACTGATGCAGGACATTAAAAAAATGGTCAAATAATGGTGAGGTTTGGCCATGATGGGGAATATTTAGATGAACGTGACATGCAGAGGAGCATTCATGCATTCTACCTTCTGCTTTTGTAAAGCCTATTAGTTTATGTGATGATTAGACATAAAAAATAAGGGTTTGAAATAGGAGTTTGAAGTTGAGAAAGTGGTGATAGGGTGGTTTCTTTTTAAATCAAGAGCTTTATGTTCAAGAATGTCCTAATCACTAGCATAAATTATTCAAGGTGCACTTTAGTCTGTTCGCATGGAAAAATTATTATGTGCGGACACAAAATTATATTCGGAGACACTACAGGAAAATCACGAATTACCGGCGGCCTTTTCCGACGGAAACTGAACCTTTTCCGGCGGTTAATTTACCGCCGGTAAAAACGGCGTCGGAAATGCGTTGGAAAGCCGCCGGTAATCAGTGATTTTCCTGTAGTGAGATCAACCAGAACGCACCACGTCATTTTTTTGCTAGGCAATGTTGCTCTGTACAACTCGTTATCGAGTGATGTGGCGCATTGTGGTAGGTCTCCGATCATGACCGTCCATGTCCACACAGAATAATTTCTTGTCGACATGAGATTTGACTCTCGATGATCAATGGGCGTTAAGAGGGTTAGTATTGACGGGTGTAAACTTATGCTCTAATGATGTTATTTTCTATGATCTTGGCTTTGTTCACTTTGTTTGGCTGATATTTTTTTAATTTATTTATTTAATGAGGTGTTCTTCTTAGAGATCACCGAGATGAAAATGAGGGACCTCAATTGAGTTTTCTATCATCACTGACTCCTTTGCTGCTGGGAGGTTTTGTGGGGGTGTGTGTGTGTGGAGCTACTTAATCTAATTTTCGTTTGAGTGGCTTCTTCTGGCACGTTGTGTAGCTTAGGCATTTTAAAACACTTTAGCTTAAAGCTCTCATCTTTCCTGCAAAAAAAAACAATAAAAAATCTATAATATTTAAATTAATTAATTAGTATTTATTTTATTTTATTTTTCCATAATCTCTGATTAAAGCTGGACACTTTTTTTTTATTTTTATTTTTTAAGTTGAAACCCACAAGGGGGCCTACGCGTTGATATAACAAAACGGTTACAAAGTCCTTAGGAGGTTCCTCCAGCTCCCTATTAAAGCTGGACACTTGTCCATAAGTCTCTTACATAAAAAAAATTGTAAACTTATGATTGATTTTGTAACGAGTAATTACGGTTGATCATAAGGCTATTTGCAAACACTTGATGAGCAATAATATATTGTGGTTTGTTAATATGTTTTTACCACATTTGCAATGATCTTGTCGTCCAAAAATGGCTTGTAATTGAGGTTATATCCCTATTTTTATTTAGCAATAACTCTTGAAAATGGCTATAACACATTAAAGATGAGAGAGTTTTTATGGTCAATTCCTTAAAATCTTAATTTTAGCTCCACCAACAGACCATCTTGCACCTTCTACTACCAAACTTCTCCTAATATCTCATAAGCCTCCTTAACCTCAGATCAACAGGCATCTCTCTCTCAACACACAATATCTCTATATTCTTTCTTTAAATCTGAAAAATGCTTCTTGGTCTTTCTTTCTAAGAAATATCTTTTTTTTCTTTTTCTTTTTTTTCTTTTTTTGGTTAAAACCCATAGAGGGGCTTACACGTTGATTTAAAAAAAAAACGGTTACAAGGTCCTTAAAAGGAACCTCCAGCTCACTAATGCTCAAAAGAGTTACAATAGAAAATAAAATAAACCTAAGAGCCGGTGGTTTCTTATACTAAACATTACAAAAAGACCTAAGCACATTATAGGGCTGCAAACAGACAGCACCCAAAAAAGGAAGAGCAGATAAAAAACATGAAGCACAATCTTCCTGCAAAAAGGATAAGCAAACCTGAAAAAATTGTGAAATAGATAAGTCGAGAAATCCTTATAAAATTTGTCAGGCCAAAAAATAGTCGTGTACCCCTGCAAAGAAGACACACTCCAAGACAGAGAGTTAAAAACACAGTTTAAATATAAGTAGTAAATAGTCACCCAATAATAAGAGTAAAAAGAAGAGAAGTTCCTGTTAAAATTGAGGGAAACTAATTTACCACAGAAATCAGTAGAATGAAAAAGCATCAGAGCATAATAGATACTCATATTAGAATAGGTATTGGCCCAAGTTTTAATATTCATATGCTAGAGAGTAGCAGTAACCTTTAAAGAGAAAATCGTGGGAGGAGAAAAACTCAAAGAAAAGACATCTCTGAGAGTAGAGGTAGGCATAAGAACACACCTCCAAATGTGTCCAAAACAACAAATATTAAGGAGGTAACAAAGAAATAGACACACCATTCTCACCAACCTACCAGGCTTCTCAAACCCATACAGCAGTCTTACCATAAACCAACAACCAGCAACCCACAAAAAACTAATGCAAAAAATAATGCCAATCCACATCCAAGGATAACAACAAACAGCTACAAAAAACCCAAAAAAAAAATCATCCATAAGAACAAAGGATCCAAACATCTCAAATTTCCAGAAATACCGAGCAGGAAGGAACGGACCTGCAAGGAAACTATCAGACACAGACCTACAAGGAAACCACAGAAAAACCAAAACAGGGGATTCAAGCATGACGAAGGTAAGGAAGCGCAGTTTTGACCAGGGTTATCAACCCTCTAAGGAAAGGAGGAAGATTATCGACACTCAATTCATGATACATATCACTATGACAACCATGTTTGGCTAACCAATCCGCACACGCATTACCTTCACGAAAAATGTGAGAAATAGAATAATTAAGATTAAACAGAGACATTCTAATTTTTCTGATAGTGTAAAAATCTTGAGGATTGTCAGCATTGCCATCCTTAATAATATGAATTAAAAGTTTAGCATACACCTCAATCTAAGAAATATACTAAAGCACAACTACATGGATTAGCTAAGATTCATCGATCCTAAAGTTAAATATCATGATTGCCATAACAATGATAATAGATGATGAGATTATAACCAAATTTTAAGTTTTTCTTAATCCTACTAACCCTAAGGACCTAAAAATAATAATAATAAAAATAAAAAATAGTAACCCTAAGGACCTAAGGTCCACTTGCCTAACATGGCCTAAATTAACCCACCTTGGCGAATTGAACTTTATTGAAATCCAATTAGACCACCTAAGTTCAACTCTTAAGTTGTAGTTGACCTTATTCAAATCCATTGGGGATGAACTAGCCTAGGCTAGGGTCAATCCCAACGTACCCCTAAACTAATTAGGCTAAATTGATTAAAGCTCTAGATGTAAATGTCCAAAGCTATTTAGTGTGAAATCTAACTTTTAGTCATATTTTTCCTATCCCAAGCTTGTGTGGACACTTCACAACCCTCTCCACCCAAATCTTCCATTATAAACCCTAAGAATCATCCCAAATGGCATTGATACTCATAATGGTGATTTTAAAGCTAGTTAAGTTTTTACACGTCTCAAAAACATCTCATGTCTTTTCATTTAATCCCCAAGAATTCAAGAGCCGGAGAGGACCTTCTCAAAGTATTCCCACTATAGGAAAGTCAGTCGTTTGCTTTAGATTTGCAGTGAAATATTGTTTGTCGAAAATGTTATTGGGATTTGAGACGATAAATTTTTCCTAAATTTTTAGATGGAATTTGTGGTGGATTTGCAGAAAAATTTCTGCCACAAAATTATGGCTGCAATTTTTGACGTAATTGACGCTACTCCACCGCAAATTTGTCACAAAATATCCAATTATAGTGTGTTTCATTTACTCATTCATTATGTTCTTCGACTTTGCTTCTTCGCCCTTTCTTCCTTCTCTTTGCTCTTCGACTCTGCCTCTGCCACCACCACTTGCTAAGCTTATATTTCTTCTCTATTCTCCGACTATTCATTGTTATTCGATTTATCCGTGAGAGCTCATTTTGAACGAGTTCATAATTTACTTCTTTGTCTGCTCACTATAGGAAAAACATGCGTTACTGGCTGCCCCAATCCGCTGTAAATCACAAAATTCTATCAAAAAAACTACTTTTTTGACAAATTTCTAGCATAATTTCACTCGACGATAAAACACGCATCAAAAACCTTTTTCCATTGGAACAGTTCCACCAGAAATATTTCTGGCGGGCTTACCTGCGAAATATAGCAGTATGATGCGTCATTTTTTAGTCATTAGTACCGATGTTTCATCATTCGAAATCATCGGCAAAAAATTTGTCAGACTATTACGTTAGACACAGATCGGCAAATCAGTTCGACAGATTATTCGCCAAAAATTTTGGGGGTAAATTTCCACAAAAATTTTGATACATTTCATCATATCACTATTTCCGACGGATTATTCGCAGGAAAATTGTTTCCAAAAAAATAGCAATCTATCTTATGTTTATGTTTCCTGCAACACAACAAACATGCATAAAATATTTAAATACCATATTCATTCAAATATTAAACACAAATAAATAGTTTAACATTCAACATATTGTTTAATAATATATTTAACATTCAACAAACAATTTATTAAAGATTTAAATGACTATACAATTGAAATGTCCAAAATATAAAATAGATATCTAGAAATAAGAAAAAAATATCAAATCAGAATCAGTCTTCTCCTTTGCTGATTCAAACTATTTTCCATTGAACTACTCTCTAAATTTTTGTAGCTCATCCAACAACTAAGTTTGATGCATCTGAATTTGCAAGTCAGCTTATGATTTTCTAACTTGCTTTAACTTGTCTGTAAGTGTAACTACCTATTGACATCACCAATTTATTTTTAGAGAATGCATCCATATTTTGCCTAAAAGGATAACCTAAAGGTAAGAATAGGCGGTGACACTCGAACCAAGTGTTATTCCCTTCATGCTTTAAACTGAATGACTTTGTAAATTCCATACAATATGGACAAACTATCTTCCCTAAAGTGTTCAATCTAAAAGCATATCGTACGCAGGAAAGTCATCAATTGTTCAAAATAATGCTGCCCTCATTATGAAGTTTTTTTTTACAGATATATCATATGTACTTACTCCTTTTCATAATAAATTTAAATTATCAATTAATGATTATAAAAATACAATGATCTTTGTTTTTGGATTATGTGACCTTGGAATAATCAGCGTCAGAAACATGTAAGGGGTAGTCAAACACAACTCTGAAGGAAGATTATAAGAGATGAGTAACATGAGCTACCATGAGTAAGGTGAAGCATACTAGCTAAATAGAGTAAAATCATCTACGCATAAATCTAATCATACACATTTATTAATTATGTGATGAAGGTGGGATGTATGCGATCAAAATGTTTTTAGGACTCTACTTCTGACAGATGTGTAATAATATATTCTTGAGATATATGTTCATTATTCCATCACATATATGTAGCAGATCTCATGAATACATAAAATTGTTGTAGTCTAGGCATTATGGGTAAGTAGAACATCAAACAAATTAGTATGTCCTCCATCTTTCTTTTCATCCCAAGCTTTGGTTTAAATCTTGGTGCATTATAATGACGGTATATAATCTCTGATAAATTATCTATATAGTATAACATGAATCCATTAACATAACTATCTATCTTTTTGTATGTCAAACCAAGTTTGAAAATCAACTTCTCAGTACAATATAAATCTATAAAAATTATATTATCTATCAGATTAGTTTTCTTAAGTAACCCAACAAATTAATTAAAATATTCATAATGGATATTATATTATACCTTAATGCTTAACAATTTTACAATAATAGATAACTATAAGTGAGTTGTGCACCCCTTCAATATTGGTTGTTGAACAATATGCAATAAATTATAAAAATTATGTGCCTCCTTATTTAGTATCTCTTCTGTATATTATTCAAATTATTCTCCAATTGCATCATAAACTAAGTCCTGAAGAGGTCGGATATTTTCTTCCTCAATTATGTTAGAACTTATGGACAAGCAACTTCGAAAATTGAAATGCGGCTCATATTCATCATGAAAAGTCCATTACTAATATTCTGGCATGAACCCTCTGTGATACAGATCAACAATTATATCATCTTGGCTTAGGTACACTTAATTTTTATATTTAAAATATAGGCATCAAAATTTTCCATCTTAGATTGAGTTAGGCATTTAACAAGCTGTCTAATGAAAAAAAATCACCCTATTAATAAACTCATCTATTAAAGTCTTTCATCTTTGTACCAATCGGTTATGCGTCCAACTTCTTTGATTTTTAATATTCATAATATAGCCTACATATAATATGAAGATATTAGAGATTGTAGATTTATCTTTGAAGGAAAATAGATTGAATTCAAATTGATTTGTAAATCCCATGAAGTTATTTTATAAATGTCCCTTATAAATAAAAAATGACTGCCTATCAACGTCTCTCCCATTTAGGAGAAATATAAGGAGTCTTAGCATGCCTGCCATGTCAAGAAAGATATGCACGATCGGTGTCGGGTGACACCGCATCCATCATCTTCAATCCTACCACGTCAAGAAAGGCGTGTATAGGTCTTCAAGAGAGGTACTTGTGTGAAAATGTAGTTTGCGTCGAAGATATTCAAGCGAATTTACTGACATAAGCCAAATCTAATACATCTACACCTTTCTTAACATAAGCTAAATCTAATAATAATACCTCTAGTTTCTTAACTAGTTCATCATAAGACCACCCTTTTATGTGAGCAAACCATCTAAGGAAACTCTCTCAGTCATGAGCATTCTTATTTCTGCAAATATTTAACTTAATGTTATGCTTCTCGTTTAATGACCAACATTTTACACCATAAAACATTGCAAATGTTCATCAAGAGAAAAAAGTAAATATTTTTGGATTATCCATCAGATAGACCTCTGTTTTGATTAAAAAAATATATTTAAGTATATATAGTTTTGAAAAATATTTAATTATCTCTGAGAAATATTTAATTTTGAATTTTAAAATTGAACACATCATCATGAACAATATATCGCCTCGAGAGATGATCATATCGTTCCCTAATGGGTTCGAATTTTAGAATTTTAAATTCATCCGAATTATCGTAGTCAAATTCAAGGGGAAATGACATATGATCTCGAAAGATCAAAATGACATTCAATCGATTGTTTAACTATAATAATTCGGATAAGAGATCGTTAATTTCATAATCAAAATCACAATAGAAATTGATATATCTCTCCGAGGAAAGAAGTTATCAATCACTATTGATCGTTTGAAAATGGAGGTAACGATCATTGAAATTTTGATTTTTCCCAAAGAAAATTAATTAGGAATATTGAAAAAGTTGATTTTTAAAAAAATCAGGTCTGGGTTTCTAAATTTCCTACGAGCGCAAGCCCTCGTAGTTAATTACATCATAGGAAATAAGAATTTCCTATGAATACTCTCGATTAAAATAGCGGTGTAAATTTTATTTAGATTTTCAAAGATCGATATCAAAGGAGAAAAAGTGTAGGAATTTTCAATAGGGATTGGTTCAAGTTTGAGCAGTTATTTTCAGAGTCAAAGGAAGAGGAGTAGGGAGTGTTTTTAAGATTCTAAATTACTTCAGAAAACACTCCAACTAATTCTAATTGTTAGGCTTGTATTTGATTGAAAGCGATGTTTAGTTTAAGTGATCAATTTTATTAGAAATTTGGGATTCAATTCCCGAAAATTGAGGTCTTATGGCCCGAGCCAGCCTCAGAACCTAAGTCTAAATTGGGCACTAAAAGTTAGCACCCCGAACCTAGCTAGTGCAATGCGAATCTGGTCTTACCCCGGCCTGGATTGAGGAGCCAGCTAAACCACCTAAACGATTTTAAAATATGAGTCCGATCTTTTTGAAGAGTGATAGGGACGTTAATTAGAAAAGTATAAAGAAACGTGGTCGACATCTAGAGCAAATCCTTAATTGACCCCTTAGACTTATGTTGGGTATTTGATGTCTAAGTAATGCAATTAAATATTAGACTCTTTTAAATTTGTTGCTAATGCGATGCATGCTAATTGACTCGATTGAATGCAAAATTTGTATGTAGCAGTTTAAAAATTTTGGCTTAGAAAATAGGTTTTTTCCTAGAGATTGCATAACATCCCCTTGACAGATCGGCACCCTCATAGGCCAGGTGGTCTGCCAGAACCCGCAGGCGGGGAGATGCCTAACAAGGTTGAGAAAGTATAATATGAATGCATGAAAAACCCTCGACGAGTCCGAGCTTACTTCTTAGGACCGTTTAGAGTTTCTATCTTATCTTAAAAAAATTTATTTAATTAAAGTAGAAGAATTTTTGACAGACCCCTAAGAGCCTAAATTCGAATTCCAGGTCAAATCAAATACGACATGCAAGTAAAAAGACTAGAAAAGTAGGAGTTCTAATGCGAAATCAATTAAATATATCAAATTGAATGTCCATATGGCAAGTGCCACTCATTATTACATCTCAAAAATTACAAGGAATTAAAGTGGCCGGGCACCACTGACTACAACCCGGGTTTCTAATCCTAAATCAAATGATTTTGAGACTTGGGATTCTTCTCGTTGTCCAATCTTTCATCTTCTCACGAACATCTCGATTCGTCGGTTCAGGATATCCAAATGGAAAGAAACTCCCCCTTGATCGGAGTGTTATCCTTCCTCTTTGGATATTTGCAAAGTATCCTAATTTGAATTCCAAATGAAAGAAGACTCTCCCCTTTAGGGATGTCTTCACCTCTTTGGAATTCAAATTAGATATTCGTATCCCAATCTCAAATCATTTTAAAGAATTACAACCTTAACTGAATTAAATTTACATCGAGAGAAATAAGAAAATCTAGACTCGATCCTGCAAGGTTATCCTAATAATCAACAGTTGTATATATTCCCAAGTAGTTATAATATGAAAAATTGAAATGCATTTTTTTTAGCCACACTTGGCCATGCTCTTTTTATTTAAAGGGGGTCATAAGCGCGGCAGGTACCTGTGCAAAGAGTATTTTTTTATTAACTGCCCCCTTTAATTTTTAGCTCCTTGTATGAACATGGCCACCTGCATAAGATTGCACAAGTATAATTCGCTCCTAACCTAGGGGTAAATCTAACGTACAATCAATCACAGAATGCAGGAAGTAAGTAAATAAACACATCAATTCTACTCTAGCAAACAGCATGCAGTAAAAACTCGAAAACTCGGCACACAACTGCGGAAAGTAAAACATCGGCCTATCCTAAAACTAGAGTCGGTGATCCTAGCAAACCATCTAAAGTGTGTAAGGTAGGTCGTGTGGTTTTGATGTATCCTAATTAGGATTATTAGTTAAAGTTATCTAAGGTTCGATTGGTTGGAAGGTTTAAGGGATTTAAGTTTGAATTCAAGTATTAATGGCTTGAGGTTAATTTTAAGACTTACTTAATTATTTGTTGGATATCACCTTTGTTTCACACCGAGGCCGTGAAGTTTGTTTCACCTTCCTTGGGGCTAAGTTAATAGCCTCGTAGGCCTGGGTTACCTAGTGGTATCCGGTATAATTAAATATTTTGGGTTGATTAAGGCTTAAGAATTAATAAAATTTATTAGAAATTTTTGGTTGCTGATTTTAAAAATTGATTAATTTAAGTTTGCCATTAATCGATTCGTGACGTTGTGCCACCAGGCTCGAGGAACCAGCCTCCTTAGGACACTTAGCCCCGTAGCCCGGAGTAGTCCAGCCGATAAACCAAATTAATGTAATTAAATTAAAAGTTTTAAAAGGTTAGAAAATTAATAATTAATCTATTTTTAAGGTTTAACACCCCGTGGAATCTATTCATGACGTTGTGCCACCAGCCCGGAGTAGTCCAGCCAATAAACTTCATCTTTAGGATGGTTGTTGTATTTTAAAAGATTTGTTGAATGTTTTAAACATTAAGTTAACATTTTCTGGAATTTTAGAATAATTTTGAATTTTATGAATTTCGAATATTTTAATCATTTAATTAAGGGGTTAAAAATTGACTTTTTGATTAAGTTCAAATTCTGAAATGTTTGTATTTTATTAAAATACTAGACCTTACTACGATCAGTTAGAAGGTAAGTACGTTGAAATCGGATTTTTCTGCATTTTATTACGAAGGTTTGAAGTTTTGAACTAGTTTTTAACTACGATTTGACCAATTTGTTGACTTTTTGAAATATTACAGATTTATGGAATTTAATATTTTTAATAAATATTAAAGTTTATTAGGAATTGAATGCAAGTGAGTTTGAGTGATTTGGATTTTTCTTGAATTAGTTATGGAAGTTTGAAGATATGACTACTTAATGAATTTTTGAAATTTCTTAATTAGAGGGCTTTTTTGTGATTTTACTCCAAATGAGGTCCCAACTCCTTGAAATCAACTCCAAAGGTCGGAAATGACCTAAGGAGAGATTCCCAAGTGTTTGGGAAGTTTTTGGAATTTTTAATAATTATTAATTAATTATACTAATTAAATATTGATTTTCACTTTAAATTAGATTAAGGTTTAAATTGCTGTCAATTCAATTGGATTTTAATTTTCATGAGTTAAGAGTTTAATTATGGTCAGTTAGAGGGGTTAAACATAATTTTTGGATTTAAAATGAATTTATTACATTTTCTGGAAGTTTTAAGGCTTAGTTAAGGCTTAAGCTTAAGAAAATTAATAAAGGGGGCTTAATGACTTCTAAAACCAATGAAGATTTTCCCTAAGGCTGAGAATGTCACTAAGTTTAAGTGTTCAAAGTTTTGAGCAAAAAGATGTATATCCTAATTATTAGAATTTTTCTAAGTTCTCTACACATAAATCCTTAATTGTTGTCCTTAATAATGTCACTAGGTTAATTAGGTTCAAATCAAGGTTCCAACTAACCCTTGACACATACATAAATGCGCATACTCATAAACATAATCAATTCCTAAATCTAGGAGAATCTAGGCTAGGTGGTGTGTGCACAACCTAAGCATGCAAATTAACTTAAAGCTTAATTAAGTAAGAGATTAATCAATAAATAATTAACAAAATAATTATTCATTGATTAATCAATATTCCCCAAACATTTCTATTCAATCATTCAATCCATGTTTAAAATCCCAAGGGATCTCTCAAACATTTAAGGATTTAAAATATATATAATTTTAAAGTAAATTTTAAAATATATAAATGCATATATATGTAAATATATATATTTTAAAATAAAATAATTGAAAATATTATTAAGAGAAATTTTGAGGGGTTGAGAGACCCACTGATTTTCAAAGTTATTATGAAAATAATTTTTAATTTTCAAAATATTTAATATAATATTAATTAAATATTAAGGATTTTAAAATAATTCAAATAAATCAAAATAAATTGAGTTTTAAACTTTGAAAATAGTTTTAAATTAAAATATTTAAAATTCTAAAAATATTGATATATTTTTCAAATTTTTATGAATTAATTTGAATTTAATATGAATTTTTAAAGTTCAATGCTAATTAAAGCATTTCAATTGATTTAAAATTAATTGAACCTTAAGAATTAATACTAAATAATATTAAATTAATTCTTAGTTATTCTCTGGAAATTCAAAATAGATTAAAATAATTTTCTCTTAAAATTTAGAAATATTTTGGTTTATTTTAATCAAATAATAATTAAATAACCTAATAGTTGATATTTAAAATTACTTAAAATATATAGAATATTTTGAAAAAATTTTATTTTTAAATTAAAGTCCATGAAAATCCGAACAGTTTGACATATTATATGGATTTTTTGGATTTGTGTTTTATTTTTAATATTTTTTTGAACTTTCTGGTAATTAAATGGTTTTAATTTTAATTAAAACCCTTTAATTAAACCGGCGGCCAATCATTAGGACAGGTGGCGGGCGCGGGATCAAACGCGTGGCGGCGGCACAGGGTCCACGCGTTTTCCACTTAACCACGTCAGCGCGTGGTCAAGGCCGTCTGATCGTCCGCGTGCCCGATCTGACAGTCCAGATCGAGTCCCGCGTTTTGATCTCGTGAAAAGAGATCGGACGGCGAGAAAACAAAACCGCGGTTTGGATCCAACGGTCGAGATCACGCCAGACGGGAGATCTAAGGGAATGGAGAGATCGCGTGGTTGAACGATCCGCGTGAATAGGAAATCAGAGCCGTTGATCAGATGATCAACGGCTCAAAAAATGCACGCCTGAACGAGCCTGACGGAACGCCCTAGCACTCGTTTTTTCGCTCATTCTCTCGATCCAGATGAAGAAATGCTTTGAAATTTTAAATCCAGATCAAAATAGTGAACAGAAATTTTGGGGGATATTTTATTTTACTTAAAACAAGCTTAATAAAAAGTTATTTAAACTAGTGTTCCTAAACCTAGGGTTTGAGTTTTTCACCTTGATTTTGGACGGATTTACCCGTTTAATGGATGCTTGAGCTTGTAGACTGTCCACGATTAAGTTCCTAGTTGAACCCACGCTCCGACGCTCCACGAATCGCTTGGAATGAGCCTTGGATCGATTGGAGCTTGAGTTCGCCGGAAGATCGTCGGCCACCGTTTTGACCGGCCGGATTTGAGTGGGGATATGTTGGGAAATGTCTGGGGAGCTCAATGGAACAGGAGGCTGGGTTTGAGAGAACTTGAGTGGAGAGAGAGACTTAGGGTTTGAATAATGCTTCATTTGAGCCTTTTGCCCTATTCAAACATCCCCAAGCCAAATGGATGGCTGTGATGCATCAGGGGGCTCTCCCTGATGAGGGACAAGTGTCCCAAACCGTCAGGTGGCAGGGAGAAAGGCTGGGAAAGGCCCTCCAACCATTGGGTAGCCTTTGGGAGGTGGGGGGACCATTGCCATTTAAGGCTAAACCAAGGGCTGGGTTTGATTAGGGAGCTTATTAGAGAGCTTTACCTCTCATTTAGAACTAACCTAGCTGCCTAGATCAGTTGGAGGGAGGCTCACATGTGAATTTGACCATGGGGCTTTTCCATAAACCACTTGTTGACCAAATTGACCAGTCAAAAGGTCAAGGGTGCTGAGGTGGCAGCTGAGTTGGCATGGGGAGGAGTTCAGGAATTGAAGTGGTGGGTCATTGGGAGTTCAAATGAGTTGAAGTGGCTTAGGCCAAGAGATTTGGCTACTTAAGGGTTTGTTGACCATGTGTTGACTGGTCAATTGACCATGTTGACTGTTGAGGTGGCAGCCAAATGACCTCAAGAGCTAGTTAGTTTGATTTAGAGCAAAGGTCAAATGAAGGGATTGAAATTTTAGTTTAATATGAGGTTTGGAATGGATTTGACCCAACCTTAGAGTTGACTTGGTCAACTCTAAATGGGTTTGATTAGCCAACATCCAAAAACATGATTAGGCTATGTTTGAAGTTAATTTTGGAGTTTTGAAATGGACTCAATGGGTTCAATGAGTTGAAATAACCCATTAAAGCCTTAAGGGAATTTTGAGTCAACCTAGGTTGACTGGGTCAACTAGGTTGACTCAAGGGGTGGGTCAAGGCTGTGCAGGTTTAAAATGATATTTGAAGTCTAGTAGAGGTGATTTCAGGGATTGAATTGGTTATTTGAGTCAAAAGGGCTTAATGGGCCCTTAAGCCACAATTGGTTGACCTGGTCAACCGACTGGGTTCAGGGTCTGGAAATGGGTTCGACAGGTTTCAAATGACGCTTCAAGACTAATGGAAGTGGTTCCATGGCCTAGAGGGGTCATTTGGGTCAAAACACCCATTTGGACCCTTAAAGGGTCACTTGGGTCAAACCTGTTGACTTGGTCAACCAGGTTGACCCAGGGCTTGGAAATGGGTCCAACAGGTTTCAAATGACGTTTCAAGACCAATGAAAGTGGTTCCATGGCCTGGAGAGGTCATTTGGGTCAAAACACCTGTTTGAACCCTTAAAGGGTCTCTTAGGTCAACTAGGTTGACTTGGTCAACCAGGTTGACCCAAAGCTTGGAAATGGGTCCAACAAGTTTGGTTTGATATTTGAAACTTGCTAGAGGTGGTTGCGTTCAATTCGGAGTTCATTTGGTTTGAAATCACCATTTGAGCCCCATAGGGGTATTTTGGTCATTTTGACCCCTGGTCAACTGGGGGTCAAAGTGGGTCAACCAAAATGCAGTTTACTGTTCAGTGAGTCATAATTAAGGGTCTGGAAGTAATTAGAGGCTTTGAAGAGAGCTCTAAGGTCAAAATTCACTGGATGGCAGATCTAGTGGCATAGGCCGTAAATATTTGAAGGTTTTACAGCCTATGGATTTTGATTAAGTTTCTGGGGTTAAAGACCTCAGAATGGGCTCAAATTTGGAGGGTTGCCTCCAGAGACATGTCCCATCAGTATGCAACTGACAGACTCTGAATCGAAAGTCATTTGATTGGTTTTTGAAGTGATTGAAAATTTGCTAAAAAAAGGCTTTTAGGACTTGGCCTTTTAGCATTGGATTTGGGTCTGGATTTTGGATTTGATCTGTATTTTGAGTTTGATAGATTAAGTTTGAATTATCCAAATCATTTATAGTCATTTAGGGAATTATAAATGATTAGATAGGTTTAAAGCTAGATCTAAGATCAAACTGGAGATTAAGATCTGAATGGGTTTAAAGTCTGGATTTGATTGAAGTTTGAATTGAACTAAGGTCTAGGCATCTCCTAGGGTCTAAGAAGATTATAGGGTTTGAATCTAGGAGAGTCTTAGGGTCTAGAATAGATCCTAATATCTGGATTGGTCTGGAAGAATCCTAGGGTCTAGAGTAGATCCTAGGGTCTGGAGTCTAGAAGGGTTTTAGGATCTAGAATGGATCCTAAGGTCTGGATCTAGGAGAATCCTAGGTTTTAGATTGGTCTGGAGTCTGGATAGGTCCTTAGTGACCTCATACAAAAATGAGGTCAACAACCTCCAGAAACTTACACCATAAAGCATTCTAGATTAACCCCCTTTCTAGCCATATCAACAAGAATAATATCATCAACAAAATGCATACACCATGGAACAATAGCTTGTAAATATCTACCGAGAATATCCATGACCAAATAAAAACTAAATGGGCTACTTATGATAGATTTCAAGCAACTAAGTGAGAAGTGTCGGCAAATAATGGAGGCGAATATCAATGATAGAGGTGGCATTCAATGATGGAGACAGCATTCGACGATGAGGGAGAACATTGGTGATGTAGTTGGAATTCGGCAACTGGCGGAATGAGAGCATTATGAGTGAAATGAGAAGTACGATCTTTGAAAGGGAAATAGGGCTCTTTCCGGCGGTATTTCTAACAAATGTTTTGCCTGAACTTTTTTCGGTGAAATTTCTGCCAGTAATATTATTTCAGTAAGTCGTCATTAGTTCTGTAAAAAATTCCGCCAGTCATTTCCGACATATTTTTTGTGGGAAGTAATTGATGGATTTACAAAAAAATGACTATTTTTCCAGCAATTTTTGGCTAGTAAATTTTTGACGGTCTATCCACCATAAAATCTAGTGCTAAGTTATCAATAGAATATCTAGCAGTTAAATCGCCGCTTCTACTGGTGGAAAATATTCCGCTGGAAAATAGATATTTTCGTATTATCCTTCGACGATATTTCTTCTTGTCGCATCAGAAGTCACACCTCCTCGTCGTTCTTCTAGGTCGCATCTAAAGTCACACATCTTTGTCGTTCTTCTGTCGCATCCAAAGTCACGCCTCCTCTCCATTCTTCCGTCGTATCCAAAGTCACACCTCCTTGTTGTTCATCTATCGCATCCGAAGTCACACCTCCTTGCCATTCTTCTGTTGCATCCGAAATGACACCTTCAACAGGAGCCTATCCATCTTATGCTTCTTTGTCCAAATCCCTTAAATCCACCTCTTTAGTGTTTATTTTTTGCTAATGATGTTTTTCTTGTTGATAAGACTAGAGAATGAGTTAAAGGTAAACTTGCATTATGAAGGTCAACGTTATAGTCTAAAGATTTTCGCTTAAGTAGATCTAAAATTGCATAAATGAAAAGTGGTTGGGCACAAATCTGTCGAGTAAAACTCGAGTCAGCTTCGGCTTGAGTTTGAATATATATATATATATATATATATATATATATAGTGTAAATTTAATAGTACGTAATAGATCTAATGAAGTCATTAAAAAGAATACATGGTTTAGATATCTTGGATCTATTATTCAGAGTGATGGTGAAATAGATGGGGATATTATTAGCGGAATTCAAGTTGGTAGGTTGAGGTGGAGGAATACATCAGGCTTGTTGTGTGATAGAAAAGTCTCTCTTAAACTTAAGAAAAAATTATATAAGATGGTTGTGAGACCTGCAATGCTTTATGGTGCAGAATGTTGGCAATGAAAAGTCCCCCACAAATAACGATACAACAAATCTCTATCATTAAATGTTGTGAAAATCTCCATCGTAACTTGCGACGAAAATGTCCATCACTATTACGATGTAAAGTGCAGCATATTTAGCAGTCGTAAGAGCTGAAGTCATGCCTTCTAATTTAAGCTAAGAGCTGAAGTCTAACATCCATGATAAAATAGAGAAGTTGAAAAGCTTCCAAAATGTCGATGGAGGAAGAACGATGATGGTTCCCAGGATAATGGGGTTACCGTGGGCTTCTCTCTCATGCCAGCGAATTCCTTTTACGCTTAATTTGAGTGGGTTTGGTTTACGTGTGAAATGAGCTGCAACAAGAATTTTCTAATACATTATGATTTCACTTTACTTTACACTTTCTCCAACCAAACATCAAAAAGTAAAAAAAGTAATGCATTTCTTTACACTTCATTTTTTTTCCTCCAACCAAATAATCTCTAAAGCCTATATACCTCCCATCAGAAACATATATTAGAATTTAGACCCTTATGACTCTTCATGCTAACATATCAAACAATAAATCCTGATAACTCTCAATGCTCAGCACAAATTAGATATTCAAAAATTTAGGCCCTAATGATTGCATGTGCATTTAGCACCATAACATAACTTCCTACGCACATTAGATCTCCTCAGAATCATACATTTCAAATAGATTAGCACATAATTCATTTTATTATGATAAAAAAAAGAGTAAATAAATAAATTTTAGAATTTCATAGAATATTCTAATGGCAGACAATAAATTCAACTACTGCACATAATTTTATTAGTTTAGAATATCACCATATTATCAGATATTATACATAACAATATTTTAAAGCTTTAATCATACTATAAGATTATTTTTTAGAGCTAGAATTATCTTTTAATCAAATAAAATATCATATTTTTTAAACTACCCAATAGAATTTTTTTGGAAAAATACGTAAATGACCTAAATCAATGTCTCTATAACAAACAAAAACTTACATGGTAAAAATTTAACAAGTGTAAAGTTATCCTCATTTTTACATTTTAAAAATATAAATTTAGTCCAAAAAATCTCAAAATTTTAATATTTTATAAATTTAACATAGGCAAAATATAACCTATATTGATTCGAGTAACTTTCATAACTAGGCTAATAATAGAAAATGGACTAGAGTCTCCCAAACCCTAGCTTTCTCTCTCTCTCTCTCTCTCTCTCTCTCTCTCTCTCTCTCTCTCTCTCTCTCTCTCTCTCTCTCTCTATATATATATATATATATATATATATATATATATATATATATATATATATATATATATATATATATATATATATATATATATATATAATTGACTACTTATTGGGGAAGAAATGAATTTGATATAAAATAAAAATGGTAAAAATGAATATTTTATAAAATTTTAGGTTTGATGACGTGGCACCTAATCCAGTGCACCGTAGTGCTTCCCAAAGAAAAGCATGGCGTCACAGTGTTGCCACCAGTGCTACATCACATAATTAATTTAGCTGAAAGATAGATAGCTCAAAGCCGCAGCTGCCCTTATATCGGTGCTGCAATACCCCAGAATTTCAGATTACCTAATCAGACACACAATCCCCTAGGACCCGCTCCATAACAGATTTAGATATTCATATGTATACAAAACATTCCTAGACACATACAAAAGGTTCAATAACAAAAATTTAGTGAGTTACCTCTTTACAAGCTAGATCAGAACAAGTAAAACAATGCACTGTTTTCGTAGGTGTTACATATATGTATATAGTCATCCTCAAGCAAAGCTATTAAAGCCTCATTAGAGATATTGTTAATGGAGCTTTCTAAATGGAGCTAAAATAAGCTATTGCTTACATTGTCTTTCTCTCCACTATGAGAATCTCACCGAACCTCGTTGAGATCAAATTCAAGCCCCAACCTTAGTAACAAACTCATCTCCTAGTCTAACATTGTGCTTGAACATAATGGTTGCACAAAGCACTTGGGCATATATTTTCACTTACGTCGTATTAAGCTCCTTTTGAACATTTTTTAAGTCCAAATTCATTTGATTTGGTGGTTGATTATGGAGAAATTAGTTATACACTCTTACTTTATTTATAAGTGGGCATTAATCACTATAAGAAAAATGTAAATTACCAGCAAAAAATTTTCACTAGAAATTACGAAGAATTTTCCTATAGATTTCCAGCGGATTTCTAGCCGGATATTTCCGACAAATTTTCTAGCAGATTTTCGACGAAATTTAAAAATTTATGAAAAATGATCATAATAAATATTATAATTTTTTTTAAAAAAAAGAGTAACAAATAAAAAAAGTTTCTTGTTAAATTAAAATAAATCAATAGCTTTAATAATTATTGTTAAGTTAAATTAACTAATTTAATAAATATAATTAGATAGTTTTAAGAAATAAATATTGTCAAATCAAATTAACTTATTTAATAATATATTGTCAAATTAAAGTAAATAAATTTAATTAACCAAATTAAATATTTTTAAATTAAATTAAATAAATAGTTTTAATAATTATTGTTAAGTTAAATAAACATATTTAATAATTTATTGTCAAATTAAATTAACTAAATTAAATATTATTAAAGTAAATTAAATAAATAATTTTAATAATTATTGTTAAGTTAATTTTATAACAATGATATTAGTAATTTAATTCTAACATTAATGCTATCATATAGTTTTCACTTCGCTTCTCCTCCTGAAAAATATTGTTAAATTAATACTTTTAAAATTAAATAATTAAAAATCCAATATTATAAATAGTTTTGAAAATTAAATTAGGTTACAATCCAATGCTAATTGCAATTAGTGGTGCAAACGAGTCAAGTCAAGCTCAAGTCAGGGTGTGTTCGAGCCGAGCCCGATAGCCAAAAGTCGAGCTCGAGCTCGACTCGGCAAGAGAACATGAGCTCGTCGAGCCGTAGTTCGAGCCTATTAACGAGCCCTGCATCTGCGTCGTCCACGTCTGCGATAGCCTCCTACATCAAGTCAGCGCCTCCTGCATCATCAGTGTTGCCTATGTCGTTCGCCTGTGTCATTCGCGCCCGCGTCTGTGTCGTCCGCATTTGTCTACGGCTGGCGGCAGCATCTACGTCGTCTAAATCTTCCAGCAAACAAGACATGTGGCGACCTTCACCGTAATAAATCTCCGAATAAACACTCATATTCCCTGCCTCGCCTTCCCAAACAAGACTAAGCAGCCAATTCCATCGGCAATCAGACATCCAGCGGCACTTCACCGCGAATCTCACCCAAAGCCAGTCTCAATCTCACACATTAGTCTCAAGCTCAAGCCCTACGCTACGAACGCATCTTCCCGCGGGTGATTGCCCCGTGTTTTCATTTTTCCGCCTGCTAAAGACTCGCGATTTCAAATTTCCTGCCGTAGTTATGTGAGCTGTTTAATGAGCTCGTGAGTCGAGTAGCAGGGTGTTCGAACTCGAGCTGGTTTATCCATCGAGCTCGAAATCATGTTCAAGCTCGACTCACGAGCTCGATAAGCTCAACTCGTCGAGCCTATAAACGAGTCGAGCCCGAGCCAACTTAACTTGGTTGGTTGCACCCCTAATGGCAATGTTGCCAACCACAATTCAATATTATTGTCGCTAGCAAGCACTAGTGGTATCTAATATCATCTATCATCGCACACCATTAAAGTTTGTCGTTACTCTTCTATTGATGCTCATAATAAAAATTATTTTTCACATCAATCATATGCACTAACTTGCATGGTGACCAAACATCAATTGTTAAATTTAATTCAGTAGTCCATTCACAACAACCAAGAATCAATTGTCTAAACGAGCCTAAATAGGTGTCCCCACATAGTACCCTTAAACAAAATCATAGATAGACCAAGCTTTCAATGGAAATACAAGACCTAACACAATTTTGGGCCTCATTAGTAAGATCATTCAATTTCTAGGTAAAGTGGCGCCATCTTGATTTTGAATTTGATTGCACCTTAGAGAACTACTTCTAATTTGACCATGATTTGGACATTCCAACTTGGGACAAGCTAACCAACTTCTTCTCACATTGACTTCTTAGCTTCTTGATATTTTTATTAAATTTACATACAAATAAAAATATAGAAGAATAATGTTAGTTAGCATAATGCTTTTATTTTATTCAACCGAGTTAGGTTTATTCTTAAATTTATACAATATTTTAAAAAAAAAAAAATAGACAGGCCTATTATATTAAGAGAAAATAGAAAAAAAAATGATTTATGGATAGTAATTCTTAGAAGGCAAAGAATAAAATAAAATAAGACAAATAAACCCAAGATATGCAGCTTATCTTGATCTGTTGGAGGAGCTTTGATTATCAACCAAAAAATCTTCGGTTCAAAACTTACATATATGATGGGTGTATGAGTTCATCTTAGGCTTCGTTTGGGACGACTTTTTTTCTACTTCTTAAGACAGCTTTTTAGTACAAACATTTTTAATTTTGTATTAGAAAACTGTTTTAAGAAGTAGAAAGAAAGTTGTACCAAACGAAGTCTTAGGTTTTGTTTGAGACGATTTTTTTTGTTGCTTCTTAAAGCAAATTTCTAGTCAAAAAAATTTAATTTTTTTACCAAAAAAGCTGATTTAAGAAGCAACAAAAAAGTTGTCTCAAACGAAGCCTTAATTGACTCAAAAGTCCAAAAAAATCAACCCAAGAAGAGTGCAAACCCTGCAGCAAGTCGAAGCGACCAGCCAGTGGCAGCATATGGACCATCCATTTTTATTTCATGTTGAGATCTTCGTGGAACTCAAAGAGCAAGCTCTAATAAAATTGTTGGCATTTTCAACTATAGGGAAAAGTATCTCTAATATTGTTAGGTAACATTATCAATTATTTGATTTGCTATTATTCCGTAATATATAATAACTGAAATAACATTCAATTTTTTATTAGAAGTTTTAGGTTGTTGACCGTATTCGAAGTCTCACTTGTACGAAAAATTATTACGTCCGGTCAATTCTGAATGTATACCAAGTAATACCGAGTGCTCAATACCAAATTTCAGGTGACGTGGCGCGTGGTTATTAATCTATGAACACGTTCGACGACCGAAAGTCAAAGCTCCACTTGCACAATGGAAGTCAAAGTTCATATTGCAATTTAACAATTATTTTATAAAAAAATTCTTAAATTTATATTTATATTAATAAAAATATTAACTTATATGCTATAAATGACATCTCTTATGTCAATAAGATTGCATGATGTATTTTAAGAAAACCTTCTAATATAGTTTTTTAGTACTAAAAAACTGATTAAAAAAAGTCAGAAAGCCATCCCAAACGAAATCTAAATCTCTAAATTAATTTTAGAATTAATATAATATATAATTAATCAATCAAATTTTATATTATACTCATTATAAAAAAATACTAATTATAAAAAATGCTAATTACTTCAAAATTCATCCTGAATAACTATTAAATCAAAATATCTAAATATTATTACTGAAGTTTTCAAACTGAAATGACTTTTTTTTTTTAATGAAATATAATATTAATTAGAGTTAATGATGGGTGTCAACTAATCCAATTGGTAAGATCCTTCGAAGCTATTGCCAAGTAAAATATCAAGGGATTTGCAAAACTCCAAAATTTATGTTTTCACTACATTAAAAAAAACACTTGAATCATTTGATTTTAAAAGGTGTTGCTATGCTACACAATTTCCCCTAGCAGTCGCCTATCTCTCACCGCCGCCATTACAACCCACCATAAATTATTCTGTGCGGACTCCGAACGTAGTTCTACATCCGGGGACCAACCAATAATGAGCCATGTCAGCAATACCGAGTACGGTACCGAGCGATACTGAGCTGCGATACCAAACAGTACATAGCGGCATTCGGCGCCCGCACAAAATAATTTCTCCCCACCCACCCTTATTCAACGCCTTGTAGTCCATGCAAAACCTCAACTCCCATCCGTTTTCTTAACTAGGAAGACTGGGCTAGAAAAAAGGGCTCACACTAGACCTGATAATCACTGCCGTCAACACCCTCCCTCATCCATATTTCAATGCATTTAAAATGTAACATAAAATATTTTAATGCATTTTGGTCAATATCCAATCAAACTCCTAAGTTCCTAAAATGCATACATTTCAATTAATTTGTATTTCTAAAATACATAATACATTCAATAAACATTCGAACACACAATCCTTTAAGCAATTCAAATAATTTTCACCCATCTACCTCAAAACAAACTATAGACCATAATGGAGGTGGACCTGCTCAACGTCAGAGCAAAATCCTTTAAGAGATTTGCAATTTAAAACTTAGCAATGTCATTTATTGTGCCCAACGCTTATTTCCTTTCTCAACCCACATGTAGCTCCAGGCATTTGAAACTAGCTATAAATGCCACTAAAGAAAAAGACCTAAGTTAAGTTTCCAAAGTCATCAAAGCTGCAAAGCACTTTTTGGACCAAACGGTTAAAAGAATTTTAGCAAACAACAAAAGCTATGCCAATACAGCAGTGATTCCTTAGCTATGATCGCTTACTTCTATTAGTCTTCACAGATTATACCACTCTACATTTAATTTCCTTTGATATCATACCAGAACAAAAATGTCAGAGAAGCAAGCTGTTGAAGCTTTAATGTAAGGGACATTATTCAGAGAGGAAGTTGTCCTTGTTTGCTACAAGTAAATGAAGAGCAGTGAGCAGCTTAAGGGGCTGGGATGGATGAGAGAGAGAAAGAAGCCATTACAGAATTCTGGAGCTGATGAGGCAGAATGAGGAACTGATGGATGAGGATAAGGTTTCTCAAAGCAATGCTCTTGAATGAGAGGCTGGATCTTATGGTTCATGGTTGCCCAAAATATGCCATATAGGAGGCAAGCATGGATTTGTAAGAGGTTGGCAAATTATTCTGTGCGGACACCGAAGGATGTCTAGAGCCCAATGAAAATGCGCCACGTCACCCCCTACTTGGTACCGAGGCTTGGTACTGCTCGGTACCGAACTCGATACTGTTCAGTATTGGATGACATGACTGCATCTGATTCGCCTCTGGACAGTAAGCTGTGTCCGGTGTCCGCACAAAATAATCTCTCCTTCATTTGGCAGGGCGAAAAATATTAAATTTGTAATTTGGTCTTACAAATTTTCTTTAGTGATTAAGGTATCATTTGAGATAGCTTTCTTAGTGTTTTCTAAAATAAATTTTTAGTTCAACAAATTTTTATATTAGAAATTCCTTAAGAAAATAATAAGAAAGTTGTTTCAAATGAAGTCTAAATCATTTGTTTTAGATATGAATCTATTCGAACAGAATCTTCAACTATTTCAAATAAAAAAAAACATTGTTTTTAAAATTTGTTGTCTAACTATTAATTTAAACAATAAATTGATTGTCATGAAAAAAAAAATTATACAAAATAAAACATACTTTGACCCAATAATGTGAAAATGTTGTGGATCTCCTTAATGGACTTCTATCAAAACTAAGCTCTCAATAATCCTAGATGATACTTGAACTTAACATCACATAAGAATGGCTTCATTGATATAAAGAGTGGACGTGCAACTGAATCTTTGTATCCTCGAGGTATTTCTCCCTATAATCCAAATGCTGAAAGTTCATAATCTGGCACTGAGACAAGCTGTGCAATATAAGATAAATATCATCTACAATAACAATACCTTCGAAATGTGGCTCATTTTATTCCAAAACTTAATCTACAAGTAAGAAGCTAACTCTTTTGTACTTACTGAGATCATGAAGCTCAATACTGACGATGATGATGAAATTAAAGCAACTCTGCTAAAAGTTGCAACTTGCAACACATAATTCACTCAGGTTTCGTTTGGGACGGCTGTCTTACTGCTTCTTAAAGCAGCTTTCTAGTACAAAAATTTAAATTTTTGAACTAAAAAACTTTTAAAAAGCAGTAAGAAAGCCGACCCAAACGAAGCCTAAATCTATTGACCTTCATGAGAAATCAATATACCTTTACAAAATTTAAGGACTTTCTCATCTCCTGAAAACCTCCATCCTACTTTAGCTAATAATAATAATCAAAGCTATCATATTCTTCCCGAGACCTAATCCATCTCTACCAATGTTTCAGTCATTATCATGCATTTTAAACTTCACCATTCCAAAACTAAGTATCTACCAACATTATTTTTCATATAAACTTAGCCACAAACATATGGCTCAGAAGTGAAAAATCTTTATAAAGGCAAGCATATTACAAATAAGTTTAATCTGAAATCCACTAACCGTTGCATCTATATCTAATAGCTACCAGAAGAGCATAATCTAATCCAAACTTATACAATATGTAACTAAACTCATATTTGCTAGCATTTCCTCAATATAGTTTTCAATGGCAAGTTGTTCCTTCCTCTTCAAAGCATGACAATCTTTTTTTATGTACAACTTTTCACTTGAAAAAAAAGTTGTCTAAGAACCAATCATGAAAATTACTTCTGCTATGTTTCAAGAAAAGACTTCTTAAAAGGTTTTTGTTAGGAAGTACTTGAAGATTTCAAGTAAAACCTAACACTATTGGTCAAAACAGCAAAAACAGTCCACAACTCCAATGAAAAACAGCAAAAACAGTAATTTTATTGAAAAATCTGAGGGGAAACACTTGAAATTCACATGTAGAAGAAGAAAAACAGCAAAATACAATTGATCCTCCATTCGAGAGGAGGATCGATCTCTCCCAAATCTCTAGATGCCGCTAGAGCCTAAAAGAAAACCTAAATCTAAGAGATCTCAAATTTCAGCCAAATTCAAGATGCCCTAACCATAGGAAAACAAACTATTTAATGCATACAATCTAAAAGGAAATCTCTAAGCAGTCCATACATTCAAATTTCCCTCCCAAAACCCTCAAAAATCCTTCCTAAAATGTTTGGTTGGCTCTTGTGGTCCGAAAGGAATATCAAAGAGGCAGAAATCTTCCGCCTTTGTTGCGCTTGGCCGGTCCCGTGTATACCGGCTGGACCGGTCTAACAATACTCCCCTCCCAAAGATCCACCTTGTCCGCAAGGTGGGAAGACGACACCCTCAATTCCTTCTTCATCATAAATAGTAAGAGCCTGAAGAGTTCAGTCCTTACACCTATGCCCCGGCGTATACCACTTGTCACATCTGAAACAGAGCCCCTTTGCCCTCTTCTCCTATAATTCCGTCTCTGTGAGCTTCTCGAAGTTGTCCCCAGACCTTCCTCCTTCAGTCTTTTCTTTCGAAGTCTCCTAAAGAATATCCAGTACTAGCTCCTTGGATTTCAATAAGATGGTGGTTATCCTATACGGGCCTCCTAAGCTATTGCCTCTTGTCTCTCTCTCCAGATGTCTCTGATCTTCTACCAATTGAGCTAGCTCCATAGCCTCTCCTAAGTCACGAGGTCTCATTACTCTAACTGCTGCCCGGATCTCTAATAGCAATTCCTTCATGAAGTTCCCCTCTAGCACGTCTCAGAAAGGCAGTCCAATCGACTAGCAAGGTACTCGAACCTCTCCCGGTGTTCTATCATTGAACCATCGTGCGTTAAGGTGAAGAACTGCTCATAGAAATCCCCTCCTCTGCCGGTTCGGAAACGTTCTATCAAACAATTCGTGAACTCCCTCCAATTCCATATGGGTCGGCGCATGTCCCTCCATTGGTACCAAACCAAAGTTTTCCCTTCTAAACATAGGCCTGCTGCCGTTAGTCTCTCCTCCTCCGTCAACCCATTGACGGCAAAATATCTTTCAACCTTGTAGATCCACCCATGCGCATCCTCCCCCTCAAAGATTAGCATCTTCAATTTCCTCACCCTCGAATTGCCTCTATTTCTCTGTTCCCTCCATAATTTTTCATTCTCCAAGGGGGTGGTTCCCCCAAGTGTCCCAATCATCCCTTCTACGTTCATACCCAAGCCTTTCATCAAATTTTCACATTCTCCTTTCAAATTCAACACCCCTTGGAATGTAATAAACCTCTCTCCTTTGAAATTCAGCCCCCCTTCGGTCATAATTCCTTCTTTCCCTATCAAAATCCGCCCCTTTCCTCCTAAATTTAGCACCCCTTCGTTCTTGCCCTACCTCATCACGCCTCTCCTTATACCCTCTACCCAGCTCTTCCCTAGGAATAGGCTCTAGGTATTCTCTCTTCTCTCTTTCGAGTCTCTACCTCTTGATCTTCCTTGTGACTTATTGGCTTAGAGCTTTCTCCACTTTCCTAGCTGTCGATGACTTCCCTTACCTTCGACGAGATTTTCTTACTTTGGCTCTCGAGCACTTTCTTCAACATCTCCCCCAGGATAAAAAAAATTGAATCGATCTTATCATGGAAGACTGAAATTCCTATTTTTAATCTGAAACTTGAGTTAATAAATCTGAAATTTCAAATTTCATTTGTACAATCTCCCCTTCGAGGTGCATCTACTTTCTTGGCCGCCATCGATACTCGAAATTTAATTCCAAAAAACAGCAAACCCTCTTCCTCCGGCCCAAAAACAACCGTCGAAATTCACAAAAATAGCCCCCAAAAGGTCTCAAAATTTGCTCTGATGCCAATTTTATCAAAAGTACTTGAAGATTTCAAGTAAAACCTAACACTATTGGTCAAAACAGCAAAAACAGTCCACAACTCAAACGAAAAATAGCAAAAACAATAATTTTATTGAAAAACCCGTGGGAAAACACTTGAAATTCACTAGTAGAAGAAGAAAACAACAAGATACAATTGATCCTCTATTCGAGAGGAGGATCGGTCTCTCCCAAATCTCTAGACCCCGCTAGAGCCCAAAAAGAAAACCTAAAACTAAGATATTTAAAATTTCATCCAAATTCAAGATGCCCTGACCCTAGGAAAACAAACTATTAAATGCAAACAATCCAAAAGGAAATCTCTAAACAATCCCTATATTCAAATTTCCCTCCCAAAACCCTCAAAAATCCTTCCTAAAAATTTCGGTTTGCTCTTGTGGTCCGAACGGAATATTGAAGAGGAGGAAATATTCCGCCTCTATTGCGCTGGCCCGATCCCTTGTGGACCGGCTGGACCGGTCTAACAGTTTCCTTATGTGTGAAGTCTAATTCCCTTGAATCCTCTTGGATAAGATTTGATTTTGGTTTTTCAAATTAAGGCTACCAAATTCAAAATCCACTCGCACTTAATTTTTTAAGACCGGTGGATATTAAACTCATGATTCATTGAAACTTTATTTGTCAAGATTGATAACTACCAAACTTTAGATTCATTCACATTGTATATTTCATACCTACCACATCATATTGCTCTATAAAAAAGGGAGAAATTAATGATTATAAACATCCACAATAAAAGTAAATAAATAGGAGGGGGGTGTAGAAAGGGGAGAGAGAAGTGCAAACCCAAAGAGGAATGAGATTCAGGTGCTTGCAAGAGGGAGAACTACTCTTCAAGAAGAAGAATGAACTGCCAGTTTTGGTTCCATCAAAAAAATGAGCTTTTGATTAGATTCCTATGACATAGAAGAGGAATAATAGCAGTGGAAACATCATCAATTTCTCCACACTCAGCCTTCTACTTGGCAGCATGTGGTTGCATTTTATCACAAATTTTGATGAAAGTCCTATAATATAGAAGGTGAGTAATAGCTGTAGAAACATAATCTCTTTCTCCCGTCAAACCTTTACTTTTACAGTAGTATCTGTTCATGTCTTAAAGATAAAGTGATATCTTTATTCTTATTTATATAAAGTAAAATCTCTCCGTGCATCTTATTTAAAGCTCAATGGATTATTTGATCTTTGTATGATTAGAAATGTAGGTGAATCTCATATATCCATATATACTTGTATCGTGTGATTGTGATCTTTAAGTATGTTTGTTAATCATATTTATTTGATCTTACTTCAAGTTGTATTACCATCCTAAAAATTGGTATCAAAGCAAGGTTATGAGTACTATTTCAAAGAGCTTTGGACTTAAAAATTAAAATGCAAGGTGTTCTAATCCAACAAAATCTTGAAAAAACACTAATGGAGCATTCAAAGATGCCTAAAATGAGTGAAGAAAACAAACAAATTGATAACATAGTTACCTAATATATATATAATAACTGACACTGCTGTTCTGCTTAATATAGAGACACAGAGTGGTCAATGTTATTTGCATACAAGAAACAAAGACCGAGAGGGAATGGAAGATGCGGTCGTATTCAAAAAGGGAAATCAAAGGCAAGGCAAGCATAACTAGCAACAATGAGGCACGAGGGCTTAAATACGTGCAAGAGACAAAGCTTATGTAAGACCGTATCAAATGATGAGAGCAAATAGTTTTCTAGTATAAAAAAATAATAATTAAAAATTCATTTAAATATTGTAAGGTTGTGTCATAAGAATGTGATAATTACAATGTTGACTATGAAATGTAACTCATATAATCATGTATGTAAATACAAAAAGCATGAAAATTAATTATAAACTAACATACAATATTCTTCACCAGAAACCCAAACACTATGATGAATAATCATTATAGAATTCAAACATTCATGAGGCATGGCAATTTCATTTATGGTCATAATGCAATTTATGCATATCACCATAAATACATAACATCCAAGGGTAATATAAAAAAGCCTAGAAGCTTACTAAGAGCACCATTAATGTCTGTAGAAGAGAAACTTAAGTAGAGAGTCTACAAATGTGCAATTTGAATTCAACATGCATTAGAATTTTAGGAGGTAAATTTAAAAATCTAGAAACAATGGAAAGCTATTTTCATGTTGAACAATTTCCAAGGGAAGAATATAAACATGTACTTCCTCATATGCATACAATCAAGCTCTTGCTCAAATTCAAACTCAAGTTTGATTTCAAATTCACATTTTTATTTTGTTTAAGACTTATGCGTGTGCACTAGTGAAGGTTTAGACTTAAGCTCAAATCAAAGGTCAGTCGGCATCTGATAATTTTTTTTTTGAACTTAAGATCAACATCAAGAGGAGGTTCATAAACTACAATATCCTTAGATGTTTCCATTCTGCATTTGATATCATGCTTGATTAAGAAAATCGGGGCTAATAGGATTTATAGGGTTAGTAGAAAATTTTGCCTAAGGGAAGCAAGTCCCAAGACGTCAGAGTAAAAGGTATCTGAGATATTGCTCAAACTTTGGCTCTACATAGTTATGACAAAAGAAAAAAAAAATTCAAATCTCTTGGTAGTTACCTAATGATTCATGATTCGTACCTTTAAAATTTTCAATCACACTCATTTTCTCATCTAAGTTGTTTAAATTGATCATGCAACCGGGTATATGCTCTATATCAACCCACCTATTAGTGACAAGATTTTTTTAAAGCGCCTTTAGTCATATTCAGCATGCCAAAATAGTTAAGATAGTAAAGATAACGCCAATGTGATGGAATCATAATCAACATCTATTAAGACACTTTGATTGCACCTAAAAGTTTCATCTCAATAAATCTAAAAAGCAAATATGATGAACAACTAAAAGAAGCTTTCTGAATCACTCCACCTATTCATGCAACGGGCAGCTTCTCCTCTTATAACTTCTCCCCAACTTCCCGTGATTGCTTATTATTCTTGACTTCCCAGTTCTTGCCTTCCTCCATCTTTGTCATGAATCACAACTCTACAACTCCCTTTATGCCTTATGTTGTGATCGAATTTGGCACTAGTAGCTTTTTGAGCGATCAGGTATGTGTGACTTCTGCAGCTTTTCGAGACATTTGTGGTAGATTTCTGTTGCAATATTTGACGATTCCTACAACTAGTCTTCTTTAGCTTCCATTATCAAAATTTGTTTGGTAATAGTATGTGATATTGAGGGGTTGCTTCCTTATAAATAGTAGTCTTGGGTCCATATAAAAACAAATTTGTTATAGATGGAAGTGCTATTCCGTCAACTTACTAAAAGTTAATTCCTATGTCAAGTGAGAGGCTTAAGATTTTTTGGAGAGTTTTTCTCCTTATAGAAGCATGTGGTTTGATTCTTCCATTTTGAGAACTTCTTCCATTCAACTTTTCATTCCCTCCCCAAATATTTCTTATTGGATTGATTATGGAATTATTTTTAGTTAAATGAGGATGAGGTGTTGAACTTAGGGAAGCCTAGTCTTCTAAAAAAGTATATTTTTAAGCTATTTTCAAAAAATAATTCAAGCATCCATAATTTATAGTATTTCAACTAACATGCATTGCATTATAAACAAATTAAAAATTAAAATTGCATTAGTTCTAAAAGCATACTATCATTCATAAGTATAGAGCTACTGATTTTATCTAGATATCGGCCCTGATTTCCAAAAAAACTTAAATAGCTTGCCCATCTTTTATAAGACTGGACAGTATGGTTTTGAGACTACTAGATAGTTTAGCCGGCTTTCTTTTTCAGGTAAAATATAAGTCCAGATTGCACTTCTTTCAATAGGTTCTAATTACTGCATTATAGTACCGAACTTAGATCTAAGTTCCGAGGAAGATCAAAAAATAATAAGTCCTCACCCTCTAAAAAAATAATACACCTTTCTAATAAAATGCCAACTTGAACAATAAATCCTCTCTTAAAATATAAAACCCAACATAGGATAGATTGGGGTTGCCTCTGAGCTTCTCAGAATCCGGCATCTCCTACTTTTCCTCCTGTGACCAGCTAATAACTGCTCAATATTAAGTTATCTAGATATCGGCCCTGATTTCCAAAAAACTTAAATAGCTTGCCCATCTTTTATAAGACTGTACAGTATAGTTTTGAGACTACTAGATAGTTTAGCTGGCTTTCTTTTTCAGGTAAAATATAAGTCCAGATTGCACTTCTTTCGATAGGTTCGGATTACCACATTATAGTACCAAACTTAGATCTAGGTTATGAGGTAGATCAAAAAATAATATGTCCTCACCCTCTGAAAAAATAATCCACCTTTCTAATGAAATGCCAACTTGAACAATAAATCCTCTCTTAAAATGTAATGCCCAACATAGGATAGATTGGGGTTGCCTCTGAACTTCTCAGAATCCGACATCTCCTACTTTTCCTCCTACCCGCTAATAACTGCTCAACATTGAGTTTTCTCCTTGAAAAATTCATATTTATTTACTTATCTTCCACTTTGTAATCAAAGGGTATGAAATTACTGCTTTAATAGAGAATTTTCTTGGGAGTACCTCTAGGATGTAATTAATCAAAGGAGCTTTCCATTATAAGGAATTGAGAACTCCATATTAAAATAAACCTTATTTTATTCCTATAAAAGCAGGAAAAAATAGCTGGAAATGCAAATTGTATTTTCAAACTCATTTCTACTTTCCTTCAAATATATTTGTAGTATATCATTATCAACTCCCCATATGGTACGATATTCTCCTTGTTATATTTAATTTTAAAAATGATGAATTTTATAAAATTCATTTTTACTTTTGGATACCTTGTAGAAGAATGTTTGTCTTTTGAGATGATATATTATTCTCCTTGTTATCTTTGATTATAGGAATGACTAATTTTCAAAACTCAGTTCTCTTTTCAAACATTTTCAATAAAATTTCATATTCATCAACTGAGATGATATATTGTTATTATTTGAATTTTGTTTGATTATAGAAATGTCACTTTTCTACAACCCTATTTTAATATTGAAATCATAATAGAATATTATGTCAATCTCCCAAGATAGTACTTTATTCTCAATACAATATTCAATTACAAAATAGGAGAACTCTGAATCTGCATGTCATTTATTTTCCCCACAATGTGCATCTACTGCTCTAAAATCAAAAAGGCCCAAAAGTGCATATGCCGATTGAGTTTTAAATTGATTGTTGTTTGATATGAGTTTTTTTTTAAGCTTGGGGCTCACAACACTACTGTAAATGAAGCTCAAAGAACCACAGTTATTATCAAGCAAAGTGAAATCCCAAGTGATATACTTATACTATAACATTGGCGAAAATCGGTAAGTGAAACTTCCTATTTTTCATTAAGGGGAAGACTTGATGGTGGATCGTACGCGTATAACCTTTGCCTTAAGGGCAAGGAAGACAAACATTGCGATTTGCAACCTCAAATTTAGGATGTCCCATGAGGGTATTAGTTTCTTTATATCTAATTGATTGATGTAGTGATTGATTAAGCTTTAGAGATAATGCAATCTACAAATGATTAAGCCAATACCTTATGAAAGAGCAAGTGCTAGGGTATATAGGTCTCCCAAGATACATGTACAAGTTAGTGTATCGCATCTAGCAATTGGGGCCTTCATTTGGGAATGAAATTAAGTGTCTACTTGTTAGGTGATAGCCTTTTCTCCTTTTGCTACTTTATTAAGACAGTGGTGGGGCTAAACTAAATTTATGCATGAATTGTATTTAACAATTGGTCAGGCTGACCAAACATCTTTGAAAGATAATATTGATTAGATTTAATTACACGCTATCCTTGATTTATTTGCGTTGAACTCATTACAAATTTTGAATATCCTGACATTTGTAAATTCTTCATAGAATACTTTAAGTTTGTAGTCATTGAGATGATTTGACTCAAGTGTGGAGTCCAATAAGGCAAGACAAAGGCCACATACCAATTATATAATAATAAAAGAGAGTTACCTCACCTTTAAGAATTTCTTAAATTTTAGAAAATGTTTTGTGAATAGTTTAATAATAAAGTGATATTACTATATTAGTAATGTTCTAGAGTTGTGGGACCTACTATAGCAAATTACATATTTCCCTTCACCAACTCGTAAAGATGAACTCCCCTAAGTTCAATAATTTTCTGATGTTTAATAAATATTTTAAAAATATTTAAATGTGAGGGTTAATTACGTAATTTAATAGGATTGTGAGCCTCATTACTATAATTCAAAAGTTCCATGCTCTTTATTAAACCATAAAGAGAGAATCCATTAGATTAAAAGATTTTTTAGAATTTTAGGGTATTTAAGAGTATATTAAGCTTAGCCCTAATATTAGTGCACGTAGCCTCATAAATGTGTTCTTCGTATATCAAAGGATCCGATGCTAATGTAGTGAAACCAAAGGTCCCAAGATAGCAACATTTCTTTTAAATTGGTCATCAAAGCTTGATTGATCTACTAATAATTTTAGAAAATAATTTTTTTAGAGGCTATGAAAGGATAGGTTTTGTTTGGAAGGAAAATATGAGAAACTCTAAATTAGAGGCTTAGATTGTTATGTGACTAATAGAGGTGTTTTTATGACTTTTGAGTGAGCGGGAAGAAAATTATGATTTTTAAGTTAGTGGCTTGTAACGAAAAAATAATCTTCATGTATTGATGTTTTGGCTTCGCTATCTTTAGGGTAATGAGGAGTTGAGGGATTAGGAAGTTGAGTGGGTGTATAGGGGATGTTGGGGAAGGTTTGAAGTTCTTGGAGGGATCATAAGATTGAAGGAGGCTAAGATCTAGGGGTTAGCTAAGCCTAACTAGTGGGAGGAGTTGAATTGAGGATGTAACAAGGAGGATAAAGAAGATGATTAAGGATTAACCGAAACTTTGCGTGATCAGCCACCAAGTTTCACCACAGAGTAGAGTAGACACCAAGCATTTCCTTGTGATATTTACACAAGTGAATGATCATTTTAATCAATGAATCTCAAGAGCATAAAGCATTGGCTATTTATATGCTGTCTCAAACCTATGGCCAACCAAGGATTCTTTGAAAAGTCTTTGAATCTAATAAACTCCTATTAAATTGATTAATTATATATCTTAAAGCAAAAGGAAAAAATATTAAAAAAATTTAAATTTAAAAGCTTCCAAAATGGGTGAATTTTGGTTAAGACAAAATAGGAAGGTGGAATGATTTTAAGAGCATGCAATTTTTCAATCTCTATCATCTCTTAATTGGCACAGCTAACCCTAGCATCAAGAGACCTAACTCTATGCTTCCTAATTATTCCTTATTGACTCTAAAGAAAAATGGGGTCAGCCATGCACTTGCTTGGAGAGTTATGCAATTAGATGAACCCAATTTTTGATAACTGCCTTAGTATGTAATCCTATCCATGTCATTTGAGTTGATTCTACATTAAATCCACCAAACCTTAAAAAACTCTAGTTTACTTAGTTAAAGTCCATGTATAATCCATTTGGTCAAAGGTAAGCTTTTACAAGTCTAGCTAGTAATCAAAGTGAAAGGTGTTGATTTTTTATTTGACTAGGACTCTACGTGATGTGCTTGTAGGTGCGGAGAGCTCTTCTAAAATGATACTTGTAGGGGCGGAGAGCTCTTCTAAAATGATACTGTCAATATCCAAAAGCTACGTAGTCTTGGTAGCTGGGAATTTTGACTTGCATTTCCTTACAGCAAGTCTCCACTTGCAAGGTATCTCAAGTCCTTATCATATAGAAAATCAAATTCTACGACAACAATATTAGATTTCTATTATAACTGATCTTCAAGGTCCTTGACCTTCAAGGTCCTTGACCTTAACTTATTTGAAGTCCTTGGCTCTAATACCAATATAACGTAAGAAATAGAGGATTTTTATGGTGAAGGCAGTAACCTGATAGTTGGCCGCTTAGGATTTTATAGAAATATTATGTAGGCTAGAAGAAAATGTATATTAAGGTTTTAAACAAATTTGGACCAAGAGTCTCTTGGCTAAGAAATGAAATACTTTCTTTGGACAGAAAGGGTTCGGAACTCCAAATTAGAGGTTTAAAATATTAAGAAATAAATTGAGGTGTTTTATGACTACTCAACAAGTGGGTAGAAAGATAAACCTTTCTTTAGATGCTAACGGGAAATTATCTGCTTATATTAAGGTTTTAGCATGGGTATCTTTAGGGTAATGAGGTGTTGAGAACTTTGGAAGTTGAGTGGGTTTTGTGAGGCATGTAGGAGGAAGGTTTGGAAGTGTTTGAGGGGTTGAGGGGTTGAAGGGTTGAGAGGTTGAAGGAGGTTGGCGTCTAGAGGTTGGTCAAGCTTAGCTAGTGGGAGTTGAGTTGTGAAGGAAAGAAAAAAACTAAAACATCACCAAAATCCTAGAGAATTAGCCACCACCTACGATGCACGGACACAAACATGGCGACACGGACACAACATGGCACGGATACATGACACAGATTTTTTTATAATATAGGACATGGGTACAGGATGGACATGGCATAATAATTTTTGTAATACAGTATATAGAAATTAAGGTAACATCATATTAGAAATGACAAACAATAATAAATCAATGTCATGATAATTTATTTAGCTTATAACATAAAATATTTAGTACAAAACATCTAGTACAACCACAAAAATATAACCAAAAAATCATTTAGTACAACATCAAGCTTCAACTACTCAGTAGAGGGAATGATAGGATTAGCTTTAAAGGTTTATCTTTGGCCTTCAATATCATCATCATTGAATATTATTGCTTCCAACTCTAGTTCATCAAGAGAAAGATTTGTTATCTCCAATATTCATATATTATCAAGGGACTCAAACCCATCTTCAGCAACATCCCATATCACTACGGGAAAACACAGTATTACCGTCGGAGCTTCCGGCGGATTTATATCCGTCGGTAACTACGACGTTTTGACCGGCATCCTGTGCGACGGAATTATTACGGCGTTCTTTCCGACGGCATAAGCATCGGTATTTTTCTGACGTTCGTGACACCGGTGTATACGTCGGAATATATAAGCATATCATCTAGAGCGGCGTAATTGATGCTGGAAAACACCAGCGTAACCGGCGGATTAAACGCCGAACATTTTAAACACAACGAAATGGTACCGTCGTAAGAGACGCCGGAAATCCTTCCTTGATATAAAGTGAGGTATTCCTTGATAGAAGACGAAGATTTGTATTCACACAAACTAAATCTTCAGCCTGTTGTGGAGTTATTTTATTCTTCTTCATTTATTGAATAAATTAGTATATGCTCCAATTTCTCTCACAATAAGAGGAGAATGAAACTTGACCAAGAAGTTTTATTGTTATTGTTTGAAGAAGCGGTGTTGAAGCTCCATGAATCAACCGCTACATCTTTAGATCCATCCTCCATCTATCAACCAAAGATTCTTAATCACCAAAAGCCTCTAAATATCTAAAGAACTTTGCAAGTTCTATATTAATCTTTCTTCTCTCCTCATCTGGGAAATATCATTCCAAACATTTTTCTCATATTTGAAACTTCTAAATATTTTTTGTCGTGAGACACATTGAGGGTCTTCTTGTAACATGATTCCATAATGGCTTATCAGCTTCTACATATGGCTTCTTTGAACATTTGTCTAATCCACTCCCACCAGTACTAAAGCTCATTTTGCTTTTAAATACACTGAGAAAATAAAGAAATAAAATTCAAAATAGCTTCTCTATTTTTGTTCTTTTCTACAAAAATCAATTCAAACAATGCAAAATAAAGAAACCTTTTGTGTAAAAAAAAATATCAATAATTTGTAATGATGCATGTTAGTATTAAAACCTAATAACTTTCTCTACGTTCAATGTTATGGTCTTAGAGAAATTTTTCCCTATAAACCAACACAACTTCCATTATTTGAGCAAGATAGGATTAACTTCAATTAATCATGAAAGCTTAATCACTGATGTATAAGAAGACAAAGTAATAAAAGACCACAATCAAATCCCTATAGTTAATGAATAAAGCAAGTAAATTTCATTTGAGCAAACGGTTGAATGAAAAATGCAAAACCAATACGTGCACATGGAAGAGATGTGTTGAGGGGATGCCTGCTGCTACATATTGAAACGAAGAAAATGATATTTCATACAAGAAAATTTCACTAAGACAGACTCGTGAATTTCAAAACTAATAAGAAATACAATTCTAAATTGAATCAGTTCCAATGAAGCAAAATAAATAAAAGTTTATGTATAAATAAATTAAATATGAAGATCAGACTTCTTGAAATCAAAATTAAAGTACAAATATTGAATAATATGAGAACCTATAAAGAGAAACAAATACCTACAATGAAAAGAAAAGGAACAACACATAATTGCAAATAAAGCTACTTGAAATGAGCAATAAGAAATGAGAAATCAGAAATGACAGATTACATGAAAAACAAGAACATGGTCCTTAAACAAAGAATACTCTGTATGATTTCTGTGAGGCTGTGTGAGCTGAGAAAATAAAGCAGTGTGAGAGATCAGAAACTGAAGCCGACTCCCTCCTCCTCTGCCTTCCTTTGATGGCTCACCTGCGAGCAGATGACGAAGAAGTTGACTCCCTCCTTGATAGAATACGACACTCCCTCCTCTGCCTCCGACGGCCCGTGAAGATGGAGGTTGGCCGACTACAAAGGAACAAGGAAGATGACAAAGGAGCACTCGGTTTGGCCTCACCTGCGCGCAGAAATGGCGAAGATGCCTCAGTTTGTCCTTGCCTCGCGCCGTAAAGGAAGACTAAGGCTTCTCCCCTTATGAAAATGAAAACCTAGAGAACGATTATACGGGGCGGAAGGGATTAGGGGATATAAATATAAAATATAAAAATTCATTTATTAAATACCAGGACACACATATCCATTTTTTTTTTAATTGTACACATTAATCCCGTGTGTCACACGTGTCCCCCGCCATGTTGAGCGCATGTCCGGGTCCAACACTGCATTCCCTCTTTAAGCGGAGTGTCTGTGCATCATAGGCCACCACGCTTCACCAAAAAGTAGAGCAGCTTTTCCAATTAATATTTGCATAAGCAAAAGATATTTTTATTTAATGAATCTCAAAATTACAAATCATAGTGTATGTATAGATTTTTCCAAGCCTATCATTGACCAAAACTTCTTTGTAAAGACTTAGGAGCTATGTTGCACCGATACACCTATTTATGAAGGCGTGTTGTATCTGATACACTGATACACGGATACGCCTCCGATACTCCACCGATACGTGTCGGATACGCCAAAGACGTATCCAGATAAAATACTATTTAATTTTAAAAGGACACGCGTATCCGATACGCGTGTCCGTTGAAAAACAAAAAGAAATACGAAAAAAAAAAAAAGATGTGTCGTATTTACTTACGCGGTTGAGAGCAAGATTCTCTCATTTCCGAGATGGATTTGAGTCTCTTGATGATATGAAAATTTTAAAAATTATTAATCTTTCACTTGATGAGCATGAATTAGAAGCTATGATATTTATTGAAGATGATATGGAAGTTCAAGGACAAACCAATGAAGAAGATAATTATATCATTCCTTCTATTGAATAGTTGAAACTTCATATGCTAGATAATTTATGTTTATGCTTTTGTTGTTGTACTAGAAATTTAATGCTTACTTCTATTTTGATATTATAAGCTACAAGTCTACAAATGATGTTGTTGTCATTTTTTTTTTTTTTTGTAATTTCAAATATTATGTTTTGATTGCTTTCTTAATTTTTATGTATGATTTATAAATTATAATGCCGTGTCCGCGCCGTACCCGTATCCTGTATTTTTAAGAATTGACGTGTCCCGTATCCGTATCGTGTCGTATCCGTGTCGCCGTATCCGTATCGGTGCAACATAGCTTAGGAGCTAATAAACTATTATTAGCTTGATTAATAACATGTCCTAATAATAAGGGAAAGAAAAAAAACAAAAAAAAAATAAAGAACTTACAATAGGGGTGGATTCGTCCAAGCCAAATAGGAAGGTAGAATGATTTACAAAGCATTCAATCTTTTAATATCTCTCCTTTCTTCCAAATGTGGCCGACACTACTATTGATGGATCTGATTTTAAGTTTCCTAAATCCTAATTATTCCATATTAACCTTTAAGAGTCAGTCATGCACTAGGTTGCAAAAAATATGCACGATCATAAACCCAAATCTTCATGCAGTGTCTTAGTTTGTGACTTAATCCTTGACCTTTGTGTTGGTGTTGCATCAATGAACTATGAGACATTTATCGCGCTTGAAAAAAAAGGAAGAGCTAATGCTAGTACGGATTGACCAAGGCTTCTTATTTAAAGATTAGCTAGTTCTGATTCTTTTTCCTAAAACCTTTATGTTTAGGGGCATATGGTGAACCAATTAAGGATCATGGAATCTCCAATGAGGCTTAGTCTAGTTTAAGGTGATCAACAAACTAGTAAGACTTTTGATCAACAAGGGCTAATCTCCTACTAATCTCCTACTTTAAGAAGAGGTCAGCATATGTTGTGATTCAAATAACAAAAGCTCTAGCTAGGGTTTACAAAGCCCTCTAAAGAACTCTTTACCTACAACTCACTTGAGATCTTCTATGGAAGACTCGAGCAGCTGGCCAACATAGCTTATGGCATCAAAAAAAATTTAAGTCACTTTCACCTTAATCCCTTAAATTGAAGTCGATAACGCATTCTCGGGCATTAAAACTAGGCCGCTGTCGAATCTATGGAAAAGCATTTCCTCAAGCATGCGACTCAAGAATAGTCTTGTTATGGAGACCCAGGTCACAACCTCATGACCACTGAAATGAAGTTTCATCAAGCCACCTACCAATTACTACCCTCCTTGCTCACTTTTAGACGAAGAGTGTCATGCTCTATTTAAAGGTATAAAGAAGCTACCAAATTAGCGCAACCACATTTTAGTTTCTACTCTCTAAATTATGAAGTTTTCTACTAATAATGTGCAAAATACTGAAGTTGATCTCCTATCAATAATAGAACCCACATAATCTGCATTTGTATATGCTTCAAGAATCAAATCCTCCCCATTTTTTAATGAAATTTCTTTACTCAAGGTTCCCTTTAAATATTATAGAATTCTACGTGCTGCCCTATAGTATGACTCTTTAAGATTATATATAAATTGACTTACCATACCAACAATGTAGGTCATGTCAGATTTAGTATATTATAAGTGGATAGTTTTCTCGCCAATCCATGATAAGAGGTTTTTTCTTCTATTTATGCTTTTTGGAGGTATCTCTAAGTTTATGATTAAATTTCATGGTACCCTCAACAGGTTGCACCTTAACTTCATTTATTTTAACAGGTTATTATAATTTTTGTTGTGATATAAATATTTTATGTCAAGAATGTAAAACTTTGACACCAAAAAATACTTTAACTTGCCCGATTCTTTGACTTCAATTTCTTATAACAATCTTTCATTTAAATTTTTCATTCCTTCCAAGTCATTATCTATCATGATAATATTATCAACATAAAATAATTTTATAAGAACTCCCCTTGAAGATAGCAAACAAGTATTCACAAATAATTTATTGTCTCTTTGACTTTATTTATATCTTAAGTTGAGCATTATAATTATGAGTCTTTCAAATCACGTCCTTGGAAATTGCTTGAACTCACAAAATGCCTTTTTTAGTTTATATATCTTTTCCTTTGTAATTGAGTTAAATCACAATGGAACCTTTTGTGGGCTCCGAAAATTAGCGCCCCAGCCTCCCGGCGCTTGCTGCTTTTCTTTTTTTCTTTTGGGGGGACTTTTAACATATTAGGTTAGAAAGGCAGATTGAGATTGTAGATAAGACACCCAGATATTTCGCCCTCATTTTGCAAGGATTTTATGATCTAAGTTCTGGTTTCTAGGCACAAGCCCCTATAGTTAATTACCCTCCCAATCATAAGAGAGAACTTTCGATTAAGGCTAGTCATCGGTGAATACATCATATCCATATATACGCGGTATCTGGTATATAGTAGTAGCATTGGTTTGGTGTTTGAAGATTTAATATTTAAAATTAAAAATTTCACCATCTTGTACTTAAAGCGGATGGTAGGGGAGTGATGATGAGCCCGATCAAGATTCCATGGTTTCATTGTCCTGGGTCATCATGGTCGCTGGTCTACTTAGTCAAAGGAGGTAGTCGACCCAACCTGACAGAAGGATCCTTGTCAGCAGTCATGGGCGTCATCTAAGGGTACCTTATAGACGTGGGGTGGATGTTTGTCTAAAGGGACAAATTTGAATCTACCTTAACTGACAGAGGGCTTTATGCCCTATTGATTCATTACTCAATGATTTGATGTCATTGTGGAGCATATGGGTGCTAACCATGACCGTAATATAATGATGTCATTTTGTGGCGAACCACAAAGTTCAGAGGGTCTCGGTCATAACCGTTTACATGCGGTGTCATTTCGCAGCGAAACCGTAGGTGTGGTGTCTTTTGATGGCGAAACCACCGATTAGAAGATATGTGCCACTCCTTACTAGCAATAGATAGATTAAGAATGGATCTTAGTGATATTCTCGACTAGACATTGGCTCTTTGTGAGCTGGAGTAGTTTCAGATTTTTCTACCTTGGCAAACCATTGCAGAAGGTAGATGAGTATTTGCTTTAAGTATTTGATAATTTATTTCATTTTAAATATCTTAAATTTTGATATTTTTGAAATTTCAAATTTTATGGGCGTTTGGGGGCATTTTGAATGATCGTGATCCCCTCTGGTTGAGATAAGTATTCAACATGGCCATCATCGAGAAATATAGGGTCATTTGAAAACATTTGTGTTTTGTAGAAGTTCGAGGGCGTTTGAAAATATATGATTCCCTCTTGCTAAGATTTACATTCAACACGGTCATCATCAAGGATATATGAGTTGTTATATTTATGTTGATTGAACATTGTCAACTCCATCTGCTTGCCGACAAAGGATAAGATTCGAATCTAAATTTATTTCTTAGCCTGCGCAGCATTCTCAGGTATCACGTGTGTACCTACAACACACTCATCGGGGCCTACGTAGGTATATATCGTTGGACGTATTTCACATGATGCATTCGCATGAATGCATGATATGATTTTTGAAATACAATTGTAGTGTCAAATGACACAGTAGAGTGATACCCTCTGCTTATGTAAAAGGATCATTTAACATGCAACGGTGATGTCATATGACATGCCCGTGTAATGCATTATGTAAATTATGACACATGCATATGCAACATATTATCATGCAAGTGCAATGCGTATATGAGGGAGCATTCTAAAATATTTGCATGTGGTGTAGAGGGATGTTCGGCTGCATAGGTACTCTATTATTGTTGAATGTGTTGGGCTTTATTTCAAGCTTTGTTGAAGTCTTTTGGCTGCTTGTACAAAGTTTGCAGATCTGGTGGCGTGGCATTGCACTTTAATGGCCTATGACTTTACTACCGATCCCCATCTTTTGAACACAAGTGAATCATAGCATTGTCACACAGCTGTCACGAGATATTTCATTGCTTCACACGGTTGTCACGAGATATTTCATTGTTCTGATGTACTCTCTTTTCTCATTCATCGAGGGGTCGAACCTATAAATCAATTGACTCTTGTTTGGACTGGATAAAAATATCTAAACGACATGAGGTTGTTTTGTGATAGATGATGTATCACAAGCTAATTGAAACATAGACTTGGTCAGTGCATTGTTATAATGCTTTGTCTCCAATTTGTCATGAGCTTGCAACCCTTAGTTAGCCATCTACCAGTTGATATTTTACACTGCTAAGGGTACACTTCATGACATTCCGGGAGGACTCTTCCTTCATGAATTTAGGTCGTACTAGTTTGAGAATATTGAAAACTTCCTTTACATGATTTTGGAATAGTGCACCTGAAAGTACTACCCTCTGAGGTGTTTTAATTCTTGAAAGTAAATGCACAATAGCAGTGTTGTTATTTCTTAGGGCACAGCATTCATATAGAATTAAAAGGCTGAGAACCATTAGCAGTTTTTCCCAACATAAAGCATCAATCTTTTCAGCAAATGTGATGCTGACAATGTTGGCGAACTGTTTATGGCTCAGAATAAAATGCCTCTGTTTTGTCCCCAGCTCTTCAAAATATCCAGCTATTGTGAGCTATGATCTGCCTTAGACAAATAAAAATCAAATAAGGATATGTCTTCTAATTATCGTTGCTGAAACTCTCTCTTCCACATGCTTAAGATCCCCCTTGGGAAGAATCACCGATGGTCTTTAGTCAAGTTTCTGAGTGATAAAGCTCTGCCTATGTTGCATGGATACGCCTATTAAAAAAAAATAGAGCCGCAATTTTCCCTATTCATTTCGGCTATCCACTCGATATCCCTATTCATTTATGCGGCTTAAATATTTTGGCGAGCTAGGTTTTTTGTTTCCGCGTAGGTGTTCGTCTTCTTCATTATAGTCAAGAAGCAGACAGGATCATCCTTCGTCGACAAAGAGGGTTGAAAATGCGAGCATTAAAGCCGACAAAATCATTCGTCGACGGAGCAACTCGACAACACGAACAGTGAAGGCGATGTGAGCATTGAAGGTTTGTTTTATTCATTCTTCATTTTCTTAATCGTAGGCTCGATACCAAAACTCGGTACCGCTCGCTTGGTACCGCTCAATACTTGGTACTGCTCGGTACTCGGTATCGCTCGGTACTCGGTACCGCTCGGTATTCGGTACCGGAACTCAGCATCGATCGGTACAGCTCGGTACAGAGGGATACCAAATGGTACCAAACTGTACCAAGAAGGTAGAGAAAACTTTAAATCAACTCTTATAATAAAATTTTGTTCCGGGGGCGCTGCCCCCGGAAACCCCCGCAGGGGCGCTGCCCCTTGACCCCACGACCTACCCCGCCAGGGGGCAGCGCCCCCTTGGACCCCGGCATAGGCGCAAAGCACGGTGTCGACTGCGTGGCCACGAAAGTCTTCTTTCCTAACCTTTGAAGTCTTGTCATGTTAGAGAGAGTGATGTCCCAGACATTTTGTAGAATTACCAGTATATACTGAAAGTGAAATTGCTATATTCTCTTTCTTGAAGGATTTTTTCATGTAATTCAATGATTTTGGATATCTATTTAGGGATCTCGATTTGTAGCACGATGTCGAGCCAAATAAATATCGAAATACTCTCTCTGTCTTGCAGGAGAGGTTGCACTCTCTCTTTTTTTATATAGGGATCTCGGTACAAAGCACGATGTCAACCCAAATAAATATTGAAATACTCTCTGCATCTCGCGGGAGAGGCTGTACTCTTTTTTAAAATATTTATTTAAGGATCTCAACGCGAAACACAATATTGATACAAATAAATATCAAAATACTCTCTCCTTCTTGCAAGAGAGGTTACACTTTTTTTACTTGGGGATTTCGACATGAAGCACGATGTCGAATGCTAGTCTTTCATGTGATACTATGTACCCCAAATACTCCACTTTAGGCTAGAAGAATGAGCATTTCTTTAGAGTGGCAAACAAGTGGTGGTCCCCCGGAGTGGATATCACTGATTCCAAGTGTTTCAAGTGCTCCTTCTCAATCCTCCTGTAAATCAAAATATCATCAAAAAAGACTAACACAAACCTCCACATATATGGTTGGAATACCCTGATCATAAGGGATTGAAAAGTAGCTGGAGAATTAGTGAGGCCAAAATGCATCAGTAAAAACTCATTTTGTCCCTCACGAGTCTTGAATGTCATCTTGACAACATCCTTGGGCCTCATCCGGATTTGATGGTACCCTAAATTTAGATCAATCTTCAAGAAAAGCACCGCCCCATAAAGCTCATCTAGCAACTCATCAATGACTGGAATAGAAAACTCGTTTGGTACAGTCTCTTCGTTCAGCACCCGATAGTCCATGCAAAACTCAAACAGTCATCTTTCTTTTTCACTAATAGCACTGGAGTGGAAAATAGACTGACACTGGATAGGATGATCCTTGCCTCTAACATCTCCCTAATCAATCTATTGATCTCATCCTTCTAAATTTAGGGATAACGGCATGGACAAACACTGATAAGTGAGACTCCTTCCTTCAAGATGATAGCATGATCATGTTCCCGCAAAAAAGGCAACCCCTAAACTGATTGGAACAACTTTCGATACTATTGTAGGAGTTGTTAAACCATATTTGATGCTTCTATCTTCTCCACATCCTCTTCTCCTTTCAAAAACTACAGCTCCACCAAAAGTCACACTGCTTCACCCTGGATTGCTTGCACCATAGTTTTGAGTGAAACAATAATTTTGGACAGGCTAGGATCCCCTCTAATAACCACTTTTCTCCCATCAACCTTAAACAACATTATTAAAGTCTTCTAATCAATCTTGGTCTTCCCCAATTTCTGCAGTCACTTCATCCCCAATATCACATTTGTACTCCCCAAATCTAATGGCAGAAAGTCTTCCAATACCTGAACCTCTGGAAGGATTAGGATCACCCCTTTGTAAATTCCTCTAATCCTCTCTACTTTTCAAGTTCCCAACATAACCCCAAATCCCCCCATGACCACTAATTTAAGTCCCAATTGATCCACCATCCTGTTGGAAATAAAGTTGTGGGTAGCTCCACTACCCACCAGTGCTACCACCTCTTGATGCCCGATCTTTCGTTTAACCTTCATGGTATGGTTGGGCGTGAACCCGACCACTGAGTTAAGGGATACCTCTGCAATATCTAAGTACAAGTGATAATCTTCCTCCTCTACTTCCTCTTCTGTAGTATCTTCCTCCTCATCGCATACTATCAAGACCTATAACAAATGGTCCTTACAATGGTGGATGGGAGCGAACTTCTCATCACACCTAAAGCATAAACCCTTGGCCCTCTTCTCCTGAAATTCTGACTCAATAAACTTCTTAAAGTTCACCCCTAGTCATACTCCCTTATCTCTATCTCTCGGGACTTCCTTCAGAATAGGCACCATCAGCACCTTTGGTGCCAGAAATGTAGTGGATGTGCGGTAGGAGACTCCTGAACTGCTTCTACAACTACTCCTGTCCAAAGAGTTTTTATCCTTCACCAGCTGGGCTAACTCCATGGCCTCTCTTAAGTCACATGGTCGCAGTACTTGAATAGCTGCTTGAATATCAAGCTTGAGCCCATTCGTAAAGTTCCCCTCTAGCACAATCTCTAACAACCTTCCCAATCAATTCAAGAAGTACTCGAACTTCTCACAGTACTCTATCACTGTTGTCTCCTGCACCAGAGCAAAAAACTATTCATAGAAATCTTCTTCCTGACTGGTTCAGAAACGTTCTAATAAACAGACTATGAACTCCCTCCATGATCAAATAGAATCTCACAAGTTTCTCCACTAATACCTGGACAGAGCCTTCCCTTCTAGACATAGGGCAACAACGGTGAGTTTTTCATCTTCTGTCAACCTATTTACAACACAATATAGCTCCACCCTATAAATCCACCCGTTAGCATCTTTTCCCTCCAAAATCGGCATCTTAAACTTTCTCACCCTATGATCATCATCGCCCCAATAGCTTCTTCCTTCTCCAGTGTAGCGAGTGGTGTGATCCCTCCATGTTTTCCACTCCTCCAAATCAGCTCTCCGATCTTCATCATCCCAACTTTTTCGTGGGCCATACCCTTCACATGTTCCGCTCCTTGGAAGTGGTTCCAAAGGTGGCATCTCCTCTTCTTTTCCCAAAATTTTCACCTCCTGATCCTCCCTCACCATCCCTATATTAGGGTTTCCCCTACTTCCTTGTTCACTAAACAGTGCTCTTACCTCCAATGATGTCGTTTTATCATGAAATTCTAACATCATTTGAACCATCTCTTCCAATTAGAAAACATGCCCTCAATTGCTGAAATTTGCTCGATTCAGATTTCCAACTTCCCCATCAAGTCTCTCATCCATGGCATTAACCTTATTAGCCGCCATAGGTCCCAAAAAAGGTGTTATGATACCAATTTGGTAGGAATCCGACCTCCACGCAGC